>CM043111.1:13715487-14270358 GCA_023701765.1 Hylyphantes graminicola
GTTCTACATTCGACGGAGACAAACGACTAGTGAATTGAGAATCAAATGTATTAGTTTTAAAGTTTTGACATTTTTTATAATAAGTTATTTCATTGATTTCAATTGTATAATTTTATGTGTTGTCTGGAAGGGCCTGGGGGCCCCTTGACAACATATGTATTCTGGTTCAAAAATAAAGTTTCTTTCTTCTTTCTGATTTGAAGTAAATATATATATATATTTATTACCTCAAGTTTGTTATAAGATAGGTTTTTTTTACTTCGATATGATTAATTTTGATTTGCTTTTTTAGTTACTGTAACCTGAAAGGTGATGGCTCTCGTCTCAACTTTTGGGTGACAATTTCGAAACATCGCTTATTGAAGCAAGTCTTCAATACAAAAGAAACAAGCTCTAAAATTCGCATCTGTAATTCTGTATCGACAATTATTTTCGCTGAGCGTTGATGCGTGCGTCAATGAAGAAATAAATCTGGACTTTTTAATTTATGTAGATTAAAAAAAAATTATTGCCAATTTTTCGTGACAAATTGCTATTCGCAACTTACTTTGAATATAAAAAAATAGCAATTAACTAGAACATTATCGGTGTATTTATAACAAAAAACACAATACAAAACAAATCAATACCTTCATATCCACCCAAACAAATTCAACAGCCAAGTAAACATATGACAACCAAGAAAAAAATAAACTCACCCCTCTTACAACAAATCCATAGTAAATCCACAAAAAAGAAGGGGGGACGCAAAAACTTGAACCCCACTTTAAACACTTCTTTCGTTAGAAAACAAATTCTTTATCTGCAAATGCCGAATCGAGAGATGGCAAAGGGAATTGAATCAAAAGACAAACAAGATTCAAGTCACGGGTTTGTTAGGTTGACACATTCACTTTTGTTTCTACTACTTTCCGGGCAACATCCTTTTGGACGGACAACATTCAGTACGGAATCCTGCACTGCGATAAAAGAGCATCGGAAACCTTACAATAAATACTATTATTGCCTAATCTATCTCTCTATTTTATTGCATCTGGATGTTGTTTTTTGTTAAAAGTAACTTTATTGTTTAATTTATATTTTTTATAATCATTGATAAATTTAAGCACGAAATAAACAAAGTTCAATTATTTTTACTTTTTATTAATTTAAACTATGCGAAGAAAATATTCCTTCTGTAATTACAGAATATGAATGATAGTATATTATGGTCATTAGAAAGTATAAATTAATTGCTTTATATTTTTAATTATTTTTTATATAAAAAAATTAAATAGAAAAAATTTTAAGCAAGATAAAAAAAATTGTTTTATTTTACTTTTCAATCTTCAATTATAGAAAAGTGAAAATAAGAGTTATTTAGCATTTAGACTAAAAGCAACTTTAAAACAATCTCTTAATTTGATCTCTTCAGTTTTTAATGATAAATAAGTGAAAGAAAAATAAATTTAACAATTAGAACTGAAAGTAATTTCTAGTTCAAAATTTAGATCAAATTAAAATGTTTAAAGCTACTTAAACTTAATAAATTTATGGTAATTTGTTATATTTAATTTGTACACATTATATTTTAAATTGTAAGTATTAAATGTATTAAAAAATCATCAAAAGTATTAAATTCAATAAAAAATTAGTAAGCATGCGTTTAAAACAATACGAATGCTAATTATAAACAATTTTAAACACAATTACCTTATCATTACAAATCGAAAGTTTCAAACAATTTAAATTTGTAAATTTATTTCATTTTTTCATAGAATAACGTTTGCTCTTTAATTTAATAACATATTTATTAAATTAATAAAAATATAATCCCTGAAAATCATTTAAAAAAACAATTGCTATACCGTGTAAACTATTATATTGTTAAATTCTAAAAAACTATTTTTTAAAATTACATGTGCGCATAAAATGCTATATTGTCTTTTTTATTTCACAAAACTTTATTTCATAAAACAATATATAATTATTTTAAAATTCAAATGAATACTAATCACAATATTAAGCAGTCCCTTATCCCTTATTTTCGTTAACCAAATATCTGCTTGCTTTGGTATTGTTCCTTGTATCTACTAGAATAAACTTTCAAGTATGACTTTAGTTTTCCTCTTTTAGCTGCTGAATGCGTCACACAAAAATCAATCAGAAATATTTGCTAATTTGAAGTACTGATAGTATCAGAGATTTATGTAAAGATTTCATCAATCACAATGTAATATGACATAAAATATGGATTTTAAACCTAAACTTTCATTTAGTTATTTAAATATTAAATTGTTTTATTTATATTTAGATTTTTATGTATAAAATGGAGGGTTTTATATCAAAAGAGTTAAAAACCTAAAAGCAATTCGTATAAATCTTTTTTATCAACTGCGGTATTTTTACTAAGTACTAAGCTGTTTAAAATTTCGTTTTAATTTTAATATAAATATTATTCCCGCAACGTCTGTGTGGTGAAACATTTTGTTTTGTTTTGTTTTCGGTTGAACCGCTTTTCAGAATTTATGAACAAAAACCTCCGGCATGTTTCAAACTGGTACTTCGTGAAACATTTTACTAGTACTGGAAAGAGTAGAAAAATCCAACTCGTGACGGATGGGCCCGAGTACACTGGGACAGGACAGACGTGCTCGTTAAATCTGTGGAGTCCAAAGTCCCGATGGCGTCAGCGTACAATGTCACTCGAAGTTCCATTGGGTGCCCACTCAGGTGTCGACTTCGTCACTTGACCAAGGTTCTAAATTACGAGGCGTTATTGACTGTGTTAAAGCTCCTAAAGGCTAGAAATAGGCAGCCGGAAACGATAACATTACCATTAAAATTACATTTCACTACTTCAAACTATATTTTTGGTGAAACTTAACGCCAAATTCTTAACAATATATTTTTAGTGTTCCGAACAGGATTCTTCATCTTCGGCATTTGGAACATCAAACTTTCCGCCCTCACGTGTTTGGGAGAGCGTCTCTGGCCTTGTACGCTGAGTTCAGCGTTACAGCGTTTTATTGTTTCACTTAGTTCGATATGATCTATGAAGACCCCATTTACTATGCACTAACAGACCAACATTACCATCCCACCCACCAAGCCCCTTTTACGATACAAACGAACATCTGTGCGTGTAATCTGGATACTGCAGCAGGGGGGATAGAATGAAGTATCCGATGCGTCTTCGGAACGGATGCGGTTGGGTTGGACCCGGACGAAACGACGGTCCGTGACTCTTCAAAAAGATCCGCTGTTGACACGGATCAAAGGGCCCGACTCCGATCCCACACACACAGGTGTGAGCACGGCCACTCCCGAGTTATCTCGCAAGAGTAGTTTGACAAGGCTCTAAAATAAGTCGACACTCTTAAAACGAACGAGCGATTTTAACTCAGCCTGATTAATTTTCACTCCTCCAGTCTGGAAAATGCACTTTTCCTTTTGGAGTGGATCCTTTGTGTGTTAAACTTCCGACAGGATCACTCCAAACGAGTGATTTTAACTCAGTCTGAGTTAATATTCATTCCTAGGAATTAAGGAAGTTCCAAAATATCTAAAACATGATTCTATTAGTTCTGAAATACATACTGTGCCAATAGACAAGTTCCAAATGGTTCTTGGTACTAACAGATAATATTCTATATATCACAAACTGGAAAAAAGAGCGAGATGGTTATGTTTGTATGGAAATTTTATTGGTCTAGCAGTTGAGAGAAGTTTGAAATTTCCAAAAGGAATTGGATCTAATAGAGAATTTTCTGTTGGTTCTGGGTACTAATAGTCATGATTATATGAGTTATTGATACTAATAGAATTGTAATAGTAGTGAGAGATAAGTTGTAATAGTAGTGAGGCGATGGAATTTTATTTGATTAAAATAGAACGACCCACATGGTATACCGGAGTTGCAAAGATATGGACAAATGAAGGAAACTAAAAACCCATTTGGATGTATCGCATTACCAATACAGTTAACTGAATCCGATTATCACTCCATTGAATATATTCAGCGAAACACATTTTATAGCAATTTTTATTACATTAATCAAAATCTTCTTATTGATTCACTTTCGGCAAATATGCCAGTTAGAATTTTATCAAAACCCTCACGGTGATCCGCTGTGTGTGCGACACGCAGAAATGAGTTTATGATCACCTTTTTTTTTCCGTCTTGATTTGTCAGACAGCCTGTCGCCGACAAACCAATGATTTTTTTTAAAGATATTTTTTTTTTCTGTTACTATCTTTTCTTTCTTTGATCTTTCATTTATGGAATTATGACGATTCGGAGTTGCGGTCAGGACGATAAGATGGAAGATTTTAGAAACATTTTGTTGGTGGTTAATTCTTTCTAATTGCTCTAAAACTGAAATTGAATAGTTAACAATTCAATGTTTTTTAACAGATGTATAGATAAGTACTGCCATGTCAACAAGATTAAATGATTCAGAAAATTCTTTTGAAAAGATAATTTTTCAGAAAATTTTGTTTTGAAACACGCATCATCTTATAATTTTCATCATTTAGCGTTAATAAAATATTTCAATACCCTTTTGACATACTCAGGATAAATAAACTCAGATTCATATTAGAAATCGGTCTAGTTGCCGCATTTAAACTTGAGTGATAGTTAACAGTCACACCACGTCTTGCAATTGGAAAAGTCGGTACTTTTCCATTTCGGGGACTCAAAACTCGCCAAACAGCATCTTTGGAGAACAAACTGATGTATTGTGATAAAAAAAAATAGTACATTCAATTAAGGGCCCTCACTCGCCCTCCGATTTCGAGCGTGGCTTCTTCACTTTACTTCACCTAGCTGATAAGGGGGGAAGAATAAGACTTTTCTTTTGGGAATTCTTTGGCGAGCTTACTGGTTAGTGAAAACTAGCAACCCTAGGGGGGGGGGGGGAGAACAACCTAGTGTTTGGGGGGAGAGGGTTGGTGACAGTCGTAATTGATGGACGCGGACGGTTCCAATGCTAGTTTGAAAGTTCTATTTAAAAAGGGCCCTTTAGGGGTATTGCTTGCTGTGTCCCTTTTCATTGCCCAGTCCAACCAGACGAAGAAATGTCTACATCATATGGTTTTTCGATGATATTATTAGTTGTGAAGATTTTGTGGTTGCACGATATAGAAAAAAAAACTGTTCTGCATCAAATTCTTTTACAATTGCATTTCTATGATGCATGACTAATATTACTACTGTTTATTGTTACTAATATTTTTTAAGATTAGTATAGAATATTTAGATTGGAATTGGAAGTATATAAGAAGAAAAGCTAGTTTCGACAAATTTTAAATATATATATTTTTTAAAGTCAAATTATTCTAAAAATATGAATTGCATGGCCTAATTCCACAATTGATTTAAAATTTAAATATATATCTATAAATATAACAAACTGGTGTTTCAATTTCTCTTTTAAATCTAGGGCGAATTGCGTCAATGATTGGAAAATCTAAAAGTTTTTAAATAAAATTTCTAAATTGAAGAGCTTAGTGGAAGAACGTGCTAAGTGACAAAAAGGTGAAAAAGAGACAAAATGTGCTTCAAAGCTTTTAGTTTGCAACTTCTCTCTAATTCACAAAATCATAGTTTTTTCTATGATATATTCGTATGGTTCGTCAAAATGCTTGGTGGCTTTTGGCTTAACCGTAATTTACGTAATAACACGAAATTTACAATTTGGCAGTCGTTTAGTGGAAGTGGAAGAACGAGATAAGTGACATTTTTTAGGTAATTTTGGTCCATAATTGTTTCATAATTCCTGTACTAAACTTCCGATTTTCAAAATTCTTTTTTTGTTTAGAAGATAGGACTTCATAAGATCTTTTATTTACACACGTTTGCATGTCCGTCCATCATTTTGTCCGTCCGTCCATATCCCTTTCAATTTCCGATCCAAAGTGCCTGAATTTGGAAATTATTTTTTTGGTTCGAAAGTGAAAAATTAGATGACTACAATGTATAGTGTTTGGCCACCTGTCTGTACGTCTGTTATTTTGTTTCTATTCCTACGTCCTACTACCCCCCCCCCCCCCCCCTTCTTTGTACCCGTCCAATTTTTAAAGTTGTTATAAACTTTCAATTACCTTGAATAAAATATATGGTAATGAAACTATTTGTGCCTTCTACACGTTTTTGAGGGTGCTCATACTAAAAAAATTGGGTTTTTTCATTGATCTCTCTCCGTCTGACTGAAACTACTTTACAATTCGAAATAAAAGAGCTACAGACTTCAAATTTAGTACGTATACAATCACACAATAATTTTAATACAATACAGCCATTAAATTTTCAGTTAAAGCATCACACAATAAAGTAGTACTCGTTTGTTATAAAAACAAGCCTTCTAGAAAGTGTAAACTGGTAAAATCACAATACGAAATCAGAAGTATGAAAACAAAAACAGAAGTAGGTAAATCCGATGTAGAATGAAAATTAGAAAAAAAAGTAATAAATAAAACCGTGTCTTACAATATTATTATACAATTACAAGATTAATTTTGTGTATTTTGAACAAAATTACAATTGTGATAGATACAGCAATTATTGTTTATTTAATACAATATGAATAGAGTTCAGCATTGTAGTTCAACATTCAACATTATACATAAAAATAGCAAAAACTTAGGTATTTGAGTCTATGAAAAAAGAAAACAAGTCCTGTTTGGGAATTTTTCGATGTTTCAGAAGATGATAACCAGAAGAAATTTGAATAATAATAATAATAATAAAAATATTAATAATAATAACAATAATTCCACTATTCGGCCAAACCGAATATTCGGCTAAAGTGGCAAAATACCGAATATTAGTAACCGATTATTCGGTGCAATAGATACAGTCTTAAAATTTTATACTTGGTTCCATGTACTAGTCGGAAGTCAAAATAAAGTTTTCTATATTTTGCATTTGCAAGGAGTAGCTGCCATAGAGTTTTGTAGGTTTGAAAGTTATTGAAAATACTTTATAAATATAATAACTTTTAAATAATAATCAGTAATTGAAAGTCGTATAATGTTTACAGCATTTCTACAACAGTAGAACATGATCATTTAAACAATTTATTTTTACAATCGTGATGCATAGTCATTTTAGGAGTTTAGAACATTGCGCGAAATGCGCTCGATAAACTTTAGAGATCAAACGTAAAATGGCTTTGAAACGATTTTTGTACCTATAATTCATTTTTTTAGCAAGCCAGATGCTTTGAATGTTCGGTGTAATGTTGTTTTAACGCGAAACTGCGATCTCCATAGAACAGGTGCAATTTTTTTAATTATACCATCTGTTCACTACTAAGTTATCTATGTTTATAACAATAAAAATCAGACGACATCAAAATAGACTATATTTTATAAAATGTTAAAACCTTTAACTCCATTTAATTTAAAAATGAAAATGCATTTTTTTCCTTCTTGCTAATCAAATTTTTAGATAGATATAAGATGTTAATTTTAATAACTTTAAAACCTAAAAATTTTATTGGCAGCTTGACCCTAATGACCCTTGCTCATGCGCAATTTTCTCGGAAACCTTATTATGAAGATCGACAAGTACTGGGAACTCGTGAGCCACATTTAAAGTATGTTGCTCTGCTCTTTTAGTTCAAATTGTGTGGCTTCAGACAAAAGGATAGAACAATGTTCGGAAACAACTTTTTTAGAATCATCACCCTCCAAAACGCGCAGAAAACACAAAATTTATGAAGTACTTGTACCCATTATAGACAATGCTCTCAATATAAACACCTCAGAGATCTTTAAAAGTTAAATTTTTAGTCGAGAGATGGTGTTACATGTCCGGAAAGAAAAGCAGTTAAAATATTTTAGCCTAAAAGTTGCACACACACACACACACACACAAAAAAAAAACGTGCTTTTGAAAGTAATTTGTATTTTCGTGTCATGCTGATTCTAATTATAGGAAAGCTATTTATTTTTATAACATAATGTATACTTTAAATATTGAAAAGTGGAGTGTTTTAGAAAGCTGGCAAAACTTATTTTCGATTGTTATTGCATCATTATTTTAATGATGATAGCCTGTGGTCCAGAGAATGTAATCCAGGGATCGCCCATGCAGGGCCGGATTAAGCTATGTAGGACCTGTAGTGTAGGAAGTAGATTTTGACAAAGCCCCGGACATGAATTTTTTAAGGCTCGCCCCCACTATTTGGTCCTTTATATTAAAAATTATCCCCGTAAAAATACTTTGGAAATCGGTAAACGATTCGAAAAACGTCAAATATTTGGATTGCTTTCTCTGTACAAACCCAAATCTTTTCATAAACAATAAAGATGCCCAGACGTCGGTATTTATTTTAACACGCAATTAAATATCTAGTAATGAGCATGGCGTCATTTATGTACGTCCTCTGGTAATATTATTTTATAAAATGCGTAATATTTTTATTAAAATAAAAATAATTATAAAGTGAAAACCTATCTGTAACAAATAATTAACACTCGATGAAAGCCTAAAAAATAATAGAAATTAATGGCATCTCGCCCTTTTTCAAGGAATGTATGAATTAAAGAATGCTTAAATACCCTTAAATTTAAGTATTATACGAAATTATCAAATTGAAAAATAATGCATTAAACCGCAGGGTCGTTTATTCCTCACTTCTAAGGTTTGTGCAGCTATTCGTTTGCATCTTTGTCCTTTGGTCCTTTTAGTATGGCCTCGATCCTTGATGCCTTTATTTTACCGTTTCTTAGTAGTTTTCATGATAAAAAAAAATGGTACTGGATTTACCCCTTTAGGTACTAGGAAAAATATTCAAAAACAGCTTTTTTATTACTATTGACAGAAAAAAAAAATCCAAAATTAAATTTTAAAGGAGAAGACACTTTTTGTAAATGCCGTAGATGACACAAAAAAATACAATCGTCACTTGAAGCAAAGCGGAAAAAAATGGCCAGTCCCTTTCACGATTCAGAAAATCAGCACCGTTTACGAATGGTCCGAACCAAAAATAGTAAACGAAGAACACCTCTTATCTCACTTTCCATTTATCTATACCTCTCCCATTTTCTCTCCCCATTCCCCCCACATATGTCTCATATTACCCCCCGTCTAGGCAGAACGACTACATTTGGCTACATCTCCCTTTTTTTTCTAATCATTATAGCCAACATCGCCAAACTGCTGGGAGGGGGGGGATTTGCAAAAGAATTGCTTTTTGTCATCAACTGCTCTTTAACTAATTAAAATTATGCTTTCAAATTTTTAGGGAGGCTTTATCACGATCGTTACTTACATGCGAAGAAATTGCAACGTGTTCGGACGTTAATTTTCAAAATTGTGACCCCCTAAAAATTTTTAATTTTTAGAAATTTTTGATAATTTTTAATTAAAAATCTAATCATCAAATTTGTTTCGTTTTTTGTCATTTGTTAAGTGAACTTGTTCTGTGTATGAAAAAAAATTACTTGGAGAAGTTTAGCGTTTTTGGACATGTGTTATTCTTGACACAAAAAACGTCTTTTTTGAAGTTTAAAACCCCATATCTCCCTTAAAAATTAAATTTCAAAGCCCAAATTTTGAAATTTTCTTATTTTCAAAATTAGACATCGAATGGTGTGTTTCTTAAAACTCGACTTGATGTTTTAATTTTTGAGATGAGGGCCCTTAAATTACCACAGTTTACACAGTTAAAGGTACCTTTGAAAATATAGGTTACACATCCAAAATAAAGTATGCTTTTTTTTTGTGTGTGGGGGGGGGGGGGGGCAGCGATTTTTTTTATTTTTTTCAATACATCCGAACTTCCAATGCTTTGTTAAGTGCACATTCCATTAACAATCTATTCACAACCATCTTAACGTTATGATTGGTGTATTGGTAGACATGTTTTCAGGCTTGTGTGCTTAGCCAGAGAACCGCTTATAAACCTTCGTCAAGTAAGACGTACACAACACACATACGTGACAGATGCTGTCATCTATCGCGCGCTACCTCCACAATTTAGACATGTCCCTGAAGGGGAGGAAGTAGTCTCCAGGGACCTGTACCTCGTGGGAAACAGCGCAATGACCGCCCACAGAACTTTCGGACCCAACAGATTTAAGAGCACGTACTCCGCATATACTCGGTGGATCTTCAGTGGAACCGGGACTCGATCTCGGGACCTTCTGATCCAAAGATTGAGATGCTAACCACAAGGCTCCCCACAGCCCCAACGTTATGATTGTTTGTGTATTTGTAATTTGTATAATTTTCCCGCTTTCTAAATGCTGGAATATGATTCAGAATTGTGGTTGATGATAAGATTGCATCTTTGATACTTGGAGTAGTTATGGAAATCTTTTAATCACGTCGCACGTTCTGTGTCATGATGTCATTGGTGTTTCGTGGTTTGGTGGACACTTAATAACGAGTGATTATTGTTTAAAGTTTATAACAAAATGTCTTTTTTTTGTGTAACTGCGGCTGTCCAAAGCAAAGTTCATTACAGACAAATAAAGTATATAATTATTCTTGACATGGTCATATGTATTACATTTAAAATATAAAAAGAATATGTCTTATCATTATTAACAAATAATTATTAATCATCGAAATATAAGTGACATTTTGCCTGATTATACTCAAGTTTTCCTTTTCGGATACAAATCGTTAACTTACTACTTAAGTAATAACTTAAGTTTGTTAAGTTCGTTTTTAGTGTAACTTAATTTTTCCTGCATAAATTGTTCAGGACTCCTTACTTGTCTCAAGTTTTGTTTATTTCGATAAAACTATGCAGAAAACGTGTATTTATTTTCTTCCAAAAATCGTTTATTGGTTAATGCTCTTCTTATTGTTTTTAATGAAAGTTTACAGGCATACATCTTTCACTTTTTAGCACCTAACTTTTATCTACCGTACAAGTTGTCAGCATACACAGAGCGATGAGAGTTATGTTATCATATCCATTAAAACACGAAACAGGCTTTGAAGAGGTCCCGATGTGAGATAAAAAGACAAACAGGACACTACTTTGAGTAAGTATGAGATAATCTCTTGTTTCGGACGCGTGTCCATCTGTCATGTGTTTGGTTATGTTCTAAAAAGTGAATTTTTTTTCGTACTTTTTTTTTGTATTAGCCCATCACCGACAAACTTGTGAATGCCATTAAGGGGGAAGGGGCGCGTTGGATCACGGATCTCCATACTCAAGTGCATCAGTGTTAAACCAATGGTGAATAAACTGTTTTCTCTGCCCCATTTCTCCAGCTGTATTGAATAATGCTCAAATTATTCAATACAGCTGGCATTCAACAGCAATAAAAAAATGTTTTTTTAATAATAAATGAGGATAAGTCGCAGGTTTCTATAATCTCGCTTTTTAAAATTGCTTTAAATACTTTTTGTAAAATTATTTATTGAACATTTAAAAAAAAATATTCGAAGCAATTTTAAAAAAGTGGGATTGTTGGGACCTGTAAGTCAGCTACATTTATCACATACAATATCCGTTTGTAAAAAGTGAAAAGAAATCATAAAAGCAGAAAGTATAAAAATATAGTAATAATTCTTTTTAAAAGAAATTTAAAAGTCATAAAGTGGATTAAAGTGTATGAGGCAACAGTAAAAAAGTCTCCAGCTGACAATTTTTACTCCCTAATAGGTCATATAATGCAAATTTTTATATTTAAATACAGTAAAATTAGTTATCTTATAGAAGTAATCGATAATACATCAGTTATTAGCCATGAAGCACTTTTTTTATAAAAAAAATTAAATGACTTCAAACAAGCATACTTTAAAGAAAAACTTTCAATTGTAAATCCACACTGTAAAATGAATTATCTTAAAATTAAAAAAAAAACTCTTTCAAACGCACTTCGGAATAACGAAACGTGTCTTCATATCTATTAAGTCTTATGATTTGAGAGAAACTGAATCATGAGGATATCCGATCCGAAATCAAAACCACGATGAACCGGAATCGTATGCAGATAATAATAAAAAAGTTCGCTCGTTATGAAACAAGTTATTGTACTATATAAATATAGCCTTTCAAATTAACACTAGCGAGAATTATAAGCTAGTGTAAATCAAATTATCATAAGGATTTGGATTATTTACAATAAGATTTTGGAAAGACCTTAAAACAAGTTGAGTTCGTCAGTTTAAGTTCTAATGGCTACACAATAAGCAATATCTGTTAACCTTTGTACTTCTTGTTCAAAAATTTAAAGATTGGTGAAAATATAGATTCTGTATAAACGGATGATAGTTTTCAAATCAACAATTTAAATTACGCTTAATGAATTAGATTATAATGTAATTGTTTCAATGGTGTTTGTCTTAAGTTAATCTTCGAAATAAACGGTTAAAGTTTTATTTAAAAAAAATACACATCTGTTCTTGCTCTGTAAATCAATTTCGTTTTAAACCATTAATGGAATTTTTTGGACACCGTTAACAACTTCATTTCCGAATAAAAACATTTACGTTATAATATTTTTTATTTTAATTTGTGTTTCATGTAATTCAATTTGTCCTACATAAATTATTCAGAATTCCGGTTTTAATTTGTCGTAGATTAAGCTTGATTGCTCTTTTTTCACGATGACTGATGATATTGCTTTGGCTTATCTTAAGCATTTCAGTGATTCTGAGGATGTTTCAATAACTCCCATCTATATTAACCAAGTTGTCAAACGCTCTGAAACTGTCGAACAGACATGCTAATCAATGGATTTCCTTTTAACACTATTTGACAGGCAGGTCTCTTTTTTTTTCTAAGTGTGTGTTATTTCCGCTGCCACACTATCAGAATCAACACGGTTTGGGTAATTATTTTGCTTTATCTTTCTGTGGACTTTTGTTTTCTTTGCCAAGTGATGAGAGGAAACGACGGATGAAGTGTGCCATGACGCATCTTCCTCTGGTCTCTGCGCATGAGCAGAAAGTAAGTGGTCATAGGTTGAGGATGTTTTACAGTGAAACCCCGATTTCACGTTTCTCAAGGGACTGGGTAAAAATAAACGTAAAATACGGGAATTACATAGAATGCAAAATTCTTGTAAATTCTCACTTACATCACTATTACAGCAAGTAAAACCTTAAGACGCAATGTAGACATTTTCCCTCTATGGCAGGAGTCTCCTTTAACAACGTAACAGAAAACAAAAAAGTTAGTAACAAGAAAGTAACAGAAAAGTTTTTGCGTTTTTTACTTGGCACGAAAGTAGTATACGAAAAAAAAAACTGGGACCCGACGAAAAAAACGTAAAATGCGAGGAAAACGTAGATTCGGGGGACGTAAAATTGGGGTTTTACGTATTACTAAATGTGATTTAACCTCTTAGAGTAGCTGTAAAGTGTTACAGTGCCATATTTTGAGTTTGAACTTTGATAACTTGTTGTAGTTGTAATAATGAATGACCATTATAATCTATATTATTTGCAATAAAAAAATAAAATTATAAATACACAATTAAATACTATATGCGCTTTTGTCTAAAAGTATTTCCAGTATAATAAATATTCTTGGAAATGGCCTATATAATAAACATTCTTGAACTTTTAAAACTTTCACATAATTAAGCTATTTTTGTTGTATCTTATATTTGCTCAATCAGATTAAATTTGAGATAAAGTCAAGAATAATCAATTCATTTTTTATTCGATGCTCTATATCCTTAATGAAACAATTCATTTAACCAAGTTTTACCTCCTAGATTAAAATCGTTAATTGTATTTTAAAAAAATTACTTTAATCGCTAATACTTTAAAATTAGATTGAAATTTGATTACTTAAAAGTTATTTTTTAAACTTTCATCCAAACTTGAGTCAAACCAACTAATCCAAACTCTTCTTGAATTCCTCATTTAATTTCTGTCTCCCGAAAACCTCTTAACAAATCTTTTGACGCAGAAGGAAAAACAGAACCAAACAAATAAAAAAACCGAACACACTAAACGTGAGTAATAAGTTCTATGGAATGGATAATGTTCCCCTCCTCCTCCAAAAAGAATACGCACACCACACTGAACATTGCAAATGAGTGAGCACCTCCTAATATGCATTTCAGTCCAATCTCCAAAGGCTTTTTTTTGCCAGAAAAACACCAAAGAAATGCTATTTGAGTTGAGTTCTGCGGTGGATGGTGCTAATACTCTGAATCGGCTTGCTAAAACTGTATCTGATATATGCTCGCAAATTTGATTTAAGTTGGTATAACTGAAATTAGATTCATTTAGTATTAAGTAATAGGAATATATGTTTTAACTTTGGTAAATTCTAGTTTTAACTAGGTTATCATCAATCAATGGAACTTTAGTATATCCTATCAAAACTTTTTAAACATCACACATTTTAAAAAAGAAGTAGTCAAATTGAATCAAGACTATGTTGTCTGTTAACCCAAAATCGGCTTTTATCCCTATTATGTTGGCATGTTAAAACAAAACCCAACATGATAGGGATAAACATTAAGGGTAATTATGGTTCAAATCTTGCTCCATAAAAAATCCCCACTAACTAGTTTTGATATTTCAACCACCTTGCATAAAATGTTAAAAACAGGACAAAGTCAAACATGAAACTTCAGAGTTAGTACCAAAGTAAAAGCAGTTTAGATTGTTCCAAGATCATCCTTTTGGACCAAAGTTGCACCAATCCATATGGTATTAAGTATTAACTTTTTTAAAGACTTTTTTAAAACTTTGAGTTCAATTTTTCTGTTACAATTCTGCCAATCCACCACAGCCAACGCCTAATGCTTCTTTATTTTATCCTTTCCTTGCTTTTCAACACGAGCAAATGGAGCGATCGCCCATTAGCAGCGTTGTGAGGACCAAGAGTGCGTTTTATGCAAATGTGTCGACATAAAGAAATGACACGCAGTCAATTCTCAATATGGTTCTTTTTCATTGGTGCGTGATGTCTCTGATTATTATTTTTTTTGTTAAGAAAAAAACAATGCAAAGAGCCGGTGTTAAGTTTTTAAGAAGGGTGGTGAAAGAATGTTTTGTTTGTAGGCTTTTTTTTAATTTCTTGAGTGCGTGACTTTCAGTTTCAAAAATAACAATTAATTGATGAAATGTATCTTAGATACCACAAAATTATGCTTTAACTATCAATTGGCAGTTTATTTACTAAATTAATTCAATATTTTAACGTTGCTAATATTACGTCGTTGTTTGCTGAATGATACAATAAACCAAGTAAAATCAGTAGTCCCTGTCCCCTGCACTTTAAAATCAAGTTAAATTTCCTATTAAAGCAGTCGATCTATTGACCTTCCAACTGTTTTTCTAGTGCGACGTTAATTCAACCAAACAACCTTCCAACTCACCGGTTCTAAACCATTTTCGGGATTACAGGCGCCAATATAAAGTTTAATCTTTCCCCTTTCAAAAACCCGGCAATCGCTGCATGTGACCAAAAAAGTAAATAGAAATCGATAATTGCCGTATTAAATCCAGAGAGTTGTCAGTTCTGTATCCAATACAACAAAAGATGTTTTAAGAACCTATCACTTACTCCAAAACAACAAGAATCAAAACAAAAGTACAAAAAAAAACACTCCCAATACCTTTTTTAAAACTCAATCACTCCTGAAACAACTCACCCCATCCCTTGTAACAACACACGGACCAATCTAGATGACACCAGAACTTTCTCCTAGTTGAGTTTGACAAAACTGTAACCAATATTGAAAGAAAATAATTTAATAATCGTACCTACCGCAATTTGACCTGCCTGTCAAAGCATACTGCTCAATATAAACAAGCTATGAGAGCTTAATGTGTCATACGCAATGATTTAAAACCAATTAAACTTGTCGAAAGCGCTAGACCTTCATTTTAATTCATATTTCACTTATAACCAGTTGATTATCACTTAAATCCTTTTTAAACCAACCAGCGCCTTGTACATCCATGAAGTAATAACCCCTTAAGTACGAAGCAGACGAAAACTTAAATCGTCCGAGTCTATTAAAGCGGGCCCCTCTAAGCACCCACACAGCTGCTGCTTTGCCTTTTCATTGAAATATCTCTTATATATTGAAGCCCCGGCTTTATTTTATCTCCGGCTACAGATACTAGGGACATCAGTCAGGGATAAATTCGGAGGTTGTAAAAAAATAAAGGATTTTATGCCCCCCTGTGGGGTTTATTCGAAAAGGAATCAAATTGACAGAAATATATTTTAAAAAGTTATGTACTGAAATATCGTTTCACGTTTAAAATCATGTTTTAGGTTTTTTTTATGGTGTTTTAATTAAAGTTTTGTTAAGTATGCTTTCATTGATAAATACAATTTATTGGTGTAGGATTTTTTAGCTCCCTGTGGGGTTTATTCGAAAAAGAATCAAATAGAAAGAAACATATTTTAAAAAGTTCTGTACTGAAATATCGTTTCACGTTTTAAAATCATGTTTTAGGTTTTTTTTTTATGGTGTTTTAATTAAAGTTTTGTTAAGTATGCTTTCATTGATAAATACAATTTATTAGTGTAGGATTTTACACCTCCCTGTGGGATTTATTGGAAAAAGATGCCAAATAAGGAGAAACATGTCTTTAAAAAAACGCCATACCTAAATACCATTTCGCTTTTCAAAATCAAGCTTTAGTAGTTTTTTATTGGAAGATTCTAAAATATTAATATTATCTTAAGAATGTTTTTATGGATAAATATAACCAGGGAAAAATAAGAATTCTTTATTGAGAGTTTAAAAGTAGTTAATTAAAGCTTAAAGTGAGTGTATTTCTGTATTAAAAAAGCACTGAACGTAACATTTTGGGAAATTTAAGAAATATTGACTTGAAATAAAAATGTGTGTCGATTTACAACGTTAGCCAGAAAATTAAGTACAAAACGTTTTATTAAACACCTTATCCTTTTGCATGGAAAATTATATGAAAAAAAGTTTTTTAACTTTAATATTAATATCCTTCATTAAATTTTAATTTTTGTTTGGAAGTTAGACCATTCTATACATCACTTGTAGTTTAAACTTACCTACCTCAAAATTTCCTAACATATTTCTTCATTATTTTTAAGTTTAAAATTGGTATTGTTTTCATCAAATATGAAGTCTCATCCGCAACTCCTAAAATTACAGCACTTATAGTTTAAACTTTAAACTTACCTACTTTCAAAATTTTCTAACATATTTATTCATTATTTTTAAGTTTAAAATTGGTATTGTTTGCATCAAATATGTAGTCTCATCCGCAACTCCTAAAATTACACCACTTATAGTTTAAACTTTAAACTTACCTACTTTCAAAATTTTCTAACATATTTATTCATTATTTTTAAGTTTAAAACTGGTATTGTTTTCATCAAATAAGTATGTCTCATCCGCAACTCCCAAAATTGTCAACAATACACAAACGTATTTGTGATCCTTTTCCGCAAACCTTTTCACAATTTTGAATATCTTGGGATTCCTTAATATTTCTTTTGTTCTCTTATTTACTTTTTTAAGAGGGACAGTACATTTCTTCAGAGTGTCTGGAATATACAGGCATGCCGAGTTTCAAAAAGGAAAAGATAGTTCGTTTTTATGAGTACTTTCACTTCAACGTGACGCGTTCGTGCTTCTTTTGAGCGTCAAATATCTTTTTTTGCACATTTAATACGATTCATAAACAAGTAAAGGATGCATTTTATTTTGGAATAAATTCCCAAATACTTTAATACATAAGCTTTGTGCTTTATTTTGTGACTTGGGAAATTTAAACAAAGTTGTCATTGTATTTTTAGTTTTTTTTTTTAAATGTGCAGCAACTATTACTTTATTTTTGATGTAGAACTTCCAATAAAGCAAAAAAAAATTACTGACATCAATATTTAATTTATTTTATGAAGAATCTTTTAAACGTTCTTAAATTTTTTTAAAGTTGGATAGTTATTTATTTATTTATTTATTTATTTATTTATTTATTTATTTATTTATTTATTTATTTATTTATTTATTTATTTATTTATTTATTTATTTATT
Source organism: Hylyphantes graminicola (assembly GCA_023701765.1). Taxonomy (NCBI): domain Eukaryota; kingdom Metazoa; phylum Arthropoda; class Arachnida; order Araneae; family Linyphiidae; genus Hylyphantes; species Hylyphantes graminicola. The sequence goes on from CM043111.1 coordinate 13,733,443, forward strand.
TATTTATTTATTTATTTATTTATTTATTTATTTATTTATTTATTTATTTATTTATTTATTTATTTATTTATTTATTTATTTATTTATTTATTTATTCATTTATTCATTCATTCATTCATTCATTCATTCATTCATTCATTCATTCATTCATTCATTCATTCATTCATTCATTCATTCATTCATTCATTCATTCATTCATTCATTCATTTATTTATTTATTTATTTATTTATTTATTTATTTATTTATTTATTTATTTATTTATTTATTCACTCACTCACTCACTCACTCACTCACTCACTCACTCATTCAGTCATTCATTCATTCATTCATTCATTCATTCATTTATTTATTTGTTTATTTATTTCCATCTTCAATATAAAATTCATAAAACATTATAAAAATTATAATTAAAAATTGAAGAGATACCTTGATTTGAGACCCGCGTTTTGGCATAATTGTTTATACATGTTGTTATGAGAATTTTATCTTTTAGGTAAGTGTGTTACCATCCTAATTGACTCAAATTATAATTAACAAAAATGCTACAGATACACATTTTAACATCTTCTTAACAATTCAAACTATCCAACACTTAATCAACTTCATAAAAGAAAACCTTCCTCCCAGGTCCATAAAAAAAGAAATCAACGCTTCGAAACAAAGATTGTAGAGGTGAAGAAGGAAAAAAAAAAAGAGTCCAAACAAAATCCAACGCAAAATAATCAGATCTGGTAGTGTCCTTCCCCCCAACTCAATTAGGGGTTAAATGTCCCCCTTATTTCTGTCAGAGATTGAAGCGATCCCACAAATCTTGTGGGAGAGCCTCGATTTCCAAATAAAAGAATTTTCAAGAGGAAAAAATAGACCCCATTTAAAGCGATGGTGGGTTTGCTCTTCCAATTTTGAAAGGAATCGCCCGGTTTGAGTTTCTATGTTTTAATTTTGAATTTTATAAGGAATATTAGGTTAAAGAACTGTGAAGTTTTATAAAGTTTTGTTCATAAATTTGTTCAATATGTTTGTTCAGAAATTATGCCTAGGTTGTAAACGTAACAAAACTGAAGGGAGGTAATTTTGAATGTCAAACACTGCTACGCACTAGATTTCGACATTCTAACCTGTGGATTTTTATTTACATTATAATTTTTGCATACTAAAAACTTGCATACTTGGTAATAGTAGAATATTTTAAATTAGCTATTGAATGTATTACAAATAAAATAACTATAATTGCCATATTTTTAAGAATATTTTTTTATAAAGTCATATTAAATGTCCTAAAACACGATATTAAAGTTCAATAAAACAATTTCTTGAAAGACTAAAATTTAATTAAAAATAACATCATTTCAGTTATTCATGTCTGGCATTTATTAGAAGTTGCTTAATTACGATGATGAATTATAACTTAAAATACATTTAACATAGACAAGTGTCTCCGTTTCTTTTAATTATTTAAAAATCATAACTTATTTATTATTTGGTGATATACTTTGGATGAATGAATAAAATATTAAATATTTAGCCACTTGGCGACTTTTGATTCCGCGCCAGCAACCCTGCCAAGTGAAGCACACAGATACGAAACTCGGATTCAATACTCTCCCGATAAACATCTCCACGGCCCCGTGATAAGAAATCCCTGGGATTGGGTTTTCGGTAACGTCCGAAAGGAGCCTATAAAAAAAGAGGGCCAACCAGACACTTTCACCTAAAATTGAAAATTGTCAATGGCATGGGGTGGGAATGGTCCCTGTGGGACTACATGGCCCAAACCCACCGAAGTTTTTTTTTTTTATTATCTCTTTCTTTTTTTTCTCTCTTTGAAGTAGAGTACATTGGGCGAATGTTCGCCTATTATTGGAAGAAAAATAGATATTTGAATTCTCGGCCAGCTAGAATCGAGATTTGTCTTTTAAAGCGCCTATTTGGATGGATACTCGGTGTGGTCCCGATTGAGATAGAAAGTGATATGAGTCGCGTCCGGTTCAGATGAGCTTCTCGGGCCGTATTAGTTGAGAAAGTGAAGTGTATGGAGTAAATAACGTTTAATGATATGATAAGGTAATTGTGGAGTTTTAAAACTTTGAAATATTTTTCAATCAAGTTGATATTTCCGTATTTATTAAAATATTTAATGCTAACTGCATTGAGTATTTTTTTTTTGTAATTTAAAAAAAATAAACACGCTAAATGCTTTAAAAATAAAATATCAATATTGATAATTTAATTGAAACTATAAATAAGTTTGAAATTATCAATCACCAAAACATTGATATTTAAACTAAATCACTGCTTTGGTATACAAATATGTTTTATATAAAAAATATGCTCCACATATTCAACTAAATTGCTCTTTGATTTCTTTATTTAGATTAATTTCATTAATGAAACCTCTGTACTTGGACATTACTCTAATATATTTCCAATGTGAGTCTACTAAAAACAAATGAATTCAAAGGTGCATATTTAAAAAAAATGGCGAGTAGGCAGTTAGTTAAAAGGTGCTTTTTTCACTTTACAACGGCAGTAAAAATTACACTTAATATATTACCAACATTTTTAAAAAGATTGCAACCAAAATTTATTCTAAAATGAACACCTACCCACTCACACCACTACACGTCACACTCTTTCCGTCTATATTATTTCCTTCTTCACTTCTCTTCCGTGACTTTTCGCATCGGCTGCAGTAGATCAAAGCCCGAATGAAAAGTCTCTTTTCGATAGAAAGTTAGAAATAAGGCGAGGACCATCCCCCTTGCATTGCCACGAATTCCAATTCTTTTGCTGTTTTTCAAGACTTTTTGATGGGTTAAGATTAAGGGCTTTTTATTTTCTTTCGTAATGATTCCACTCTATTCTGGAAAAGAAATAACTGGGAATGGACAAAAGGTCGTTTCTTAACGGTCAGTTTTCGTTCCCTTTTCCTTGAAGAGATATGGACTTTGTTTTCGCTCAGAATGGGTTAGGATTTCGTTGGATCAGTTAAGACCTTATACATCTTTAAAAAGTTTTTTTTTTTTGCTTTAAATTACGAAAATAAACAGCTTTGACAGGAAATAAGCGAAGACTTTAGGCATGGCATATATTTTGGAATCGCATAGTGACATTATAGTTTAATAATTAAGAAAACTTCGTTACAAGTAGTACGTTTATAAATATCGCCAATAAAAATTATTTTTTAAAAAAATGATATCAATTTTCTTTTAAATAGTTACTTGTTGACTACATGAGTACTTTAAAATTGAAAAAAAATATTTAAAATACATAGTGGCTCATTTATGTGTTAATAAAACAAAACATTGTTTTAATAAAAAAAATCTTATTAGTTCTGTATAAAATGAATAAAATCATTATTTGTATAAATGAAAGTATTTATACCATATATATTTTCAAGAAAATAATATTTTAAATATTTTTCTAATTAGTACATTTTTTGAAAATTAAAAAATTTCACATTAAGCAAATTTGAAATTTGTGTAAGCAAAGCAATCGCAGCCGTACCCAGAAGTTGTTTCTGTACTACGCAATGAACCTTGCAAAAAAGAGGGTTTTACAGATTTCCTTGATCCAAGAAGGAAAACAACTTTAGTGATAACAAGTAGGTCCGTAAAAACATTTTTTTAAAAAGTGCTTGGCATTTTCTTTCCTTTAAATGATTTTTTTAAAGGTTGGAGAATATATGAAAGGTCGAATTGAAAAACTCTTATTTTAAAAAGTTCAACTAAGATATAAGGTGCGGACCATGCTTAGGAGACTTTTGGTAAATTCAATTGGGCGATATCTCCATTGAAAGAGTAGGATCCAATATATACTTTGGAAAATGTGAATTTTGCAACTACACTCCTTGCCAATCTAAGTTGGGTAAATATAAATATGCTACATAGAAGATCCTTCCGCGGATGTAAGGAATTCCATAAATTATTTGTGAATCCATCCAGAAAACATGTTTAAAACATTAATTTCGTCTAAGGTCTGAACAGATTTGAATGCTATTTGAGACAATTTTGCAATTTTATCAGAATGAAAAGTGTATTTTGGTTCAATTGTATTTAGATAATTTTAAATGTAAATATTACCTTACAAGAATTTCCAACTAACGGACCAATCGCGCTTTTCCCCCTGCCTTTTTACTATTTGTTTTTACCCAAGTTGGAGTGGCCCGGAGTGTAGACCGATCACACTCTTTAATTACATTAATAGAGATAAGTGTCGAAACCAGCACAACCCTTGCAATCTTCCGACAACAAAAACAATCAAACAGACATTAAAACAATAACTTCCTGGAGATAAAACAGATGCCTACATATTGAAGTTGCAGACGGAAACTTCTTCGGAAGATGTGAAAGCGCTCCCGTAATGACTTCCTATGGCCTGACCACTCTGCTAATGAGAGGAAGTGGACTCTTCCGCAGGGGGATATCCGCGGATCTGCAAAATCTTCTTCTGGAAGCTGCCTGATAAACCTCACTTGGGCGAGTTCATTATGGGACTTTATCAGACGGGGCACACGGACTGAAGCGTGGGTGGTCAACGGTTTGTTTTGATGAGTGGCAGATTCGAAGATTTTACTTGTGATGAACGGTCTTGGTTATTGTATTGTTACTACACTCTTAAAACAAACGAGCGATTTTAACTCAGTCAGAGTAATTTTCACTCCTCCAGTCTGGAAAATGCTCTTCTCCTCTTGGAGTGGATCCTTTGTGTGTTAAACCTCCGACAGGATCACTCCAAATGAGTGATATTTACTCAGTCTGATTTAATATTCACTTCTTTTCAGTGTCGAAAATGCACTTCTCCAACTGGAGTGGATTTCACTCGTTTGTTTTAAGAGTGTAGTTACGTTAAAAAAATTAAATTCTATATGTTAGAATAATTTTAAAAGAAACGATCATGGAATTGCCTATTGTGTTTTTCTCAGGCGTTGGAGTTTTAATTGGGGAAAATTTAAGTTTTAATCGTATTAGCGATTTACTACACTCTTAAAACAAACGAGCAATTTTAACTCAGCCTGGGTTAATTTTCACTCCATCCGGTGTCAAAAATGCACCTCCCCTAGGAGTGGATTTCTCTCTTTTGTTTTGCTAAACCTCCAGCAATCTTAACAACAAACGAACGATTTTAGGCGATTACATGCGATTTAAGAGTTATTTTTCAATTCTTTCCAGTGTCAAAAATGCACTTCTCCTATCGAAGTTACACGCTTTTGTTTTAAGAGTGTACTGAATATTCCAGCCTGAAAATATCACAGGAGCGAAAAATAGAACGAAATCTCACCTCGTTATTTACCAGTAAGCTAGAAATAATAGGTTTAAACAGAATAATATGACGAACCAATGAACGTTTTAAACAAATAAAGAGTTTTAAAAAGAACCCAGCGTTTTAAAAATGAATTTGAAACTGACACTTTAAATTTAAGCTGCTGCTATACATTCTGCTATATTTATTTCCCAAAAAGCTCCTTCCCCTTATTATCCCCCACAAAAAAAAACACCAACCATTAAAAGCCATCAAACGACTTCAAAAATAGATTTTTTACACAAAGTTAAAAAAAAACCACGACACATCTCAACTCTACCCCTTACCTCAAACCCCATCAAAGACACATCTACCCCTCTCCTCAAGAATAAGAAAGAAAAAAAAAACACAAATAAACCTCCCCCGAAACCCAAAAAGTTCCCGAAATCGCTTATCAAAAACAAGGCGTGGAAATGATTCCCGATGCTCCAAACCGAAATCAATACCACTAGGCTCTTTATTAAATCTTCCAACCTGTCCTTAATGGCACTGGCGCTGCAATAAGCCAGCCCTATATGTGATCAGTGGGACGACTGTACTTATATATCTCTACCTCAGAGTCAAAAAGTCGTAACTCCAGGAAAGATTTTTGATTTGTACTTTAAAAGACTACTTTTTCGTAAAAAAAATGATGACAATATGCATCCAGAAACAAATTTATATTTCTTTGCAGTGTTAATCTTGTCGTTTTTCTGGCCTGCATAGACCAGCAATGGTATCCTATTTGTTTACTGCGACGTCCTCTAATTAGGTTGAACCGGAGAGGATCTTTAAACCGAAATGTTTTTGAGTTAATCTAATGGGGGGGGGGAGATAATAATATTCTAATCAAAATATTCCGGATGTTTTTAATGTTTTTACTCTAACGGGCTAATTTTATATGATAAATGTAGCTACTTACAGGACTAGACAATAGAACTTTTTGAAATCGGTTCAAAACTTTTTTAATATTCAGTAAATAACTTTACAACCAAATATTCGAACCCATTTTAAAAAGTGGAATTACAGAGTCCTGTAAGCCAAATACATTTATCATATCAAAGTAGCCTATTTGTAAAAATATTCAATGCAGCCTTAGTAAAGTGTCATAGAAAATATTTTTTCTATTCGATACTTGGGTCAAGAGACCCGTTTGTTACCCAAACACGACTTAACTCACTCTTGTTCCAAGGCATAGATTATCAAAGGTATATGGAGGGGTTGGGGTGTGTGTAGGGGGGGGGGTCGCTTAATCAATAGTCGAGCAGCAGCCATGGCTAAATGGGAGTTTAGACAATACCCTGGCCCGGAGTCTAATGACAAGAGCTGGGTGCACAAGGATCATTCCGGTTGCGGCAGCTTGTGAGAACATTAGCTCTTTAATTGACAAAAGATGTTTCGACGCTTAATTGAAATGGCACCGAGTCGCGATCGCTCATCTGAGGCGGCCGCTTTTAAATGATTCGGTTTTTGATTCGCAACAAGCCTCTTCAGGGGGATCTGATTTTCTACTTTGCCGTTATTGAAGGGCTATTACTGGTTTTCGGTGGTTGTTGTTTTTCTTGGTTCCCTCTTTTTTGCTCCTCTTTATTTGCGATTGATATTTTTGAGGGGTTGTATCTTATTTTTGTTGTGTAGAGCTTTCATGGTTCAATAAACGAGTTTTTAAAAAAAGGTTGTTGTTTTTTAATTTATTGCAAATTTAATTTGATTAAGACACGTATATTGAAATCGATTCATAATATCTAAACTCTATTTTGATTTGTTTGATTCTACTATGTTTAATAAATTGTAATTTAGGTTTCATGAACTTCTGGGAAAATATGAGAGGCTATGTTTTGATAAGACCTGCTAACTGTGGCTCTAGTGCGATGCTAATTAAACCTACCAATTCTCTGAATGTAACTGGATAATTAGTAATAATAATTCTTCTGAAATCCGGCAATTGTTACAAATTATTCGAAAATTCAGAAAATAGTTAAAAGTCCCGTATTGCCAAAGTTAACTCCGGAGAGTCTGCATGTTTGATATTATTTCCTTGAGAAGAGAATTCTAAAACTCGTCTTCACTTTATTTCTAGTAAAAGGAATCCATTACTAACCCTTTCGATCTCCATTACAAAAGAAACCCTATACTTTATAACAACAACCCCCACTTCAAGACACCGAACCTCACCCACACCCAGCTGCCTTCTTCAAATAAGCCCACTTGACCATCGCACCACAAACACAACCAGTCATCTGGACCATCCAACAACAAGCGGAGGCGAAGATTCTGTATATGGTTGTGAAAACAAGAATGCAGAGTATGTTTTCTTTTCTACCCGTATCTTTCTTTTAAAATAGAGACGGTGGTTTCGCTGTAGCCCTCTTTAATTTTTTTTTATTTATTTGCATAATCGTGTAAGCCCACAACTTATATTGAGGTAGTAAAATTTTTAAAGGAAAGTTCAAGTTAAAGGTAATCTTTTAAAAATGAAAGGAAACCAAATTTAAACAAAATGTCAAGCAGAGAACTGCTTCCAATATAAGTTTCCAATAGACAGATCATTAAACAAATTCAGACGGTAAATCTTCTGTTAAAATCGAATCTGTAAAAAACTTCTGTCACCCTAATTGTCCTTATGACTGACATTAAAGGGGGACATAGATCTCAAAAGATCTCTTTGCCTTTAACTATCCAGATACGAAAAGTCAAGGTGGTAATGTGTAACCTGTTGTTTTTGGCTGAAAATAAAGACACCAAACAGAGACTAAAGATTCAATTTCACCGCATGCAACTACTAGGAACCTTTTTTTGGTGAAACCTATCAAGAAAGTTTGCAACAGAGTAACAAATAAGATCTTCAGTCCAGTTGGAAAATCTACTTTAACAGAAAACAAAAGTCATCTACAGACAGACGGTAGAGACAGCAAAGACAATAAACGGGATTAAAGATTCATTTTCACCGCATGCAGCAACTAGGAACCATTTTTAGGTGAAACCTAGCACGAAATTTTCAACAATTTAGAACCAAGATCTTCAGTCCAGTTTAGATATCTTCTTTAATAGGAAACAAAAGTAATCCTCACAGACAGACGGTAGAGACAGCAAAGACAACAAACGGGAACTAAAGATTCAATTTCACCGCATGCAGCTACTAGGAACCATTTTTAGGTGAAACCTAGCACGAAATTTTCAACAGTTTAAGAACTAAGATCTTTAGTCCAGTTGAAAAATCTTCGTTAACAGGAAACAAAAGTCATTTTCACAGACTGACGGTAGAGACAGCAAAGACAACAAACGGGAACTAAAGATTCAATTTCACCGCATGCAGCTACTAGGAACCATTTTTAGGTGAAACCTAGCACGAAATTTTCAACAGTTTAAGAACTAAGATCTTTAGTCCAGTTGAAAAATCTTCGTTAACAGGAAACAAAAGTCATTTACACAGACAGACGGTAGAGACAGCAAAGACAACAAACGGGAACTAAAGATTCAATTTCACCGCATGCAGCTACTAGGAACCATTTTTAGGTGAAACCTAGCACGAAATTTTCAACAGTTTAAGAACTAAGATCTTTAGTCCAGTTGAAAAATCTTCGTTAACAGGAAACAAAAGTCATTTTCACAGACTGACGGTAGAGACAGCAAAGACAACAAACAGGGATTAAAGATTCAATTTCACCACATGCAGCTACTAGAAACCATTTTTAGGTGAAACCTAGCACGAAATTTTCAACAGTTTAAGAACTAAGATCTTCAGTCCAGTTGAAAAATCTTCGTTAACAGGAAACAAAAGTCATTTTCACAGACTGATGGTAGATACAACAAAGACAACAAACGGGAACTAAAGATTCAATTTCACAGCATGAGCAGCTACTTGGAACCACTTTTTTTTATGAAACCTATCATCAAATTTTTCGTCTTGAAACACAGTCATCAGAACATCTTCAGTCTTGTTGAAATATGTTAAAAAATCTTCTTTAGGGTAGACTAACCAGTGAATGAACGTTTAAGGCGTCACGTTCGCCAGTGAATGAACACCAGGATATAATGAACAGGACACAACCAACCATTGTCAGATAGCTTCCTACTACATGGGAGGAAGTCAGTGTTGCCAATACATATAGTGGAATGATTTTCAATCCTTATTTTTTTAATTATAATTACCAAATGTTCATTCACTGGGGCCTGTTCACTCACTGGTCAGTCTACCCTACCAGAAAACAAAAGTCATCCTCCAGACAAACGAAGCTAGACAACAAACGGGGACAACAGACTCAACAAGTCCCCACGTGTTGCCCTCAACAACTCCTAGATAAGAGTCGGGGGAGGATGGTAATGGGGAGGATGATGAGGTTGAGGTTGAAAGGGGGGATGAGCCACGGATCGTGTCTCCGAAGCCCCATCGGGGAGGAAATGAGTTGTCTCTCGAACGTGACTGCGACACTGATTTCTAAGGGTTCTTTTCCGTCCTTCTCTTGTTCTGGGTCTTTTATTTCCGTGGGTAGGGGAACATCCCCATTGTTGATGTCGGGATTTGTTTTTGCTGTTCTTCGGATCGAGGTGTCAATTGGGTTTTAGAGGGTGGGTGTTGTTTGGGTTTTGGTGTGGAGGATGCGTGTTTTGTAGCAGGATTTAATTTGTATTTTCACTACCAAATAATTAGTGAAATGCTTATGTGTAGTGACTTATAATTGAATAAAAATATTTTTTTAGATTCATCTTTTTAAAAAGTATACTCTAAGGTTGTCATTGAGGACAGTGGTTGGTTTACATTAATGTGGTAAAAGCGCTGGTATCTTATTTGTTAAAAAACTGATTTCTAAGGGTTCTTTTCCGTCCTTCTTTTGTTCTGGGTCTTTTATTTCCGTGGGTAGGGGAACATCCCCATTGTTGCTGTCGGGATTTGTTTTTGCTGTTCTTCGGATCGAGGTGTCAATTGGGTTTTAGTGTGTTGTTTGGGTTTTGGTGTGTACACTCTAAAAAATGAATGCTCAAAAACGACGAAATTTTCCTTAATTCTGACGATTCGTTTACTGGCAAATGCTCCGAGTTTTCGTTTCCTCAAATTGAGGAAATCTGAATCGTCATTTTTATGAGGATTTGCATGTGGTATATATCTAAAGAAATATTTCGTCATTTTTGAGCATGTGAGTACAACAGTGAGATTCAGTTTCCTCAAAATCAAGATACAGAATCGTCAAATCGCGATCGGAAAAGTGAGGATTCGCGTTTACTCAAAAGTCACGTGATAGTTTGACGAAACAATCCTCAAAATTAACGAAATGAGGCTTGAGGATTCATGAATCGTCAAAAAATGAAAGTGTTATTTCTGAGAGTGTAGGATGCGTATTTTGTACCATGATTTTTTTTTCATTCCCAAATAATTAGTGAAATGCTTATTTGTAGTGACTTAAAATTAAAAAATATATATATTTTTAGATTCATCTTCTTAAAAAGTATACTCTAAGGTTGTCATTGAGGACATTGGTTGGTTTAAATCAATGTGGCAAAAGCACTGGTATCTTATTTGTTAGAAAGTTTGAACAATAAACATGTTATCATTGTCATGTGAATATATATTTTAAGGAGAAAAATATAGAAATCGTCTATGAAACTTTGCTTGAAATCTTAAAATTTGAATGAATCCTAAAATTTTATTGATAATTGAAGATTACCATTAAGAACAGTGAATGGTTTATATTAATTAAATAAAAGCGCTGATATACTGTTAGTTAAAAAGTTTTAACAATATACATGTTATTATTAACACATAATAATATTTTTTAATATGAGTAATGTAAAATATGAACTAAAGTTATGGTTTTTCTTAATTAAAACGTAATTTAAAACAAAAAATAATTCCCATTATTTGTTTCTACATTTTAGTATTGGGGGGGGGGGGGAGAAGTTTTAATATACCTTCTACAATTCTCGATAACTAGATTAATACATTCACTAGGGGAAATTCAAGTTTATTTCCTTAATTTTAAAATGACTCTAAGAGTCTTTATAAAACAAATCAGTTTCGATATAAATTTTAATAAAAATCAACCGTTAGGTTTCTTTTTCTTTCAATTTTAAGCTCTACAGTATTGATCATTTTATTAATCTAATGTTAGGCGAAACACATGTTTTAACTCATTTATTAAATATCCCCACAGTTCTTACTTAATAAATAAAATGAAGACATTTAATTTTTCACGATGCAAAGAAAATTAAATTGTCATCCCTTAAGTATGGGGACTTCCCCCGAAAAGAATTTTCTCCAATACACAGACGATTGAACTGCATCAGAAAAGGGGACGAGCGTTATTACGGATCGTTTGGCAGTGCTAATTACAACTCAACTCCAGTCACACGACATTATCCGATTAGTATTCCCCTCCCCCTACCACCATTTCTAAAGTTTTTGGCTCGCTCGACGAAAATTTCTGCAATTTGGCGCGACTTTAATTTTTCGCAACGAGGTGTCATTTCGCTTGAGATTTAATCAAGAAACGCTCTCAAAAGAGAAAATTAAGCACCGGCAGATTTCTTGCCCTCGCTGTCTCATTGCGTTATAAAATGGTCTAAGGGAGTTCTCTAATTTTTCATATGGTAAAAAGGGCATTGATGTGGTTAGTTGAATTTCTTTAGCCATATTATTCGAAAATTGAGTCGCAATTACTCTATTAGGCAAATTAGTTATTGATTATATTTAAGATAAGAAAAATTGTGCATTTCATATAGATTCAGAATATCCCATTAGTTATTTTATTGCAATTTTAAATATTTTCTAATATAAAAATATATTAGCTATATTTTAGGTGCAAACTGTATTTTTAATGCTGTTAAATATGTTTCATCGCAATCAAAAGGAATTAATTCACTTTTAAATATCGAGCTAAATTTAATATTGTTAATGCTATACTTTAATATTAGGTATTTCATTGGTGTTTAACTGTAAATTAGTAAAAGTTAATTTCATGTGATAAAATCATATAAATCAACAACTAGATTTAAAATAAAAAAAATTCCTAAATAGCTATGCGGATTTTAACTTAGTACTTGGCAAAGAGCTTCAGATTGACTAATATTTTACTATCAGTAAATATAACGTAAGCAAATCAATGAAGTTTGGTATAGTTTCCGATTGTATATTTCTAGTCTAATTGAGTGGCTTTAACACAGCCGATTAAAATATAAATCACAATAGCATTTGAATCGATTTAATTTAAGCAAAGAATTATACCACTGTCGTTCCCAATGAATCCAAAATTGTGTTAAAAATAAGTTCGTCAAAGCTATTACCAAATGCAAGACAAAGTAAAAAAACATTACAAAAAAAGCGGAATTAAGAGTTCTTCACTTACAGATGGATGAAGCTAAACGTTTATCAAAATGCAAAAATGCTCGATTTTGTCAGGCGCCATTTCATTCCGGAATATGAACAGCTGGACTATTTATTTATTTTTCTCATTAAAATGCTCAAACGAGGGGAGAAGTAAATTATTTTTCAAAGTAAATTAATTAGAAAGATTTTCTTCAAAGAGGAACGTAAAGGCTTATTTTATATCAATGAGTTTTCAGATATACTTTTAGAACTTACGGTGCTAGATGTACTCCTTACGTGATTTTAACTCGAGCTCTAAAAATACAAGATAAGTTTAAATGTGATTTGTGGTGTATTTTCTAATTGATTTGATTAAAAATATTAGTTTTACTTTGAAAGATTCAAGTTGAAAATATTTTGAGCATAGCCACAATCTTTGTTATGTTTAAAATCGAACAATAATTGTTGTTTTTAAACAATAAAAAAATATTTATGTCATAGTTGATAACTTTACAGTATTTTTTCTGTGTGTAGTGATTTATAATTGTTTGAGTTTATAATGCATCAACATATCCTGCCTCCCTACAGTTACAAACAATTTACGAATAAAAAAGGTACTTTCTAAATCTAAATGCAAAATTGGTTAGAACAAAATTGTGTTATCTCTCGATCGTCAGTCGCCTTGGACCAACACAAACTTATGTTTGTTTGTAATCAACACAATCTCTGCATTGAAAAAATACAATATTGTAATGTTACCATTTCTACTCACTGCTTGTGCTCCACTTGTGCTATTTGAACACTTGTTTTTTGCGTATATGCAACTTTCGTCACAGAACTTTTATTTTGAAATGAAACACTACAAAACCATTAACAAGATATTTAACCCCTGATACCCAAACATTACAGATTTTCAAGACATTAATAAAATCCAACTAGTATACCCCACCCATTCCTGCCATCATATGACAAATGTTTCCGATTTGTGTAGATGGTCGTTCGAAAACAGATAGGAGTCAGGCACCACACTCTTAAAAATGAATGCTCAAAAACGAAGAAATTTTCCTTAATTTTGACGATTCTATTACTGGCAAATGCTCCGAGTTTTCGTTTCCTCAAAGTGAGGAAAATTGAATCGTCATTTTTATGAGGAATTGAATGTCGTCTTATCTAAAGAAATATTTCTTCATTTTTGAGCATGTGAGTACAACAATGAGATTCAGTTTCCTCAAAATCAAGATACAGAATCGTCAAATCACGATCGTAAAAGTAAGGATTCGCGTTTACTCAAAAGTCATATGATAATTTGACGAAACAATCTTCAAAATTAACGAAATTAAGCTTGAGGATTCATGAATCGTCAAAAATGAAAGTGTTATTTCTGAGAGTGTACCCCACCCACTCCTGCCATCAAATGACAAATGTTTCCTATTTGTGTAGATGGTCGTTCGAAAACAGATAGGAGTCAGTCACCAAGAACGTTGAAGAAACGACCTTCTTTGTTCTTCGGGTGTGAGTCAGGGAATCGCAGAAGAACAGAGACAAAGTTCTCCCATCTTCATATATGACACTGTGCATGACACGGGTTTGTTTTCATTAAGTCATTTTTTTTCACCAGCTGCGAATTTTTGTGATTGAAATCGTTTTGGGGTTGGTCTGTTTGATTTCAGGATATCTTGTGGGGTTGTAGGTATTATTGTTAAGGGGGAATGGGCACGCTGGACCGGGGGTATCCAAACCAAAGTGCATCAGTGTTAATCCTATGGAGAAAAAAATATTTTCTCTGCGACATTTCTCCGGTTGTATTGAATAATTTTGCAAGCGGATTTTTTATGTGATAAATGTACAACCTGTAGCTAACTTGCAGGTCTCAACCTTCCCACTTTTTGAAATTGGATCAATTTTTTTCTTAATTTTCAATAAATAATTTTACTCAAAATATTGCAAGCAATTTCAAAAAGTGGGAAGATAGAGACCTGTAAGTTAGCTACATTTATTAATTTTAAAAAAATCATACAAGTATTAATACAGCGTAAATCAATACAGCGAGAGAAATGAGGCAGATAAAGAAGTTTTTCCCATTGGATTGACACTGAGGGACTTGAGTTTGGAGACCCACGATATAGGGAGCCCATTTCCTTAAGAGAGATGTTTGATGTGTGAATTGTTTTAGGTAAATTTTAAAAAAAATCCTGTCACGGTTATTTATCATTTTTTAAATTTTTTTTAAAGAATGCCAGATATTTCAAAGAAATAAAAACTCTAACGGCCGATTAGAACTCCACCGAGCAACACCTTTGACTTGAAGAAAGAAATCGATAAACTAAATTTTATCTCCTAAAGTCTCCATGATTAAATTTTCGGTAAAAAAAAATCCAGTTAACGGTTTCGCATCTGCAAACACCAAGAAAACCTCACATCACAAACGTTGATAAACATCTATTAACAACCCTAACCGATAAAAAGTTAATGAACTCTTTGATAAACCCAAACTTTTTGAATCACAGCACATATCTCCAAAAATTACCTCCGAACAGATTAAAACCCGTATCCCCACCATGCAAACATGAATCGCAAGTATTCCAAACACTACAATCGCCCTAAACTATTATTGCCAAACTCATCACACCATTACAAAAAGGTTAAGCCAATTGTGACTCATTTCCATCTATTTTGGTGTTCCTGGAAGTCAGTTATAGGACAACGCCTCGGTATCAATGCTAATCGAGTTTTGGCCCGTGTTTGTTGACTCCTCCTTATCTTTCATGGGCCTCAAAAGAGTTTTCCACCAGCCACCCCTTATGAAAGCATTCGTTGCGATATTGTGACACAATTGTAACTGGTCTTCAAGCCGGTCCACTGGCGCAATGGTTAGTGTACTAGCCTTTGGAGCTGCTGGGCTCATGTTCGAATCCCGGTAAAGGCATGGATGTTTGTGTTTGTCAATAAATGTTGTTATTTGTCTATGTGTTTGTGGCGTCCTTCGTTGTGTGTCTCTTGTGACTGTCTCTTCTGGCGAGTGGGGTAATGGGCTATATAGCCTACCCTTCCCTTCTAGAGGGCGCAATCACTGTCATTTGTCAACTAGTCTTCAAAAAAATTAAAATGAGAAGTTCCTTTGTTAAAAAAATAGCTTTTAGTCTTCAAGCCAGCCAGTTGTATTTGAAAAATGATAGATAAAAAATGGATTTAAAAGATAATTCTCATTAAAAAGTGCATTAATAAATAAGAATTATAATGCATGGATAAAAAATATATTTCTAATGATTTGCTTAATCTTTCACGAATATACATATTACTCTTATTTTAAAAAAATCTAACTAGGTTCTGTTTCCAGTCACAAACAATTAAATAGTTTAGTTAAAAATTTGTAATAGGATGCTATGTCCTTCTAAACAAATTTTACGATTAGCCAACGTCCTGAGTAATCATTTAAAGAAATAGCAAAATTGAAAAAGAATACTTCTCTCAAAAACTTTATTATTTTCTATTTAAGCTTTATTAGGTAAGAATGAACACGAGTTTTCTTACAAATATTAATAATTCATGAATTGTCATGATTAACTCATTGATAACTGATGTCAAGAAACTTTAGCACGCGAAAATAAGATTTCTACTTAAGTTAATCCAAAATCAAATAAAAAATCCTAAGCGATTTATGTTTGAGAAATAAAGTTACACAAAAAACGAACATTAAAAACTTATAACGCTTTTATTAGGAAGTGAATGTCTTTTAATGGTATTCACAATGTCGTCGTTAATGGGTTACTGGATGTCTGTATAAGTATCTAACTGATTCGCTCGCTTTTATTCGGAAGTGAATGTGTATGTTAATCGTGTTTACAAAGTCGTCATTAATGGGTTACTAGTTGTCTGTACAAGTAACAGATTCGCTCGCTTTTATTCGGAAGTGAATGTCTGTTAATGGTATTCACAATGTCGTCGTTAATGGGTTACTGGATGTCTGTATAAGTATCTAACTGATTCGCTCGCTTTATTCGGATATGAATGTGTGTGTTAATGGTGTTCATCAAAGTCATCGTTAGTGGCATAACTGATTATTTCTACTAGAATTTTAGTTACAACACTACCAAACCAAAGGATCGCATTGTCTTAGGGACTTTGGAACAGCAGAACCCTTATGTCCTCGAGGTCAGAGTTCACCTGCCCCTTTCGATGCTTGTTGACATTGCGAACGGTGACCCCTGTTTGGGCAAATACCGGGAAAGATAGAGGTTCTGCTCCCCGCTGATATCCCTTCCTGTGGCTCCTTGCACCAACAAACGGAAGAAGAAGGGGCATGGAATTTGTTGTCGCGATTTGCTAACGAGATCTTTAGCATATGCTTTTGGCGGGTCAAACTGTAAATTTTGTTATCGTTGGACTGACAGTCAATTTCCTGGAAGATGCTTGGTGGTATTAAAATTTTTTTAAAAATATGGATGTAAAAACAAGAATTGTCCTGCATTGACTACCAGGTTCTGGAAGATGCTTGAAAGCAAAATATAAAGAGCTTAAAAAACGTACATTTACTGTTAAAACATCTTCCGAGATTGAGGGTCAGCTTCTTGAAAGACGCTTTAAGGAAGATATTAAGATTTAAAATATATACTATTTACTATTATCATTTTGTACAAAAAGCTTATAAGCGGTTCTCTGAACAAGCACACAAGCTGGAATATATATGTACCATACCATACTATTTTGTACAAAGCATTTTAAATGGGAGTTTTTATTATTTCTTAGTTTTAGTTTGTAGTTGTTGTTGTTTAAGGCACTGCAATGAAGTTATTGAATTTGTTTTATTATTTTTAGTAAATTAGTTTAATTTGGATTAAACTGTGATACCATTAAAATATTGATCGAATCAGAATCAGATCGAAATTAAATTACTAAAAACATTTAAAATATTCCCGTTATGTTGTTGGGTATGTGGGAATAAAATTACTTTTGCATGTCATTTTTTCAAAAAACGAGGATAAAGTGTAATAAGATTATTATTCTTCCTAGATTTTTGCTTTCCAACATTGTAGTCCAGTAATATTTAGTCTCCTTTATAAGTATTGTCTCAATTGTCGCACATACTTTTTTTCATAGAAACTATTTAGACATCTCGAAATAAATGAATTCCTGTTATGTAATAATAATAATAATAATAATTTGTTTTCAACCATTGACACAAATATGATACGCAACAAAATCTACATTCACTTAAAAAAAAACTTTCTAAACACAAGAAAAGCTCTTGAAACCCTTCATACATCACAGACAACCCTTTCTAAAGACTAAAGCATCTTGTCAAATCCTCTCTTTCTCCATAAGTAATCTTTTGTGTGCGTATGTCATTAGACAACCTTAAAAGAAGACCCCGAAAATACTTTTTTTTCAAAGTTTTCAACCCATCCACTTTCGCGGACTTGGAAAAACGAGATGAACCCTCAGATTTCTTGAATGTCCTGACATCCTATCCGACTGCCGTACGCAAGGAGATGATGACGTCCTCATTTAGACAAAAAAAAATGTATATATGAAAGGAAGATTCAGCGTTGAGTGGTGTCTTTCTTTAGGCTTGATGGTCCAGGATGTCATACTTGACAAATTTCCTAATTGCCTCGCTTTGGGGCGGAATTTTTTCAACCCTCTGTACCTCAGGCTATGAGGGAATTGGGTTTAGTTTTGTTCGTCCCGTATTTGAGAATATTTCCTTTTTATAAAATAGGGGAAGGTGGGTTCCCTTGGACCTATTTTGACTTTTCAATTTTTAATTTCTTAATTACTTGCAAAATGTGAATAAAAATATTTTTACTAAATACTTCATGTTGTTATATACAACATATATTTATTTTAACATGTTATTTAAATGATTTCAACTATTAAAAAAATAAATACAGAAAATTGTAATTAGGACCAAGGTACACCACCGGCGGTGTACCTTGGTCCAACCGGTAGTGTACCTTGGACCAATTATTAACAGGTAGAGATACTCGATTTACAGTCCGAAAACCAATATTTTTTAGCCACATAAAATTCAAAAATACATTTTACAACCTACTCTTATTTTTAGCCAAGATTGTAGCAATTGGTTATGTTAGGTCACTTGGCGTAGTAAGGGGTTTTATTGCCTTAGGTTTTTTTAGTGCCCTTTTGGCCTTTTCAGATGTAATGCAATCTTTCTCAGGTGTATCCGTTAAAATGCAGCATAAAATTAAACTGTCATTTCATGCCATAGAAAAACATTTGGCTATCTTTGTGTCAGAAATTTGAAAAAAAAACAACTCAAATATATTCCCCTACGTTTATACAACTAGGCCTAAATGTAAAAAGGATGTTCTGCTTAGATATTTATTATAGAAAACATATTTTTAGATGTGCATGCAATAATTATTTTCTATATTATATCAATACGGTTAAAATTTTATAAACCTACCATAAATCTAAATAATTAACTACAGAAAAATTATTTATCACACCATATAAAAATTTCGTACAAATTTCCATTCTACACAATTTTACAAATCAGGGTTGAATATTAATAGCTTAAAATACTTAATTTTTCAAAGGAAAAAATTTACTTGAATTTTATAAAGGGTTTTCAACAATCTGAAGCACATAAGACCTATACAGTAGTGTACCTTGGACCAGTCCAAGGTACACCACTTGTATTAGGTTCGGGGTACACCACTTGGATATTAAAAACAAAATAGTTAATCACCATGTTAAGGTTAGACTTAACTTAATTTCAAGCGCACTGTTTTATGGCTAAAACTTTGCTTTATATTGCATAACCATCGTTCCTGAATAAACACTACATCTTTGAGTATAAAAATACACTGAAGTATCTGACAAAAAATTACTTTTGAACTGTGAATTTAGTTTTTTGGTTTAGTTTTTTAGTTTAGTTTTAGTTTTTTAGTTTAGTTTCCTCTTTAATAAATTGACCTTTTAAACAAACAGATAGAACTTCACTGAGACCCCTGGTAGCAAATACTTTAACTGCATGTGGTGTTGTTTCAATATCTAACCAAATCGAGCTAAAATCAGCATAGGTTCGAGGTACACATATGTCCAAGGTACACCACTTACCCCTATAATTAATATTTAGAATATTTTCTTTCCTCATATAACATTTTCGAGTAGTTTTATAAATTTCATGAGGTTATTTGATTAAAAATTGAGAAGAAATTAGAAGTTGAATTTTGGCTTTTGCTCTTATCTAAGTAGTTTTTAGTAGCTGTAATTACTGAGTCCCCACGAAGATGTTCTCACTTTGCCGTAGTCCAGGGGCTTGCGTGTGTAGTGAAATTCTACCTTATTTTCGATATTTGGTTGAACCATTTCTATAAATTTTGGAAATCAAAATCTAACAAATCGTTTTTCCGAATATCGAAAGTATGGTGAAACGTTTCACCACTCAGCTATCGCAGCTTACTACAAACTTGTTGGTGAAATCGAGCACCACATTTTTAATGGTGCCTTTGTGATTTTATGGATTTCATGCAAGTATTTGATTGAAAAATTACATTAAAAAATTTTTAAAGTGACGCTTAATCTAATAAATATATTTTTTATTTAAAAGTTAATAAACTTGAACTTACGCTTACGTAACAAAACAAAAATATATAAAGTAAAATCGGGCTGCAGCGAATTCATTAAATCTATAAAACCCAAGCTAAATTTAAAAATATCTCTCTATATTTTCATACTTATAAGAAATCTACTTATTATCAAAAATATCAGATGTCAAACACAATAAAGCGTTTCTAAATTAAATGTTGAAATTTAAATAGCCTACTCAATTTAAAAGTCGTTACAAAAATTAAAAATTCTATCCTAAAACAGTCCGCTCCCTGCTCCATCCAAACCTTTAAATCCCCAATTAAAAGTGAAAAGATAAAATTATCTTTCAACCCGATTGAAAGAGCCGCCACCGGACCCTTCGGCGATTTCTCTACGGACGCCCTCGCCGACCGCTCCGGGAACCCGATCTCCCCGCACCCTCCCGTCCAGCGCGCCGACTGAAATCAAAGAAGCCCGCCGCTGGATCCAGTTACCGTACTTTTAAGGGTTAGGTTTCTTTTCCCACTATCAGTTGGTTGGTTTGAGGTTGGTGATGATCCCTATTGACAGACAGACACTGAATTCGGATGGATTATTTTGGAACAAATGATTGCTGATAAGCTATGCTTTTAAATGGTTGTATTTTTAGCTGGTGTTAATAAATTGAAATTTGGGGTAATATATAGCAATTTAATTGTCTATGTAAATAGCCCTAATTAAACACCGTTCGATAGTTCGATGATTGCTTATAAATGGTTGTGTTAAGTGATGCGTTGAATGGTTGGTTGATGTCGTTGTGTGCAGTAATGGGTAGGTGAGTGTTTTCTATACATTTTTTGATTGCATCTATGGAACGTAACTATTAGCCCTCGGTAAATTTAAAAGGTTGACTTTGACTAAGTTGTTGATTATAAGCGAGGTGCTTTTAATGAACGAGTGATTTGCTGATGAGCAAATTGCATGGAAAGATCGGACAGAAATTATCATTATGTAATTAAAAAAGGGTTTATGTTGGACTTGCGTTGTATTTTATTGCATAGTACTTGTGTTCAGAATAAAAGTTTGTCTTTAATTGGAGGTAGATGTACTTGTGCTGATAATCTAGCCTACTAAAAAATTGGTATACACGAATTCAAAAAACAAAATAGATGACAATGCTTGTTAATATTATGTAGAATGAGATTTATTGCTTAGAATTGGTTATATATTGATTTTTATTGAAATTTAAAAAGACAAATAATGATTATGAAAATGAAAATAAATTCCAATTTTTTTTTTTTAATAAATGAATATTAATTATTATGAATGCTAAATGTTTCGCAATGCTTTTGGGGTGCATTATGAAAATAATTGGTTTGTCCTGGGTTTCATTTTGATTTTTAGAACTGTATTGATGAATATTCATAGCAAAAATAAACAGTGTGCAAAACACTGAACATAGTTACATGTTTCTGTGTAACTAAATGGTAGTCAATAATTATCTCTATCATATTCTGTAGTAATAAATAAGTTTTTTTTGCTCAGTTAGTTAAAGTGTTTTAAATGGATCTCCAAGATCTTCAAAATGCTTTAAATGTATCCATGTGTCTTTATAAATAAAGGGTACAGAATGCACTTGGTTAAGAAATGCAAATAAATGATTGTTTACTACAAAAGTGAATTATAGAAAATAATGCATTGTACATCAAATTTCAAATAGGCTTAAATGGATGGATGGATGGATGTTTGGGTTTTATGGCGCAAGGGCATCCAAGGCCATGCTGCGCCATAGGCTTAAATGGAAAACTTTCTTATTTTTGGTCCGATTCATGGAGTCATGAAAATTGTAAGTTTTAGTCATGAATAGTCATGAATTTGGAACATTTCATTTTGGCAGAAACCTTATACAGTAAAGTTCGTGACACACTATTTTTTTTTTAAATTATCATCCTAAATAAAATATCAATATTTTCTTATTCGAATATAATCTTTCAAATAGCAAGGAGCCAGGTATCAAAATTGCGAGAAGATATATTAAATGTTACCTTTGTTGGGAGGCTTTGTATTGATAAGGTTAAATTGTGCAGCTTGCATGAGACTTTGTTGTTGGATTTTACTTTTGACCTTTTCAGTCTCAATGTCAAATTGGCATCATCATTTTAGAATTTTTTTCTGATCATCTATAGTCATAAATGATATCAAAAAGCACATCATTTGATCCTTCGAACTTTTTCTATTAGAAAATATTTTAATTAATCCCAATAGATGACAGCAATATTATTTTTTAAAAATTATAATCAAAAAATGATGATGCCAAGTGGCATCACTGGGACTGAAAGGGTTAAATTAGATGATTAAGTCATTCTTATATCTATGTCTTTATGGATAGACATGTGCTCTCATCATCTTTAAAAAAATAAGGGTTTGAATTTCTGTTTTCGTTTATCAATTTCTTTAGAAGTCCTGTTATAAGTGTTGTAATACAGTTGAATATATTATGAGCAGTGAGTCGGTTTTTTTAATTGATGTTTTGCAAGAAAAAAAATACGACGGCGCAGAGGAAATTTTATGTGGAAATGCTTTAGAGTGTTGCTCTGCTTTACAATTTATAATAGTTATTACGTAATTATGATAATTACTTGTTTTCATAAAATAGTCTATGATGTTTAAAGTAACAAACTTTCAATTTCTACAGTAGAAATCCATTACTTATTATATTAAAGAGGCATTATTATTTCAATGAACATTGTTTATCATCAAAAATTTCAGAATTCCAAAAATATTTTAGCATCATAGAAAAATTAGGTTACTGTGATAATGATCACCTAAATTGATCTGAGCAATAAAAAAAACATTTCTTCTAAAAGTCATAAAAAAGAAGCAATTAAAGAATACGAAATTTTTAAGAATCGAATTGGTAATAAAGAGATAATTACATATTTACTACAGTGGAAATCAAAATCGAAAATTTGTTTGATAGTCACTCTTTCATACGTGGAAAAAAATTTTATCAAAGTCTTGAGTAAACAATTAACCAGCATGTATATTCAAAGAAAGTCGATGAATTCAAAAGAATTTAGACTTTTATAAAGGACTGTTAAATAGACAATTAATCGGACCATCTTTTTAAGCCTTGGGTTTGAAGTTAATATTCAATATTTTTTAAACTTGTATTTCACTACTTCAATTGACAATCACCCTATCATTACAAATAATTTGCAATTGCACTTATCTATCATAGAACTTCTAGTAAAATTTGGAATAAATAAATTTTATTGAGAAAATGGAGAAAAAATGGCTTTGGATGTGATTTTAAATTTCTATTTTGTGTATTCTCTATGGCATATGATTAGTGCATGTGCAACAGAAAATTTTTAGGGTATTGCCTCGGTAATGATAAAGTTAAATAATGCTATGTTTAATTTAGCACTGCCCTTTGAATGTACCTTTCTCTACAATAATACCAAATAACAATAAAATTTTTGGGTTCCATTTATTTTGTAAATCTGTACCCAAAGTTCTAAGTTTCGATATCAATTAAGCGCTTTGATAAGCATGTAATTCCAAATATTTTATCAAATATTTTGAGAAAATGGAAAAATATTATCTAAAATTTTTGCCCAATGCTATTTAAGATGCAAAGTATTAAATTAACGTCTTTTAAAAATGTAGAATTTTTGCAAAACCCATCGTAAGAAAAGGGTTGTCTGCAGTCAGTTTTACTTTTGTTGTAATGCAAATATTAAAGAACAAAACACTATTCTCTTAACAAATGGGGGGGGGGGAAACAATAAAATCAACTTACTGGAAAGTGGTGCGGCTTCGAATTTCTTCATACAAACAGCATTTTGTTATTCTTTCTTAAAATACTTCTTAGTCCTTGTCCAACAAAACTAGCCCACATTACACAATTCCCAATATAATACAATACAAGTTCACCAAACACACAGTACAAAACAAACCCACAAAACCAAAACAATTCCTTCCTAGCAATACAAACGCTGCAATAACGTCTTTACAAATCAACCGGTCCCGTTGGGTTAAAAGACACACTTCCCGAAAATCCCCAATTTTCCCTATTCTGCAAACTGGGAGGGGCCAGGTGACGTCACGAGAAGAGGAGGTCTCTCATTGGCTGGGATCACCTACCGACCTCCGAAAAGTTTTGACATCCAATGATGCTGTCGGTAGGTAAGGCTTTGGATGATGTATTGGGATTCTCTGATTATGGAGTATCATAGCACTGATGGAGCTCTTGTCGTTTTATTCAATTGTGCGTTTCTAGAGGCTATTTGTTTATTTTATTTTGTGGAAAGAGAAAGTTGGTTTTGAAAATGGGCGACGATTTAATCGTAGGGAGAGTTTCTTCTCCACAAACTTTCTTTTTAAAAAAGTATTTTACTCATGGTTATTAAGGTTATAATTGAAATATTTAAAAATATATGAGTAATAGTACTCTTTTGCCATATCATCTTTTCAGATACATCACACCATATAATATTATGTCTCCCTTTCTTAATATTTTACTTTTCAGAAATTCGGTTGCTAATTAAAATGTTTTCTGGTAGTAAAATTATAGATTTTTTTCGAAGTTCTATATGAAATCTCCATACGTGTTTATCACGTCTTGTGAATACAATTAACATTTCCTGGTTAAAAAAAACGTTCTTGTTAAAAAAAAGTTTTTAAAATTCGGTTTGTTAGTTTTTTTTGGAAACTTTGTTTTTCCTACACCAATTGTTCAGGAATATTGATTTTCTTTGTCTTATATTTGTCCATTAGATAAACTTATCAGAAAGCACTTTTTCGCGTGGTAAATTTTCTTAAGTAAAAATTTAAACTTATTGATTAAAACAAAATTAAACATTGCTAATGATCTGGAAGTTAGAGCATCGACTTTTAGAGGATATCTTCGAAAAATTAAACAATAAAAGTTTCAAAAGCAGTGATCAAGATGAAGGATTATCAAAAAAATTATAGTCTCTAAAATAAACAAATATTTTACTAATTACTACAAAGTCCTACAATCTTGAAAAATCTTCGTTGTATTTTCATTAAACCATAAACAACGACTTGGCTAATACAAAAAGAACCTTCATTACAAAATCAAAACTTAACTTTAAAGTTTTTAAAATTCGTTTTAAGTTATACTTGATTTGTTCTATATAAATTGCTAAATACTATGATCTTGAAAAATCAATGTCCTTTTCTTCTATCTTTTGAATCCATCAAGAATTTCTATTCACTAAAGATTTTAAAAAATGAAAATATTTTTTTTAAGAAATCCAAAATAATTACAATTTTAAATAATAATTTTTATTCTTCAGAAGTAACTGCATAAATAGACATGGTAAATATGAATGGCATTCCAAATTACTATCACTCCTCTCCCTTGACGATCTGTCTTTTTTTTTTCAAGACATTTCCAGAATGGCAACATACTACTTCAGTGTACTTTTTTCTTTCACCTTTGTGCCTTTCAAGAATTTCTATTCACCAAAGATTTTTTTTTAATTTTGAAAAAATATTTTTAAAAAAACGCATTTTTACATTATGTTTTTAGTTTTGACATGTAACTGCATAAAAGGACATGGTCATTCCTAAATACTCTCACCCTTCTCTGACGATCTGTTTATCAAGACATTTCCAGAAAGACAACATATTACTTCAATGTACTTTTTTCTTTCTTTTTTATGCTTTTCGCGAATTTCTATTCACCAAAGTTTTTAAAAATAAAAAATATTTTTAAAATATAAAAAATAATCACAATTTTAAATCATAATTTTTAGTTTTGACATGTAACTGCATAAAAGGACATGGTAAATATGCATGACATTCCTAAATACTCTCACACTTCTCTGGCGATCTGTTTATCAAGACATTTCCAGAAATGCAACATACTACATACTTCAATGTACTTTTTCTTTCACCTTAGCGCCCTTCAAGAATTTGTCTTCAACAAAGTTTTTTTAAATTTCGAAAAAAAAATCAAAAAAATTATACATTATAGTTTTTAGTTTTGACATGTAACTGCATAAAAGGACATGGTAAATATGAACGACATTCCTAAATACTCCTACACTTCTCTGGCGATCTGTTTATCAAGACATTTCCGGAGAGGCAACATACTACTTCAATGTACTTTTTTCTTTCTTTTTTGTGCCTTTCAAGGATTTCTACACCCTCAAAATGAATGCTCAAAAACGACGAAATTTTCCTTAATTTTGACGATTCCGTTTACTGGCAAATGCTCCGAGTTTTCCTTTCCTCAAAGTGAGGAAATTAGAATCGTCATTTTTATGAGGATTTGAATGTCGTCTAATCCAAAGAAATATTTCGTCATTTTTGAGCATGCGAGTACAACAATGAGATCAGATTCAGTTTCCTCAAAATCAAGATACAGTCCTCAAAATTAACGAAATGAGGCTTGAGGATTCATGAATCGTCAAAAATGAAAGTGTTATTTCTGAGAGTGTATTTATTCACCAAAAATTTAAAAAATGAAAAATATTTTTAAAAAATTCAAAATAATCAAATATTTAAATCATAATTTATATTTTTGACACGTATCTGCATAAAAGACATGTTAGGAGGATGGAAACGGTCGATGGTAAATATGCATGGCATTCCTAATTACCATCACCCCTCTCCGACCGTCTGTTTACCAAGACATTTCCAGAAAAGCACTACACGACACCTAGCCGCGGTCCCCCCTTTTCTACTTTTTCCTTGAAGAATTTCTTGACACCGAAGGGTCATTTAAGAAAAGGAAGAAGGTTCGAGCGGAAACGAAGAGGGTTGAAGAGGGGTCAATACGTGCTTCCAGAAGAGCGGGGGCTGGTGGGAGGGCCGCCTAAGAACTTGATGGATAAGCGAGGCACCGCTTTCTCAGATTCACTTCTGCAGGAGGTTTGTGGTTTTGGAATAAAAAAAAGTGTCAGCAGAGTGTTTGTGGATTGATGAACTGCTGCAGGTTTCCATTACACCTTTTAAGGGAGATGCGACGGAGCGTGGTTGTGGGTTGGTTTACACAGATATTTAGTTGGACGGACGGCGAATTAGCGGTGTTCACTGATGGGGGAGACTCGTCCCGAAGGATCTTCTTTACGGTCGGGTACGAAGCAGTTTAGTTCAAAGACTGTCATGAGTTAACTCTTCAAAAATTGGAAAACTTTGGAGAAAACGGTTATATAAGTGATAGAAGGACGACGAATTAGCGGTGTTCACTGATGGGGAATAGTTTTCCGAAGGATCTTCTTTTCCTTCGGGAACGAAGCAGTTTAGTTCAAAGATTGGCATGAGCTAACTCTTCAAGGATTGAATAACTTTAAAAAATAAAACGGTTGTGTAAGAGTGCCTACTTTTGTGTCCTTGAAAATTATATAAAATAAATGTGTATGAACAATATATATGCATATAAATTTTTTATTTGCTTGAAATTAAAAAAAAAAGTAAGTTCATCTCATTAGTGTTTTAATCGGTGGATCTAAGTTGGTTAAATAAGTTTATCTTATTAGTGTTTCATTTGGTAGAATTAAGTAAACTGCTGCAGGTTTCTATCACACCTTTTAAGGGAGATGCGACGGAGCGTGGTTGAGTTGGTTTACACAGATGTTTAGTTGGACGGACGGCGAATTAGCGGTGTTCACTGATGGGGGATAGTTTTCCGAAGGATCTTCTTTTCCTTCGGGTACGAAGCAGTTTAGTTCAAAGATTGTCATGAGTTAACTCTTCAAGCTAGAATTGAATAACTTTCAAGAAAATGGTTGTAAAAGTACCTACTATTGTATCCTTGAAAATTATGTAAAAAGATGTGTATATGAACAATATATATGCATGCTAATTTTTTTATTTCTTTTATTTGCTTGAAATTAAAAAAAAGTAAATTAATCTCACTAGTGTTTCAATTGGTCGATCTAATTTGGTGAAATAAGTTGGTTTTAGTATTAGTGTTTCAAATGGCGGATTTAAGTTGGAGGAACTAGTGAATCTTTTCGGTGGGTTACTCCAAAACGTTTCAATAATTAGATTTTTAATCGGTGAATTAAAGTTTCATTTCTTAAAAAATTGCATTAAACGGATAAAAAATTACATGATATTAACTTCAAGCAGGAAAGGGTACTTTTCCAAGGATAGTCATTTCAAAAGGCTTAAATGTAAAAATCGCCAAAGGGGAGTAATAGTCTAAATCACATTTTTTTAGTGAAACTAAGCATGAATTTCTAAGCAGTCTACTGTAAGACAGTTTATTTCAAATTTGTTGCATTTTACATTAAAGTTCATTATTTGTGAGCAGCATATAAAGCTAGACATTCTATAAGAATCGTCATATCAACCATTACTCTAAGTCAGTATCAAACATCATTCTTCCCACTGTATCATTTCCTTCAATGGCTAGCTCAAAAAATATACTATAATTTTTTTTTCAAAAAGAAAAAAAAAATGCGACGGAAATCGCCCTTGCAAAGTGAAAAGCAACAACTAAAGTCAGCAACTGCGATTTCCCTCCACATATATAAAAAAAAATATCGCCACAATGGAAAAGAGAGATATCAAGAACCAGAAAAGCATCTTTGTAAATTGAGTCGTCGTTCTTTCTCCTGCCCAGAATGCGTCTTCCGTACCCCCCTTCCAGATAATCCGATGGTGGGGTGGATAGCGAACAACAGTCCAACAATCTTTTTACTTGAGGTGCTAGCCTAGAAGCGAAGCACACCTTGACAATGGGGCCTAGTTGGCATTGTTGCTTTTTCTGCATGAAGACACTTTTTGCCCCACTGTTGGAGATTTCTTGATATTTCGGTTTGATGGGAGGGTAAATAGTTGTCTACCTCTTTTTTCAGGGGTTTTCAAGGACGTCTATATTTTATGTTTGATGCTATATGTGTTTGTATATTTCTGTTTTTGGCTCTAAATAGCTGCCCTACTGTAATGAATTGTTGTGTAATGAATGTCATCAAATATTTAATTTCGTAAAAGCAAAGCTATTTATAAAAATGGAAACAATCAATTTGATGTAAGAAAATTATACTTATTCTTGAGATTTCTTGAGATTTCGTTTTGAATTGAGAGTAAATAGTTGTCTACCTCTTTTTTCAGGGGTCTTCAAGGACGTCTTTATTTTATGTTTGATGTTATATGTGTTTGTATATTTCTGTATTTGACTCTAAATAGCTGCCCTACTGCAATGAATTGTTGCGTAATGAATGTCATCAAACACAAACCAAATATTTAATTTCGTAAGAGCAAAGCTATTTACAAAAATGGAAACAATCAATTTAATATAAGAAAACTATACTAATTTAAATTTACTAATATTTAGTACCATTTCAAATTATTTATTTAAATTGATATTTTTCGGTTCAATGTAATTGTAATTAGTTGTCTACCTCTTTCATTCAGAGGTTTTTAAGGACGTCTATGTGCTATGTGTGATGTAGATGTGTTTGTATATTACGGTATTTAACTCTAAGAAGCTGTCCCACTAAAATGAATTTTGTGTGATGAAAGTTGACAAACACAGACAAAGTACTAAATTTCGTGACATTTAGGCTACTTATGAAAATGGAAACAATCAATTTGATGTAAGAAAACTAAATTTAATTAAATATACTAAAATTTTAATAATAAAACATGAACTTTTTTTAAAAAAAGTACTTAATATTGATATTTCGATTTGATATGAGTTTAACTATACTTCTTAGCACTTTTTTTGGTGGTTTACAAGGACGTTTATACTCTATATGCTAGGTTTGATGTAAATGTGTTTGTATATTCATGTATTTGACTCTAAATAGCTGTAATACTATAAGCAGGACATGTTGTGTAAAGAATGTCGACAAACAAAAACCAAATATATAATATTGTAAAATTTAAGCTACTTATGAATATGGAAACATTTAATTCGATGTAAGAAAACTATATTTATTTAAATTGTAGAATATATAAAGAAAATTCTAAATTTATAGTTTAAATTGATATTTCGGTTCGATGGAAGGGAAAGTAATTTTCTATCTCAATGTTTATTAAAATAATACTTAAAATTAATTAAATAACTTTAAAAAAACAAATAAATTAAATATAAATTTAGGAATTTATAGTTACTTATAATGAAATACTAAATACTAAATCATGAAGCAGAAAAGCAAAGTTTAAATATTAAAGCAGAGTTTTAAATGGTCACATTTTTTTAACTGATCTGTTTAACTCATTATAACTTTCTAGTAATTTCAATAATTTCTATAGGTTTTATTGCTTGGTTACTTATTTAATAAAATAACAGAGCAACAATCAATATTATTAATAAATTGTTCATAAACAAAATCTACTGAAAATAATGATTTGTATTTCAAATGAAACATAAATAATATTACTAAATTCATCAGTTAAATACTTTATTTAGCGGTAATGGCTGCTGTATTCAGCTTTTGCCTTTTTTTTCTTTTCAAATTATCTCTGTATCAATAGTTTCATTAAAATTTACAGCAATCAACACATTACTTCAAATATGCATTCCTAAACGTATACATTTTTCATTGCTTCTATTCAAAAGCGTTCTCGAATTTTAAACTTCCGGATTAATTTTATATTTTCTTGTAGAAAGTATAATAAGCGTAAAAAACACTATATCATCTGAACAAGCCGCCTTTACCTTTAATGACATAAACGTGTGCTTCTTTTTAAATTGCAATAATGTAACACAAAATCTCTTTACGCTTGATTTGTTTTCACGGTATAATACTACCAGCGTAGTGAAACAACCTTTACAGAAACTAATTTTTGAAGTGTTTAACGAGAGTTAATCACTGTTAATAGGAATATTCATCGAAATTTTAAAATGAAGCATTTAAGTCGAGCACAGAAAAAGGCTTTTGACTTGTTTCGGATGACGCAATTTTCCAGTTTTCATTCATGCGCCTTCTCGTTTCCACTGGTTGTTTCGGTACCCTTAACACGCGATTTTTGTCTGCTCTGTTTTATTTTATTGTTCTAAACGAACAATTGTTTGTATGTTATTTTTATGCAATTGTTTTTATGAAATTTTTTAGTTTGAGTTTTGCAAGAAAATGTTGTATTTTTTGAAGAAATGCAATTCTGGAAAGCCCAAGAATGAAAACAATACCTCTGGATTAGATTAGGTTAGGTTTGAATTATCGTCGCACTAGAGCTACACGAGGGCTATTGGCGACTGGCGTAGTAATTTAGAACCACAGTCAAGTGACGTGCCGACACCAAATATGCACCCAACGCAACCGACGACATCGTACTCAGTGTTAGGACTTTGAAGGATATTTAACGTGCACTTAATTACATGGGGTATTAATTGTCTGACATTTTTGGCTGCACGGTCCGTTTATATGTCGGCAGCTATTTTGACGATGCCCGGACCCGAATGTGGAATCTTTAGCATGCAAGGCGAGTGCCTATCCGACTGGACTCCCCATCCCCCCAATACTTCTGGAGTTGTTTCCACTCTCGACATGAAACACTAGCCCACCCACCCATCTACCAGTGCCGGATTTCGGCCTAGGCCTACGAGGCCCGGGCCTAGGGGCCCAGTCATTAAGGGGGCCCTTAAAAAGATTATAATCGCGAAAAAATCGACAAAAAAAATTTAAAATCTCCAAATTTCGAAAAACCTATCGCCTGATGATGGCCTCAAAAATTGCCAAAATCAAATTATAAAGTTTATAGAATAACTATAGTAGCATACTGTATAATTCTGATGTTTATTAAAGACTATTAAACATTATATGTTCTATACTAGTGTATTTAATTTACTAAATTTCCAAAATAGCTTCGAAAAAGGTGGGGCCCCAAATGTCAAGTGTCTAGAGGGGCATTGGGTCTTTAAATCCGGCACTGCCATCTACCCAAGTCCATAATATAACCTTATATCACTAAACCATCCCAATTACACAATATTTACCCCCAAACACACCAATCACCCCGCATCATTTCACTGAAGGTCACCACAAGGTCGTCCGAGCGTTTCACTAACAAAACAAAAAATGATCGGAGCAAACTCTTCACGGGACTCACAACTTAACCAGCCTTCATCCCCAAATTTAGTGGCTAATGTAGTCATAACTAGGTTTACTACGCAGGAAAGGCACCAAGAATGTGGCTAGGGAGGGGAGAATAGCAATAAAAAAAGTGCGGCTATTCCCTTTGACATCTCATTCAGGGGAGGCTCTTTTAAAAGGAAACACACAGATGGGCCGAGGGATTCCATTGTCCGAGTTCTGCTACATTTTTTCCAGTCTTTTCAGGGGTCTTCAGGACCCCAGCAGGGTTGCCGTGTGTTACTCTTTTTGTAGGCCCTAATCGCCCACCTTTTCTTGTTGGGATTATGCTACTGAAGGGAGGTAGTAAGTCGTCGGAGGCCGGGGAGGACTCAGGAATGAGAGGTTTCGAATGTGGGTTGAATGAGGAAGTATTTATGTGGGAACGGTTTGATAAGAAATCGTGAGTTTTTATTGAGAATTTTGTTATTTCGTATCAATTGGGTTGTTTCTGTTGACGTATTGCCTTATAGCTTTCCTTCCTAGTCTTCAGTCGGATCTGCGATGCGTTCCCACGTGACATTGATTCACCAATCGAAGATCGAGAAAGATTTTTTTTTAGGAATTTCAGGTGGCACTCAAGACCTGACTCATGATCGTTAAAAATCATGTAAAAATAATGAAAATTTTACAGGAAAAAAACTTATTTTAGTTTCTGTGAAATTATAAAGCTTTAAAAAATAGATTCTATGAACAATCTGATGACTCATTCACATTAACATAAAACAAAAAGAAAATATGTCTTTGCGATCTACAAATACGGAATTTTGCTTATATTTCTCAGTTATTTAAATATCAACTGAAACATTAAAAAAATTAGTGCGTCCAAATTATGATGTATGGATTGCACACAACCTGTGTTGAATTCAAAGCACGAATGTATTATTTCGAAATTTAATTCAGCATCTTCTCTTTAACGTTTCGGCTAAATTGCGACATTGTAGCTTAAATAACACATATTACGTATTTTGAAATGAATGTTGTAATTTGTTGTACATATTTTAGAATTTTTTTAAAAATATTTTTGTGTCCCTCGCGTGGATTAAATAAGCATCTTTTCTCCTGATTGTCAGTTATGTTGGAACAACACAAATTTGTGGTCGTATACCATCAACGCAATTCTTGTATTGAAATAACACAATATTGTAATCCTGCCATTTTGTCCCACTTGTGTTGTTTTGAAAACAAGGTATTTTTTCTGAGTGTAACATTGCATTGCTGGATACTTACTATATATTGCAGGTCTTGTTTTCTCCAAAAAAGGCGATAAAATCTCTTTCCGGAAACCCCCTCTTCCGATCCGGTGATCTCTTGGAGCTACATCTCAATCGGCATTCTGTCTCTGGTGGCATTGTGGGCCTTTTCTTTATGGGTGTCACAATCTCCACCTGGGGTGTGGATCTTAATCGCCCCCTTTATCGACACCCCCCCTTTCAGATTCGTTCCATTCTTTGGCAGATGCCCGCCTTTTGGCCGCAGATTTAAACGACTCGTTTTCTTCTGATGTTTTGGATGACTTAAAGGGGGGTTGGTGTATAAAAATTGGATGTCTCTTGGTATTTTTTAGGACATTTTTACTTTTTTTATGTAGATTGGTGCAGATAAATATTCAAAAGACGATTCTAGGGCTGGGAAAGTGTTGGGGTATGTGGACCACATAGAAATTCTTGAAGATAGTCGTGTATCTATGTTTTGTAGGTTTGATATAACGTAGCCGCTTATAAAAGTATACTTTATGAGTAGCATTTGATACAATTCAAATGAGAAATAATTTAAAAGTTTGATACTTCATTCTGAAATTCTTATAAAAACACAAGTAGGTTGGTATGAAAAACTGTCAACTAGAATCAATTTTTAAAAAAAATTATACCCCGAAATGGTATGTTTAAATAAAAAAAAAGCACTAAGCTGATAGATATACTGTTAAGTATTACAATAATACACGGTTATCTCTTTTTGTCTGTATTTAAAAATAGTGCTAAGTGAGTAGTGAATACTAAGTGAATTTTCTTACCAATTTAAGATTGAATACCGGTTGTGATCATACCTGAGAAATGCATTTACAAAACATATAAGTAATACTACTACAACGTCAGCCACAATCATCACAACCGAACTACAGAAGAAACCAATTGAGCTTCATGAATACGATTTGTATTGCCTGCTCCACAAATCCGCATAACAATTGGACTTCCAATTCTCGATATCACTGCACCAGAAATCTTAATATTCATATCCCATTCAGATTATCGTGGGATTGGGTTAATAAAAAAAATCAATACAGAGGAAGGACAATATTGGTAGCTGCTTCTGAGCAGGGATTAAAAAGGCGATGGAAGTGAGAGTGTCTGAGTGGTGCCTTCAGGAACTGATACATAAGATGCAAAGTATAACAATAGTACAGAGTTACCTCTCTATGTCTACACTCTTAAAACAAACGAGTGAATTTAACTCAGTCTGAGTTAATTTTCACTCTTTTCAGTGTCGAAAATGCACTTACCCTATTGGAGTGAATTTCACACTTTTGTTTAGTTAAAACTCCGACAGGATCACTCCAAACGAGGGATTTTAACTCAATCTGAGTTAATTTTCGCTCCTTTCCAGTGTCGAAATGCACTTCTCCTACATGAGTGGATTTCACTCTTTTGTTTTAAGAGTGAATATTAAATAAATTTATTGTCTAAGTGAATTTTATTACCAAGTCAAGATTGAATACCACTTGTGATCCTATCTAGGGAATACATGTTAAGAACCTATAAGTAAGTTTATAACTGGCGTTGTAGATCATTACAACTATCATTACTACTGAAGTACAGAAGAAAAGAATTGAGAGGGGGGAGATTCATGAATATGAGTTGTATTGCTTACTCCACAAATCCGCATAAAAATCGGGTTTCGATTCTCGATATCACCGCATGAAATATCTTAGGTAGGCGAATACCCAAAATTCTAAAATTTTTACTATTACTTCAATCTTTTCCAAATTTGGCATAATGATTTCAAATATAATGAGCAATGCTATTTAAGCATTTTTTTTCATTTAAATATAATCTATTTATTTTAAACGATGTTTTTTTACTAAAAAAAGAGGTTTGCGCTAACAAGTCTACCACATTGAATTTTCCTCCTATAAACATAAATTATGTGTTAAATTCTCCTTTTTGAACCGATACATGCAATGACCCTCTAGAAATGCATAAAAATTAAAAGAAAAGAAGTTATTAAGAAAAATGTCATGAATTTAACTAAAAAAAGATATTTTTACGATTAACTTACACTTGAGTTTTTTTTAAAAAAAAGCTAGTGTATTTACACCAGATGTTAGAGGTTCATAACACAGATATATATTGAAATAGCATCTGTGAAAAAATTTCAGGTAAATTAATGTAAAACTTTTTATACTAGAAGTGTTGGCGCAAACCCCTTTTTTTTAGATGAAAAACGCCGTTTAAAATAAATCAATTATATATTTAAATAAAAGAAATTGCTTAAAAAACATTGCTCATTATAGTTGATATCACTATGTCAAATTTGGAAAAGATTAAAGTAATAATAAAAATTTTAGAATTTTGGGTATTCGCCTACCTTAATATCCATATCCCATTCTGATTATCACTGGGATAATAAAAAAGTGCAGAAGAAGGACAACATTAAAAGCTGCTTCAACAGCAGTGGTTAAAAAAGGTGGATGAAGTGAAAATGTCTGGAGTGGTGCGAACGGGGAACTAATGGATATACTGCAAAATAGTGCAAAATTTGTCTAAATTTAATAAATTTATCTAAGTAAATTTTAATCACAAGTTAAGATTGAATATAACTTGTGATCAAACCTAGGAAATACATTTACAGAATGCATAAGAGTAAGGCTACAAAGTCAGCCACAATCATTACAACTGAAGTACAGAAGAACCAAATTGATGAGGGGAGGTTTATGCATACGGTTTATATGCCTACTCTACAAATCCGCATAACAATCGGACTTACAATTCTCGATATCACCGCGCGAGACATC
The DNA here is from genome assembly GCA_023701765.1 of Hylyphantes graminicola. NCBI lineage: Eukaryota > Metazoa > Arthropoda > Arachnida > Araneae > Linyphiidae > Hylyphantes > Hylyphantes graminicola. The sequence goes on from CM043111.1 coordinate 13,769,637, forward strand.
TTAATATCCATATCCCATTCAGATTATCACTGGGTTCATAAAAAAATGCGGAAGAAGGACAATATCGGTGGCTGCTTCAAGAGCAGTGATTAAAAAAGATGGAGGAAGTGTGAATGTCTCTCTCTGGAGTGGTGCGAACGAAAACTGATAGATATACTGCAGTTGCACAATTACCTCTTTTTTTCTATATTTAATAAATTTATCTTCCAAGTAAATTTTATTGATAAGATTGAATATCACTTGTGATCAAACCTAGAAAATACATTTACGGAAGAGTAAGGCTACAACGTCAGCCACAATCAGTATAACTGAAGTACAGAAGACCCAAATTTGGAAAAGGTTCATGAATACGATTTGTAATGCTCGCAAATCCGCATAACAATTCTCGATATCGCCGCACGAGACATCTTAATATTCATATCCCATTCAGATTATCACTGGGTTCATAAAAAAAAATGCAGAAGAAGGACAATATCGGTGTCTGCTTCAAGAGCAGTGATTAAAAAAGATGGAGGAAGTGTGAATGTCTTGAGTGGTGTGATCGAAAACTGATAGATATAATGCAAAATAATACAATAGTTGACAATTGAATATATATTGAATAAATTTATCTTCTAAGTTAATTTTATAACCAAGTTAAAATTAAAAACTACTTATGATCATACCTATGCAATACATTTACAAACCCATAAGTAAAGCTACAACGTCAGACTCAATTATTACAAGTCAATGACAGAAAAACCGAATCGAGCTGCATGAATACGATTTGTATTGCCACGAATGTATTGCATAGGTATTTGTATTGCCTGCTCCACAAATCCGCATAACAATTCTCGATATCGCTGCACGAGACATCTTAATATCCATATCCCATTCAGATTATCACTGTGTTCATAACAAAAATTCAGAAGAAGGACAATATCGGTGGCTGCTTCAAGAGCAGTGATTAAAAAAGATGGAGGAAGTGTGAATGTCTCAGGAGAGTTGCGAATGGGAACTGATAGGTATACTGCAAAGTATTACACAATTACCTCTTTTTGTCTATATTTAATAAATTTATCTTCTAAGTGAATTTTATTGATAGGATTGAATATCACTTGGTGATCAAACCTAGAAAATACAACGCATAAGAGTAAGGCTACAACGTCAGTCACAATCATTATAACTGAAATACAGAAGACCCAAATTTGGAGAAGGTTCATGAATACGATTTGTAATGCTCACAAATCCGCATAACAATCCTCGATATCACCGCACGAGACATCTTAATATCCATATCCCATTCAGATTATCACTGGGTTCATATAAAAAATGCAGAAGAAGGACAATATCGGTGGCTGCTTCAAGAGCAGTGATTAAAAAAGATGGAGGAAGTGTGAATGTCTCTCTCGAGTGGTGCGATCGGGAACTGATAGATCTGCAGAATCCCACGGGTTCGATTGCTGATGTGGGGGAACTGGCCGAGCGGATCACTAGGCTATAAATCAAGGGATCTTTTTCTTGAGGAGGAGTCGCAAGCCGAGACGAACCATCGCCGGGGGAGGGATCGGAACTTTTGTTGGGGATGCCTTTTGGTGGTGTCCCCTGGTGACTTAGAGTTAAGAAGGAGGTGGCGATGCTGAGAGGTAAAAACAAATGCAAGAAGTGTTGTGCAAGTTGAAGCCATCCATCGCTTTCTAGTAAGAATAAACAAACGTTCTTGAAGAGTTTTGGGGCACTTTTCGTACATTTAACTTGCCTCTTCTAACTATTCCTTTTTAACCGTCTAGCTGATTTAAAAGTATGAGACTAAATTTAGAGTTTTATTGAAAAAAATGCGTTAAATAGCATCAATGCAAACAACTCCTTAAAAACAAAGTGATTTTTTTTATACAAATAAAGAATGGTACAAGTCAGCTGTTTCGGTATCGATATTTTTGAAGAGCTTGATCATTCTCTTTAATACCCGCACGATCGTGCGAGACCGGTCGGAGAGGGCGACTTTTTGACTCTCTAATAAAAACTATAATTTCAAAGTATTTTCGTATATGTGAAAAGGAATTACTGCACTAGTGTGTGAATTCAGATCTCGTACTCCAGTCTACATCTGCACAAACGAATATTTTTGATTTTAAACTACCTCATTTTATAGACTAAAATGATGCTTTTCAGAATGAACTAACATTGAATGAGGGGTTTGTTTAGGCTTAATAGGGCTGCTTGGCGACTTTGTGATGGCTTCACTTTTTTTCCCCGCCAAGCCTCTCTATCTTCTTCTTAGCTCTATGCCTGACGATGTTTTCAATACAGGTAGCCTTGGAAGTGGTAGACGTTATTGTGTATCAAGGTTGCATACAATGATGTACAACATTATAATTTTGTTAGAGTTACAGAAATTTTCCCTAGGAATCCCCAGTAATTGAATGTGACACAAATTGAATATAGTTCGCCAGTATTATTGGTATTTGTAAAATTCATGTATTTGATTTGAACTTTTTTTGTGGAAATTTGTTTGCCCCAGTAGTGTAAACAATCCCTTTTAATTGTACCAACTAGGACACACAAAATTAAATGCTGGAAGGAATTTTTTTACATAGTATTTCAATTACACTCTCAGAAATAACACTTTCATTTTTGACGATTCATGAATCCTCAAGCCTCATTTCGTTAAATTTGAGGATTGTTTCGTCAAACTATCACGTAACTTTTGAGTAAACGATACTTTATGACGTTCTTCCAAACTGATTTATATGACAAAAATAAATTTATTCAAAATATAATTTTAAATAAATGAAGTTGCTCATGCTATTGCTAATAGTGATCGAAATGACTAAAAATTAAAGTTCAATGATAATTGTGATGGTTGTCCCTCGACAGACAGGTTGACAGATGTCCGTCGGGACGTACATGTATAACGAGATTAAAGTATAAGAGATGGGTAGCTGATAACATATCCTTCTAACAAAAAAAAAAGAATTTAACAAACAAAAAGAAGAAAAAAGAAGAGGGGCGTGGTCGGAAAATGGACACCCTCACCATGTCTATACCTACTTTCGTTTTTTTTATTCGAATTTTAAAAAAAAGACAGTAGACTGAAAATACAAATAGTAGAAGTTTTAAATTAATTTCTCAACCTTTGTTAGAGTAATTAATCGAAAACGTTCTTCACGGTATTTAAAATGTCAAAAACATCTTAACAAGAAATGGTTGATTGGTTGGTTGGTTGATATACATATATTTTCAGGCTTGTGTGCTTGCTCAGAGAGCCGCTTATAAACCTTCGTCAAGTAAGACAGTCACAACACACACACACTCACACACACATGCACACATATACGTGACAGATGCTGCCATCTATCACGCGCCACCTCCACAATTTAGACATGTCCCTGAAGGGGAGGGAAATTTTCTCCAGGAACCTGTACCCATGGTAAACTGCGCAATGACCGACCACAGGACTTTCGGACCCAACAGATTTTACGAGCACGTACTCCGCATATACTCGGTAGGTCTTCAGTGGCGACCGGGTCTCGAACTCTCAACCTTCCGATCTCAAGCTCGTGATCCCTTGACCACTAGGCTCCCTACAGCCCCACAAGAAATGGTAAGTCCAGTATAATGAAATAAATTTTCGAGTAATATTTATTTATCATATTTACAATGCTTGCATACAATAAGTGAAATATGAAAGAACAATAATTTATCAGTTAAGCTAATCCTATACTCCTCAAACATTATATAATTATCCGATATAAAAAAAAACACGTAAACAACGCATAGAAATCCGAGTTTCTTCTTTTAAGCCTTTTTCGTTCAATTTATGTTTAATCTGCGTAATATTATCTAACCTCAATTTTAATTCCTTTTCTGCCATTACAAAAAAAATCCGCTTCATATAAAACGAAATAAGTTTTCTCAAATTTCAAACCTAGGAGACCATTTGAATTTGGAAACTAAACAAATGTGAGATAGAATGCATGTTAAGCTTCAAGGATGCTATTAAGCCAGCTGGAACACTTTTATTTTGTAGACAATGAGAAGAAAAAAGAATGTATCTCACTAATCATATCGTCTGCAACATTGAGATTCCACCAGTGTTTTCAATCAACGAAATCGTGGGTGATCCTCACAGCCGGAACTTCATGTGTGTCACATTCGGCATCAATGTCAAAATACTGTTTTGTACTGCTTTTGTAAATCATTTTCCAACAAGATAATAACAGGACATTGAAGTGATCAGAATACTTATTACTGACTTAAACGGGCATGCTGTAAAATAAAATAAGTTATTTTGACAGAAAAATAAAAAAAGTTACAAAAAATTCTGTTGTTTTTTATTTAAAAAAAATATAACAACATTCATAAAAATTTTACAGAAAAATAAACAACAATTTTTGTAATTATCTTCTATTTTTCTGTAAAAATAACAGCATTTTTTCAAAGATATTTACAAAATATACAGTTTTTTTACCGAAAAATAAAGGATATTTACAAAAAAAATACCGCTATTTTTTACAGAAAACTAAAATATATTTGCAAAAAATACTGTTATTTTTACAGAAAAATAAGGATATTTACAAAAAATGCTGCTATTTTCTTTGAACAGATTTTTTTTCAGTACAAATATGAAGTTTAAAGTTTAAGAAGAAGATTTTTTTTGTACTTAACAGAGTAAATAATACTGGACTATAACCTAACAAGCATTTTAACTGTCTGTTGAAACTATTTGCTAAAATAGCTCAGTTGTTAGAGCTTTGGGACTGGTGTGGTGGTGTTCGAATCTAGGATCGACTGCTTAAATGTCCTAGGTCAAATAAAAGGTAAGTTACACCGCCTGCCACTTATAATTAGTTGAGGTTCCAGAATTTTTTTAATATTTTTAAGGAAATGCTTTTTCGTAAAAAAAAAGGTTTTTTTAATAAAATAAAAAGATTTTCGGTGTAAATGGTAAGGTATTTTAAAGGCAAGTCATCTGATTAAAAAAAAAACATTTTATTTCACAGGGAAAATGCGAACAGAATCTTTTTGATAAAATGTAATAGTAATTCCAAAACAAATTAACTTGGTAAAGAGATGTCTAAAATCTTCTATTTTTCTATATTAGATGAAGCAAAGGATATTAAATTTTAGTTTTATCATCAGAATGTTCTTTGTAAAAGGAATTTTCACTGAGAAATATTGTACAACTTTAATTAAAGCATGAAGAGTAATATCTCTCAATTAAAAATAATTATATCTTGATTAGTAACTATTTTATTCGAAAAATGCTTTCAATGAATACGCTTTTGTTACTCTTACCAAAGTTGCCAAAAATTTCAATCACAATATGCATTAATTGCCCCCAACAAATTTTAATAAGTTATAAAAATTTTCCTTTCAAATCCCTTTTTAAAATATAATAGTCATAGTTAAAAAAATTCAAATTCTTTATAGACATATAAAAAACTAAACTCCCCGGCCCAACGGCGCATTACTGGGCCAAGGCCTGCCGTGCCCAATTCAGTTTCGTGACCAAGAGCTATGAGGTGCTAAGCATATGTACCAGTTATATTGACCCCCCAGGATTTGCTTCCCAAGCATACTTGGTCAGCATTTTATCAACCCAATTAAGAGATGAAAGGATAAGTGAACTCCGTCCAATCCGGGATTCGAACCCCGGACCTGTGGCAAGGCAACGCAAAGCACTACCGCGTGGGCTCCTCTTTTATAAACATATAATTCATCAATATATTTTAAATGTATTAACATAGTGCTGACTTCGTAAAACTCCCCAAATCAAGGCTAAATCGCCAAACATGACACCCCGATCCCGCAAACCACTTCACTTTGACGGGATCAGAACCTCAGAGGCTGAAGATAAAAGTCCTCTTTCACCGCCAAAGAAAAGACAGGGATCATCTCAAAGACTCACTTTGTCTTCTAGAAAAGAAAGACGCAGACAAATTGTCGCTGGAAATAGCCTGTCATCGGTCGCGGAACAAGGCAGAAAACTTCCTTATTGTTGTATTCCTGTCCCTAGACACTTCGTTGTTTCTATTCATTCTGGTGGTCTTAGTGCTTATGAATCCGGATGTCATCACGAGGAGTTATCATTTGCGTAGTTGCTTACGGTTTTTTATAATTTGTTTTGAATGTTCGTTAATTTTCTTAAGTGTAGTCAGGACTTGATCTAGGAAAACTGAAACTACAGGTATAACAAGTTTTAGGGGGCCCCTTTACGGAATATTTTGTGTAGGATTTCCCGTAATGAATGCAATTGATCTCGTCATAATTTTTCCATCCATTATATCGGCTTTCTTATAACATCGATTAAACTAATCACGTTTATTTATGGGGTTAAGTCCAACTAAAACAAAGTGGAGTCTCAGAAAGTTTCAAAATTTACCGAAATTTTGGGGTCAACAACATTTAGCAACACATCTCCATTCAACATATAGAGATATGTTGCATTTAGCAACATATCTCCATATTCTCCATCATTCAACGTATAGAAATTAAACTTAAAGGTTCGTGTGTAGATCAGGCTAGGACCACTGTGTAGCTATGTTTGTCTGTTGATGCTGTGTAGTATGTTTGTCTGTTTTTATCTGTTGATGCAGAGACAAATAATGCTTTTTTATGTTGTTTTGTAAGAAAAGGTGAAATAACGATCTTATTGATCTCCGATCACTTAACACAGGGAATAAACGCTCGATAATTCTATGCTTCACAGTTAACGCATTCTTACTGTAAAAGTTGGGAAAATATAGAATATTACCAATACTCGTTTTTATTTTTAAAAAAATAACGCAGCATATCTCCATTCCTATAGGGTTCGTATATTTTAATAAAAAGGTTCTTCAATATTTTCTCCTTCACATAATTTGACACAAACTAGACTATTTTCATTCTGATCCATGAAACATCCCATCGACCCCTATATCTCAACAAAAAAAAAATCCTCAAGAAATCTGTATACCATTTTGACACCCCTCAAAACCCAGGGTTGACAAGTGGCAAAAGACGATCAAAAAAGGGTGCTTCAGCCAAATATCTCCCCCCCCCCCCCATCCTAATAAATCCGTGTCCAGTGGGCCCTAATTGTCTCCCTGACATCTCACTTGCACTTGACACAATGATATTTAATAGTATTACTAATGCTCCTTGTTTTGTAATAAATAAAGCGGTATATCACCGCTTCTGCATGTTATAGATATTCATAAAAAAGGTCTTCACCATTTTTCCTCCACAAATTCGACACAAACTAGATTATTTAAATTCTGACCCATGAAACATCCCACGACCCCAATTTCAAAAAAAAAAAACTCCCACCTTAAGAAATCTGTATACCATTTTGACACCCCTCAAAGCTCATGGTTGACAAGTGGCAAAAGACGATCAAAAAGGGTGCTTCAGCCAAATATCTCTCCCCCCATCCTAATAAATCCGTGTCCAGTGGGTCCTAAACGTCTCCTCGAAGATGACATCTCCAGCAGCGCACTTGACACAAGTTGTAGGGCTTGTTTTTTTTCGCGTGGGAACATCGGTCGTCCCATTGTCGAACCATAAATGTGGATCTGAAGGAGTTGAGATGTTCTGCTGTACCTGCTTGGACGTGGACAGATTGCTGCGATAAAGGCCCTTGATTCCTCGCACTTGTTGTTGCAATGACATAGTGGCTGCTTCTAGAAAAATATTAATGGGATTAAAGGAGTATTAAAGTACACTGGTGGACAATTGCTAAGGACGATACGGTTTTTTCAATATAACTTTGTACAAAAGCTTTCCGAATCAACACATTTAATACCGTAACATCCCCAGCACGTAAGGAAATAAGTAATGTAAGCAAACTTACTAAAAGAGAAATCAGAGAGATAAAAAGATCCCTCCATTTGATCCGGGTCCATTGACAACTGACTATTAAATGTGAGAAACGAGAAATAAAAAGCCTTTTTTTTATCCCTCTTATTTCTCTTTTAGTAAGTGTTGCTTACATTACTCATGTCATTACGTATTAAGGATCTTACGGTATTAAATTTGTTGGTTTGGAAAGCTGTTGTACAAAGTTACATTGAAAAAAACCGTCTCGTCCTTAGCAATTGTCCACCAGTGTAGTTCTGTCCGTTCTGAACGCTCAAGTTTAGAAGAACTAAAGAGATTCTTTGGGGGGAATACGAAATTATTAGCTAAAATTGTAAGAAAAAACTTGGAAGAAAGGAATGCTGGAATACATAGTTATGTGCTTTTTCCAAACTACTAATTTTCAAATTTCGAAGATAATTTGAAATTAGCGCAATTTGGTCTGAAACAAGTAGGTTTGTAACGATAATTGTAACCTAAAACCAAATCAAAGGAGTTAACTTTTTTCCTCATAACCGCAAAGAATTGTGAATTTGTACTGCTCTACCGGGTTAGACGTGGACAGATTGCTACGATAAAGGCTCTTGATTCTTCGCACTTGTTGTTGTTGCAGTGGTGGTTGCTTTTAGAAAGATATCAGTGGGATAAAAGGGCTATTAGTGTTGTTCTTTCCATTACTAATTTTTTTGTAACAAATAATAGTTATAATGTTTTATGTTAGTCCGTGGCTCAGCAGTAAACCTTAAAACATCAAAAGTTATACTGCAGCTACCTTTTGCCCATGAGTGATTTCTACAAACCTAATTTTAACAAATCCAACTTTTTCGTCTTTGATAAACAAAGGATTTAATAAAAGCGGTAAATTAACTTAATTTGAATTTTGCCAGATATACAAGAATAATCAAAAATGATGGACTCTAAAACTTGTGACAATCCTTGTCTGCTTATAGTTATGACTTATGACTTCTTTGGTGGGGGGCAAGTTCGCCGAACACTGCGACCTTAGGTCTATTGTATTCAACCCCAAGAAATGATACAGTCACAAGAGACACACAGAGAAAGAGACGACACAAACACATAGACAAATAACAACATTTATTGACGGTCACAAACATCCATGCCTGACCGGGATTCGAACCCGACCTCAGCAGCTCCAAAGGCTAGAATCCTAACGAGTGTGCCACCGAGGCGGCCTGCTTATAGTTTGTTGGCCCCTAATTTATTTAAGAACAGTTGTCACAATAATTTTTTTTAATTCATATACATTTAACTGGTTATTTTAGACATTATATACAAATCGTTTTTGGAATTGAAACAACTGGAAATACTTTTCTGTTCAATATCAAACTGGAGATACATATCTGTTTAGCTGCAGATTGGTACATTTCTGACAGTCAACTGTTATCATCTTACCGCAGACGGCCAGAGAGTATTTTTTTTTAATGCATACACTAACAGCAGCTCAGTTAAACTAAAACACTTAACATTGAAACAAAAACAATACTTAATTATCAATACAGATTTTTAAAAAAAAGATTATCTCTGCATTAACTGGAAATCCAGCAAAAATTATCGAAAAATCGACACCAAGGCTTCATCGGAAGCCCACGAATCGATACCCACTCTAACCCAGTCACGCAACATCCTATTCTTTTACTGCAGGAAAACTCGGCCTCTGAATCGGAAGTGGAAACCTAAAAGATTGGTCACAGATCCGAACTGTCATTTGCGTACGGATAGGAAGGTTTCCTGCCGCTTTTTTTTTGTCTCAGGTGTGACACTTGGTGGTCGCTGGTTTTGTTGGCGGAAATGAGTAAGCGAAAACTGAGTCTTGTATTGACGGTGTCAGATACCACGCGAGGGGGGGCGTATTAAGTTGGAGAATACTTCTTTTTGGAGCTTGATGGGCTTGTTGTTTAGTAAGTACACTGCTCAAAACAATTAGGAAAGCACTTTACGTAATTTTGTTAACCCTTTGAGTTCCAACTTTTCCTTTTGATTCTAAAATTTGCGAAATAGATTCATTATGCATCTCCAGAATGAAATGGTAAAAAGCAGAGAAAAATTTTCATACCAGAAGCAGTTTGTAAAATTTTAAACAATTGTAATGTTTTTGTTTTTAAATATTCCAAAATTGACATAATTTTTTCAAACGAATGGATTAGAATCCACGAAATCATGACCCGGAATACTTAAATTGGAACATTTTCTTTGATGGCTATATGTAAACTTTATGGATCGAATACAGTTATAATTTGGAAATTCCCAATTATGTCCTTATTCTAAGCGCATTTGCAAACTTGGTAAGAACTCAGTGGGCTTGGTAACAAGTCACGTGGTTCAGACCAAAAAAAAATTAGTATAATTCTAAGCAACCGTAATGTTTTCATTTTTAAATTGTTTAAAATTGAATTATTTCAAGCGAAAGCAATTAAATTCATGGTATCATGTCATTAAACTGCTCAATCCCACTAAGTTCTTGAAACTAAACCCTTTTCCAACACCTAAACCAAAAACAATCTCCTCGAAGACAAAGGCAATATCTTCTGGCCTTCCCATCATAAAGCACCCTGATCTTCGCCTCAGCAGCAAATTGGGGCATGGACAACCCCAACTGTTCCCTGATAGATGAGCCGGTGTGTTCTGAGGATAAGGCCGATTTCGAGCCTCGTTTGCCCGGGCATGTCCGGGCCATTTGCTTTAATTAACGCCTCACACGAAAACCTTCCTAAGACACGGATCATTTAGCCCCGTCACAAGTTCTCTGCCGGATTGATCGGGGTCGGGGATTCGTAAAGTTTGTGTTCTTAGCAAAGACAAGTTGCTCCGCTTTGAGTTGTTTTTTTAATGAATCCCTAAATGTTAAGAGGACTCCCTTGGAATTCCCCATCTTGAAAATCGTAATGTTATTCCTATGGAAAACATTCGCAAGTCAATTAACCCCACAATTTTAATAAAAGGTTACTAGTTTTTGGTATCATTGTAAAGAACGAAAAGAGTAGATTTTGTAAAATTAATTTGTTTTGTGAAAATCACATATTTAGTATTTTTAATAATTTTTTGAAGTAAGTAAAAAATGGAGTACGCATTAAGTTCTGACTTAAAAAAAATACTAAAAATACTAAATATGTGATTTTCACAAAACAAATTAATTTTACAAAATCTACTCTTTTCGTTCTTTACAATGATACCAAAAACTAGTAACCTTTTATTAAAATTGTGGGGTTAATTGACTTGCGAATGTTTTCCATAGGAATAACATTACGATTTTCAAGATGGGGAATTCCAAGGGAGTCCTCTTAAAAGGGCCAAGTACATAGAAATATTTCCGTACACGATTCTTCTTTTACTAGAATGCTGAAATGAATTAATGTGGTGGAAATTGTTTTTCCAAATAATTCAGTACAGAAATTAGCACTATATCCTTGTTTCTGAAACATTAATTGGATATGTAAGATGAAGTTGATTTGGAAGGCTCACTAGAATGATAATAAATACTGTGATTAAAATGTATATGACACGACAGGTAATTCTCTTTTTTTTTATCAAGCTACTAAAATTGAACCTATCATATCGACAAATTCATCTACTGCTAAAATTTCGTGGTAGGTTTAAACAAAAAAAAAGTGGTTCCTAGTTTATAACGGCTATGTAGTGAATAGTTTCACCAGATTTTTGTCGTTCGGTTGAACGCCTTTTCAGGTTTTGGGTTTACAAAATCTGAAAAATTGTTCAACATAGCATCAAAAAAATATTAAGGCATTTCACCAAACAGCCTTCGAAGATACTAGAAACAAATTTTTGGGGGCTGAAAGCAAGTACGAAACATTTAACGGTGTGGAACTACACCATACATGCATACAAAAAGCTATACGTGTGGAGAAATCGGGTGTCTCGAAAACGTAAAACGTCAAAAAGGAAAACACATGTTGGGAAAATTAAGAGACACACAATATTTTCCCATTGGAGATCAGGGAACCAGTTACTTCCAGCTTCCATTGTTGCATCCTTCGTTAGATACTCTGATTTGCTCTGATTGCTCTCATGTGACATTGATTTAAAAGTCGAGACTTAAGAAAAATTTCTTTCATTCGGCACTTCTGTTACAACTCAAAACTTAAAACACACTCATCAGAAACCAAAACAGTTATTAACTGGCGACAAAGTTGAAAGTTTTTAACTGTAAAAACAGCAGGTTTTTTTTTACAGTGTGGTGGTGCTCTGTTCCCAAGTGGCATAACTTCACTAATTAATACTCAAAAAAAAGATTGATTTTAATTCATTTCTAATGCCCGTTAAAACTTAAACAACCTGTAGTTCCTGATCACTCCTAAAAGCAGGAGAAAAACAACATCCAGCTCCTTTTCAACTCCTCCGTGTTGCTGAGGATTCCTCTTCCTCGGGATCCTGTTACACCCTCCCTCCTGTTGGATCCTGTTGAAAAAGGTATCCAAGAGGAGGGCAACATCTGTTGTGACAGAGCCGTGGAGTAGAAATTGGTCTGTGGCTCGGAAGAGATCTTTTTGATAGGAACGGGGGTGCAACGGATTTATTCTACAAGAACTTTTCTCCGGGGATCGCTGGAGTGTTAAGGCGAAATTTAATCTTTTCACCTTCTTTGAGTTTTCTTTTGAGAGGAGATGAGGTTTTTTTTTATGTATAAGTTGACGTTGTTTTTAAACAAGTTTGGAACGCCTTCAAAAGGAATTTCTTTTTTAAAAAGGGTTTAAAGTAGCATAATGTGTTTCTTTTTTTTTGTAGGCGTCTGTGATGTTTTGGGAAGTAAGTGTGTGATGAGAAAGTGTTGTGGTGGTTCAAATTGATGGTTTGAGGTCCCTTTTTTTAAAAAAAAAATTATTATTATCTTTAACGTTAAATGGGTAATGGTGGTAAAGAGATGTTTAAAATTCCGAGGATACTTAATTATACTTAACTTCTACAATGCTAAAAAAATCTATAAAAATACAGCACATTTTGCGGGGTTTTTTTTACATCACAATGATTAATTGTTTGTTATACACCAGATTGGTATTTTTGTGACGCACCAGTCATACGAGAGTTGTAATTCCCTGTATGAAACATATAAAAATCAAATAAGTCCAAATCAGCATCAATTAATACAAATAAAGTTCAAATCAAATGGTTAGAGTAATAGTAATTACTTGCTAATAGTAATTACTTGCTAAACTACATCGTATGCATCGGATATTGTGATTCCCTGTGTGAAGCTATCTCATAGGGTAACCGATTGTATCAAAGAATTTGATTAGGATTTTGTTTGAACCGGAGCATGGATTATTCAGAATTAAAAGCATGGAGTCACTTGAAAGAAAAATTATTTAAAAAATGAAAATATATATTTAAATATATTGTTGGATTTCGTATTTGTAGTTTATTTCTAGGTTCCTTGCTAGATTGCACCAGCTGTGTTTCTATGTTTGCTGATGTCATGGGAAGATGGAGCGTGGCGAATTTTGCTAAATTGCACATTGAGTATTCAGACTGTTCAAAGAGTTTCATGAAGTGTTGTGCTAATTTTCTATTCAAAAATATGTTGCTTGTTTCGAAGATTTCTATGTAGTAATTAGCTATTCTTATTTGAAAGTGTTTTACTATTTTTCAACTAGTTGTTTTATTCAAGATGTGTAAGAAGTTATTTGTCAATAATAAAAGAAATAACAGTCCACAAGCTTGGCGTGTATTTATTCAACGTAGTCTATTATTCGTAAGCAACCATATTCGAACCAGCGACTAATTCAACCCTACATACATTTAAAAATGTCATTCTTCTCAGTGCAAAAAAATATATCATCGCAGACCTTAATATATTGACTTACTTCATCCTTATAACCACATCCGAATGAAATGTGTCCAAATCAAATAAAACCTATCTATATATCGTCGGATATATATATTCGGATTTGCAAGTGTGAATCCGAATCCGAAATTTTGATTCACACCCATGAATCCGAATCCGAATCTATTCGGATTCGAATCTATGGATACAAATAAACTTGGATTCGCACTCGGATTCACTGAAAAATTCCATTCAAAAGGACAATATAAATAAGTAAATGTCTGCCTGTACCACGCTACAGGTTGAGTTTGGGTGGTAGCAAATTTTGCGGATGTACGTCTAAAATTACCTGCTAATTTTTTGATGCAAATTTGTATTATGAACGAGCGGGGCTGTATTTAAGGGGTCATAGGAGTCTAAAAATGTGTAAAGAAGGTACAGCTGCGGAAATAAAAAAAAGTACCACTAGTGATTATTTCAGCCGTTAGTCACCCTATAGAATCGGATCTTTTTTGACATTGTGAACAATTCACATTCTGAGTTAATTCCATGACACAACATTTGCATAAGGGGCCGTCTTCATATTAAAAATGTTACTAACTTTAAAATTTCTAATGGCAACACCCTTTTTTGAGTCCATATTTCTAATCTATGACATAATTTAATACGAAATGCAAAATTTTGTTAGTTTTTAAGCATTATTAGGGGACTTAGAGACGTGCAAAGTTTAGGTGCGATAATGTTAAATGAGTTGCACATAAAAACTATCCCATTTTATAAATAACTAAGATAATGAAACGAATTTTTTACTGAAAAGAAATCAAAACAGCCCAAACAAAATGCATTCAATATTGGGGTACTTAAAGCAATTTTTATATTTTTAAATAATAATTATATAATTTTTAAAAAAAAATATGAATAGAAACCCCTAAATATTTTTACAGAAATAAATTTAAGACAGGAAGTTGAAGAGAAATCCTAATTTAAAATTTGTTTTATTCGTAATTTGCTGAGTAAATCACAAAATACTTTTCAATTAACCTTTAGGGAAATGTGTATAAGATTATATGTGTAATTGATAAATAAAGACGGCCTTGCATGCATGTTTGCTTGTCATTTTAGAGATGGTCCCTAAAAGTTCCACAAGTGATTCGATTGAATAACTCGTCAAACATTCATCCAAATGTTAAAAAAAAACTTAGATTTAAAGGTTTTCGAGAGTGCTTAGCATTTTTAAGTTATTAAAATTGCCATTGGAAATTTCAAAGTTAGAAACATTTTTAATATGAAGACTGCCCCTTATGCAAATGTTGTGTCATGCAATTAACTCAGAATGTTAATTGTTCACTATCTCAAAAAGGTCCGATTATATAGGGTGACTAACGGATGAAATAATCATTAGTGGTGCTTTTTTTTATTTCCGCAGCTGTACCACAAAGTATAGTTTGATCTATCATGTAATTTTTTAACTACTCAATAGATAAGTATAATTTTTTATATGTAATTCTACAAGATTTATTTATTATAAAACAAATTTTAAAATTTATAAAACTTTACCCAAAAATAAAATAAATGATATTAAACATAAAGCTATTTTAACACATTGGGATTAGGCTTGCGCGGCAAATTTTGAGGTCAAAATTGAAAAAATGACTTTATTTTGTACAAATATGTACAAACAAAGACTTATACTAAATTCTCATCTCATTTTCAATTAGAAATTATTAAAAAAAATTAAAATCAAAATTGAAAATAATTTATTAATTTTTTTAGAAAAAAGTTCTTACAATAATTTCTAATTAAAATTGAGCTGAGAATTTAGGTATAAGTCTTTGTTTGTACATATTTGTACAGCATGAAGTCATTTTCTCAATTTTGACCTCAAAATTTGCCGCTCAAGCCTATTCCCAATGTGTTCAAATAGCTTTATGTTTAATATTATTTATTTTAGTTCTGGCTAAAGTTTCATAAATTTTAAAATTTGTTTTATATTAAATAAATCTTGCAGAATTACATATAAAAAAATTATACTTATATATTGACTAGTTAAAAAATTGCATGAAAGATCAAACTATGTTTCGTAGTACCTTCTTTGTACATTTTTAAGACTCCTTTGACCCCTTAAATACAGCCCCGTTCGTTCACAATACAAATTTGCATCAAAAAATTAGCAGGTAATTTTAGACGTACATCCGCAAAATTTGCTACCACCCAAACTCAACCTGTAGCGTGGTACAGGCAGACATTTACTTATTTATATTGTCCGTTTGAATGGAATTTTTCAGTGAATCCGAGTGTAAATCCAAGTGGATTCGTATCCATAGATTCGAATCCGAATAGATTCGGATTCGGATTCATGGCTGTGAATCAAAATTTCGGATTCGGATTCACACTTGCAAATCCGAATCCAGTCGGATTCGGATTCGAATTTACGAATACGAATTCGCCCATCTCTGACTGCATCGAGTCCCCCGGACATTGTGATTCCCTGTGTGAAGCTGTCTCGTGGGAGAGGGACGGATTACGTAGACGAGAATATTAAAGGCTCTGATTAGATCAAGTCCGTGGCACGTGACGGCATATGCACGTTAGCATGCGAAAGAGCTATTATAAAAGGCCATATGAATAAAGGGAGTACCAATTAATACAGATCTGTCAGGGGTTGCGCAAATATTGAATAGTTCTGGCGTGAAAGTTTTGGTCTTTTTTTTATCGGAACGTTAAACAAAACGAATGCAAACGAACTTAAGTGATTTTGATCGGATATATCATTTTCATTGAAGAATTTATTATATGTGAATTTTGTTTGTAATGTACCGCTGTTTATGATGTAATAATATGTACTTTTTTAGGGAGTAAAATTGGTCTGACATTAATTAAAATAAATTTAACTTCATTTTCTAGTACTTTAAAAAATTTATGCTATGGATTTTATTTTAAGTTATCGATAAGTCAAAAAAAATGTAATTGTTAATATGATATCGTCTTAAGAAATTCAAAATTCCAAGAAGGACTGGAAAATTTGGTTTGACTGCTACAATTTGAGAGTCACCTCATTTTACCTCAATTTTATACAGTTTTTCTATTGCAAAGATAAATGGGCAATAAGTAAAAGTAACTACTGAAGAAAGAAAAAAGAGACTTTGTTGATGAGAATTTTTCTAATTCGAAAAATTGATTCCTAAATATGTGTATTCCACGCGGAAGGCTTGCAATGACACGCTGTATAATAAGTTTATTATTAACTTCATCTTTGTCACCTTCCAGTCATTTTTGTACATTGTTAAAAAAAATTGCTCTTGGTTTCACCAAAAATATGACTCCTGGTAATTGCAACAGCTGTGTGGAAAAACGTTTCACCAAACTTTTGGTATTTGATTTGAACTATTCCTCCGATTTGTGTTCCCAAAATCTGAAAAATGGTTCAACCGAATGACGAAAATATGGTTAAATGTTTTAACACAAAACCGTTGCAATTACTATGATTCATTATTATGGTGAAAACAAGCACAATTTATTTTTTATGTTATATTTATTTTCCATGCGGAAGCATTGTATAATGACAATGAAAATGATACGTTTAGGTTAATCCTTGTTACCTACCAATTAGCTCAATAGCTTCCCTCAACAAACTAACGACGACTTTGTGGACACCATTAACACTTTCATTTTCGAATAAAGCGTTTGCTTTAGATTTTTTAAAATTGCTTTTTGTTAAACTTAATTTGTCTTGCATAAATTGTTCAGAATTCTGGTCTTCACCTGTCGTACATTTTGTATAGTTAGATAAACTAAAACATAAATCTCATTTCCTCGAGGTACATTTTCTTGCCAATCGTCGGCAATGGGTTATATTTTCATAATATACCATTCCGAAATAGAACATTATGCATAGTAATTCCATTGTTAAGGCTGCGCATCACCCCCATACCCGGTCCTCCTTCGATCGGGCTGGCTAATGGTAAGTCTATGGGGGAAAAAAGGGTTTTTGTTCCCAAAAAAAGCAATGAAATTATAGGAATATTTTGATGCGGGTTTTTTTTTAAATTCATAAGACACCAATAAAGTTGTGCTTATAGAGGCTATTTTTTAAAAAACGTTATTTAATTTTTTTAATCTAAATTTTTTTTCTTTTAAAAAAAGGTAAATAATGTTTTTTTAAAAAAAATAACCTCTAAAAGCACAACTTTATTCTAGTTTTATGAATTTAAAAAAAAAACGCATCAAAATATTCCTATAATTTCATTGCTTTTTTGGAAACAAAAACCTTTTTTTTTTCCATAGACTTAGCATTAGCCAGCCCGATCGAAGGAGGACCGGGTATGGGGGTGATGAGCAGCCTTAATCACAAAATTTCATCAACAACTTTAAAACATTTCACTCCTCACTTCCGTTTCATTCCACATTTCCCTGACCCAACCTTCTGCCCAAAATCAAACCAAAACCCCAAAACCGACAAAACCACTTAAATGCCGAGTGTCATCTCTACAGGGGCGTGAGCCAAATCCACCCACCCCGCGTCACTAAATGGGGGGGGGGCTAGAGCCCCTTTAACCCCCCCCCCCCCCAACCCCGACCACTTCCCCTAGAGACAGACACGGTTACAGCAGGCAAACGGAAGGTGTGACTGCAACTGTAAATGAACCAAATGGAGCATATCACGGAATCGTGCGTTAAACCCCCCCCCCCAAGCTTAAAGTGGGTGTAATTGCCCCCCCCCCCATCAATTGACTGATCTGCCGGCGTTATTAAAAATGAATGGGAGTGTCGCGTAGGGTTGTGGCACAGCATTACGCTATCGATGTATCAGTAGGTCATTTTTCAGGAGTGTAAGCTTGCGGTTCGTAGGTTAAGGTTCGAGATGTCAGAGGGGGAACGTGATATCTAATTTGGAAGTTTTTTCTATATACAAATAAGGTGACCGTATATTCGTATTGTTTTAAAATCTAATACAAAATATCTATGAAAATGTCCTCCCTTGCCATAATATAAATATAATACAAATGATTTTTAACAAAATAATTAAAACTTTTATGAATGCCAACAATTTGCCTGAATCTAAAATATTTGTATTTTATTATTATATTATTTTAACATGCTAAATTAATTTTAACATTTTGAAACTTATATTTGAAAACATAATTTGTTTGTTTTAATCAAAGAGAAAGTTTCTTATATTATTAAAACATGTGGTTGAATCACTGTTGTATTATGCTTACGCTTTAATGCATAATTTGGGTGTAGAAAAATCTAGTATTTTAGGTGATTCTAAAACTTTGACAAAAGCTAATATAAAATTGTTAAAAAAGCAAGTACGCAGCACGAAGCTGTTGTGAAATGAATTTTCAAAAATATTCTCCACGGTATTCTCGAAATTAATAATCCATTTTTAACAGTCCATCACGTAAATGATTGTTGAAATCAACCATTTAACAAATAATAATAAACAGCAACTATAAATCACGAAATACCATTCCTACAGAAACTAACAAACTACCAAAAGTCCATTACAGGCCCCGAATAACCCCAGAGTCAATTTAGAGCTTCGCAACAGGACACCGCTGGCCATAAAAGGCCAGGACATAACGACATGGTACCCAACCTCTTTGAAAACCGACCGCAAAATGGGACTACGCTGACCACAAGTGATTATTTCAGCTGTCAAGACCCCTGAAAAGCAAAAAATATGACTACGTCCAACTTAACTAGAGTCTAAACTAGAGCAGTGAGGAAGTATACCAATCCCAATTTTGGATGGCATAGGACATCTGAGGCTAATTTTAGATTCGCCTTTTGGGATATAGGGTCATATGGGGGAATTATGGGTCAAAAAACAACAACATCCTTTTTTTTAAGTATGAAAGAAAAAGAGTTTTTTTTTTTTTTTGGCATGGAGTAGGCTTAAATAATTAAGAATATTTTTGAAATAATAACTTTACCTATAATTTCATTATTATTAATTTTATTTTAATTATTGAGTGACCAGGATTTACCCCTTATTAAGGAAATTATGGGTCACACACGGTCTATTTTTCAATTCCCATTGAAAAATAGCACCAGCAAAATAGTTAATTTAAATTTGTTTCTCCAGTATGGATCTTTAAAATAAATCATGTTTTTCAAAGACAATCTTTTTTTAAGATGACACGTTTTTTGCTTTTCTCAATATATAAGTGGACACAAACTTTTGTCGTAAATTGAATTTCGTTAAATTTTGCATGTTCAATTGAAATCCTCAAAGATGTAACATAAAAAGAGAAAATTAATGGTACATACAGTAGTTAAATTATTGATAACAATAATATTATACTTTTGAATCAATCAATATTAAGGAAGCATGTTCTGTTTCAGACAAGTAATTTTATAGTTACAGTACTTCACAAACGAAAAAAAATCCCATCCTCAACACAAAAATCTCCTTAGTTACTCTTACTAACATGCTATAGATAATTGTCTACTTCAGTAGTCAGCAACTTCTGTTATGAAAAGGTTCAAAATGTTTGTTTTTTTAGAAATTATGGAGACGATGATGTGCGGGCTGGTGGTAGAGTAGAGTTAGGGTAGGTACATATCTACACTCTTAAAATAATAGAGTGAAATCCACTCCAGTTGGGGAAGAGCATTTTCGACCACTGGAAAGGAATGAATATTAACTCAGACTGAGTTAAAATCACTCGTTTGGAGGGATTCTGTCGGAGGTTTAACATACAAAGGATTCACTCCAAAAGAAGAAGTGCATTTTCCAGACTGGAGGAGTGAAAATTAATCAGACTGAGTTAAAATCGATCGTTCGTTTTAAAAGTGTACTCTGGCTTTGTGCTTGATCAGAGACCCACTTCTATAAGTCTTCCGTCAATTAAGACAGACACAGAAAGAATTTTTACTGTCACAGTCGAAGGGCTGATGGTATTTGCTATTAAATACTAATTTAGTAAAAAGTTGAACCTTTAACACTTAAATACTTAAAAGTACTTGTGATCATACAATACTATTTTATATATTTTATATATTTTTGTATTAGAAAAATTGTTTGAAGTAAATAGATTGGAAGAAAAAAAGCGAAAATAGGTTATAAATATTTATGGTAATTTAACTAAATTTAAATTTGAGTTTTTGTCTTACTATATATTCATCAGCAAAAACACTTTAAGAAGAAGGCTTTCATCAGAAAAATTTTGAAAGTGTTATATTTTGATTTTTTAGATAATTTTTTTTTATTATGGGTGTTTTTTTTTAATTTTTGATATGGTAAGGTACATATATATTCCAACTTGTGTGCTTGTTCAGAGAACCGCTTATAAGCTTTCGTCAAGTGGGACAGACACAGAGAGAATTTTTACAGTCACAAAGAAATGAATAACACATAGTCAAATTCCAACATTTATTGACGGTCACAAACATCCATGCCTGAATGAGATTCGAGCCCGACCCCAGCAGCTCCAAAGGCTCGAGTCCTAACGATTGCGCCACCGAGGCGGCTTAATTTTTGAAAAGAGCTTAGGGCCTCAAAAATTTGCCAAAATACCGCAGGTTGCTGGTGGAGGGTCTAGTTGGTATTGGTACATTAGCAGACAGTGGGGGCGGAACCCCTAACCTTTGGTTTACGAACCGTGACTTTAGCCAGCAGATACAAAGATGGTCCGGGGGATGCTTTACAATCAGTGGCCCTTTGAAAAGAGTAACACCTGGGGCTTACATCATTTCTTTAAATGCTATTCCTCGGTGACGTCGTAGGTTATCACTCAGAGGCTTGTTGTGTATAGGGGAACTCTTTTTTTAACAGTGGAATGGGTTTATGAAGCAGACTTGGTTTATCCGCCCTTTTTCTAGTTTATTAGTCTTCCCCGTTATGGTTGGTATTGAAAAGGTAAGGGAAGTCGTAATAATAAATTTAAGGTTCGGTTGATATGTTAGGGAACATGTTAGCATACTACAGAGCTAACAATTGTGGGTAGAAGGACAATTTTGTGCCCAACTGTAATATTTAGGAAATAAATTTAATTGAAAGTAGTTTGCCTTATAATTTATAGTCATACCATTTCTTTTATTCATAATTAAATGATCTGCCTCACTTTAAGTTCCATGTATGGTACTAATGTATGAACCAAGCAATTTCAATTAAAATTAATAATGCTAAATAAATAATACTTCCAGCTATTTCTGTAAATTTAAAATATAAATAAAATGACTCTTTAGATACATAGAATTAAAAATTACTTCAGAATTATACTGAAAAAAGTATAAAAAGACTAAAAAATGAGCAGTAATTGGATAATGTATGAGTTTTGCAACCACAAAATTTATATCTTATAAAGTTGCACACTAAGTTACAAGAGTGTCTACTAGATATTTCACCATCAGTAACACCAGACATTTTTGATGAAATCAAAAAACTCAAAGATCTCTCTTTTGATCATATCAATTTTTAAAAAAAAAAATCCAACCATTATCATTAACACTACTTCCGTTTACCATCATTTTAAATGAACTTCAAAATACCATATCTGTTTCCACTCATAGCAACAGATGAAGAAATAAGATAAAGACACTTCTTTGTATCTGGTTACAAGAGATAAAGCACCTGGGATGACACTTCCACATTAGTGTAAGGAAAGCTGAAAGGTGTGTAGAAGATCACGATAGACTTACATACGGATTTCTGATTTAATTTGCTTCTTTTATCGAGGAAGAGGGAAAAATTAGGTACAGGTTACCTTAAACTTTTTCTTCGAAAACTAAGTACTATAGTTTATCTATTTTTTTATAAATTGATAGATTATTTGTTGTATTATAAACATCGTTTAATCAGCAAGATGTGAGTTCAAAGTATGAGGTGTAAATATGCAAAAAACTTTCATAGTATACTTTTTTAAAATAAAGTAAAGTCATCTGTTTAAGTTTACTATGCGTTTATTAAAGCACTTTTTTTAATAAGTCAATAATTTTTAAGATCCTCTGTCAAATTTGTTTAGTATTTTATTTTACCCTTTCCATTTGATAAATTTCCAGCTGAAAAACAAATAAAAAAGTTGTTCAAAAACCAGCATCCTATTTTCCCTTCTCAAATGCAAAACCTACTCTTAAGTGCAACCATATTGTAATATTATGACTAATCTAGTTGTCATTGATTAGATTTTGCTGATAAACTTAAAGGAAATAAATATTTGCTCTTTAAAATAAGCAACAATTGCAAAACATACTATTTAATATGTATCGCAAAACATACTACTTAATATGTATTCGTTTGAAAATTAGGTTTCTACAATGAAGAATATATGTGCAGACGTTTTTGAGGGTTTTAGGATAATGTAAAAAATCATTATCCTAAAACCCTCAAAAACGCCTGCACATATATTCTTCATTGTAGAAACCTAATTTTCAAACGAATACATATTAAGTAGTATGTTTTGCGATACATATTAAATAGTATGTTTTGCAAGAAAGATTAAAAAAATAGTATTTAACATTGACTAAGAGACACGTCAAGCAGTTTTAAAATAAATTATGTGGTTACAGGAATGTAGAACAAAACGTGGTGTTACGATTCCGAAGGATGAATAAAATACGTTATTTCCACATTTATATTGCAACTGCATTATAGCAAATATTATTTCTGTATTTTTTCACCAAATATCTTGTTCTTCTTTCTGTAGGCTACTTAAATTTTTTCTGCAGATACAGTGCTAAGATTTGACATTTATCACTGTCATCCACGACCAGGGGGAAACTAAATAACAGAAGAGACACGACAACAAGACCACTTGAGATTAGGTGTCCCAAACTGAAAGCCTGTTTATTTTAGCACTCGTCTCTGTCAGAACCCAGCTTTTACAAGGCCATAGCGATGGACTGAAAAAGCTGCAACTGATACTTTTGCTTAAATATTAGTTTAGGTGTTAATAGAGCTCAGAAATTAAAAAGATTAGGTAATAAGATAAATTCTAGAAAAGATTAGGTAATAAGAACAGTTCGAGAAATAATGTAACAATGATAAGCTATGTAATAAAATGCGTTACTAGAGCTAGGAAACTAAAAAGATTAGGTAATAAGAAAAATTCGAGAAAAATTTAGGTAGTCAAAGTTTTTTGACATATAAAATTCCTTCGGAATAGCATTAGCAAATACTTCGCAACCATTAACTTTTTCTTTATTTAACATACTCATAAATAGAGGAAATCTTTTTTGTACTAGTATTTTTTATTGTTTTTTATGGGAAAAAAAATTTGTCGTTACGTTTTTTTTCCGTAGCTTTAAGGAAATTTTCCGGCAACTTTGTTGACTGAAGTTTTCAGCAATGTGACAGGCTTTGTTTTACAGTGTATGATTACTTTTTTTATTTTCAAACCAATTTTACTTAAAATAAGTCTAGTGTCACACTGTAAAAAGACAACTGTTTTTTTAACAGTTAAAAACAGTCAACTTTCATGCCAGTTAAAAGCTGTTTTTTTTACAGTTTAAAACTGTATAATTTTAACAGGACGAAGCTGTTATTTTAGTAGGGAAAAAAAGTTAATTTTTAACAGTTTCTCCCTGCTAAAAATAAAATTCCCAATACTAGCCCTCGCGACCGAGTAAACTTTGTGACAGACGCTTCAGTATTAAAGCTTGCTCGCAAGAGGTTCCTGGAAGAGGTAAGGACCGGGCCAGGTTTTGATCCAAGAACCTCGTGTGCAAGCCCAATACTAAACCGTTTGCGACGAAGTAGTTACTCTGTTGAGATGTCTAGTACTGTAATGTTTATTTGTGCTTAACGATGATCTCACTCACGTGACTCTTTTTGCACGTCTAATTAAATAGTTTCTCTCTGCTAAAATAACAGAGAGAGAGAGAGTTGCTCATAGTTAAAATCACAGTTTTCCTGTAAAAAAATTGCAGTTTTCCTGGTAAAAAAATGAAGTTTTAAACTGTAAAAAAGACAGTTATTAACTGGCGTCAAAGTTGACAGTTTTTAACTGTAAAAACAACAGTTTTTTATTACAGTGCAGTTACAACTTTTTCAACCTTATATTTGGAGATAACAAAACCGATGGATCGTTGTATAGATCAAGACACGTTGACAAAATTCGAGACATCTTTCCAGAGATTCCATGGAACGAAATTCGAACTTAATCTCCTGTAAGTGGAACCCGAAGGGGTGTTCTAAGGGATAGTGGAATGTTCTCTTATCGTCTGGTAACTGCTTTGGAGAGTGAGAAGTTGACGATATGAGCGGCTAATGGATTCTTGGATAATAAATATACATAAGTGAAGTCATACACCAGTGTGGGAGAAAAAGTGAAAAATGTCATCTAAAGATGTGACAATGCCTTATATTTTGAGGTTTTTAACAGTAATAATATCATTGTAATATATTTGGGAGTGGAGATTAGATAGAGGAAAGTTGTAAGGGAAAGTTTTAAATCGTAAAGCAGTTCCTCTAACTAGCTAATTCTAAAATTTATTTGCTTTGATTAGTTTCTAGATTTTGTTGTTACTTTTTTGCATTTAGATCCTTTAAAAGAGGGACGTTGAAATGGTAAGATATGTACTTAATTTAAAGTTTATGAAAAATTGAATTTGTTATCACTAAAACTAACTATAATATGCTCATTTAGGAGGAATGGGCGCGCTGGACCGGGGGTTTCCAAACTCAAGTTCCTCAATGTTAATCCTATGGGGAAAATATTTTCTCTGCCACATTTCGCCGGCTGTGTTGACTATTTTTAAAGCTGTTTTTTTAAATAATAAATGTTGATAACTTACAGGTCTCTATAATCATACTTTTTAAAATAGCCTCGAATACTTTTTGTAAAATTGTTTATTCAAAATTTTAAAAAGAATTTCGAACTAGTTTCAAAAAGTGGGATTGTCGGGTCCTGTAAATAAGCTACATTTATCACATAAAAAAGGTTCGTTTGCAAAAATATTCAATACAGCCGAAGAAATGTGGCAAAAAAAAAATTTTTTTTTCTCCATTGGTTAACACTGATGTACTTTGCTTTGGAGACCCGCGATCCTGCACGCCCATTCCCCCTTAACACAAACATCTCATTTTTTACCACTACGCTCTTCAATAATCTTTTTGTAAGTAATAAGCGAGGAAAAGTCCTCTTCAAAATCTTCATTGTAACTTGATTTTGTTACTGTTCTAAAAATTGAGTGTTTAACATCTTAAATAAACACTTTATTATCTTATTCACTCTATTGCATCTTATCTTATTCACTTTATTGCATGAAAATTTAAAAAACTTAAATTTCAAAATAAACTTAAGGAATACAATGTTTACGACAGAAATGCAACTATCAAATCGGTTCAAAAGTTAAAAATTCGGTAAAAGTGTATTATATTTTTTTATTTATATGATAAAATAACAAATATCTTAAAGTTCTCTCAAATAACTAAAAAAAAGTGTTTAACAATTTAAAAAAAATATTTGGCTTTATTACATCAGTTAATCGATATCACCAATGTTATCGATGTCGTTTGAATGTGTTATACAAATTAGATTTAAAAATCCGTTCAAAATCTTTCAAAAAAAATCTATTAGAAAGAAGTTTCTCGCTACCATTTACCATATCCAACGATAATCCATAAAAAAGCAAGGCAAATAGTTTAATTTTAAATACCGAGCCAAAATCCGTGAAAGTGGTTATTAAACTGCTATTTAAGATCGCTTTGGGTCATGCATCTGTTTCTGTTTGTATTAGCATTAATGACCCGTTCCCAAACGAGTATTATAAGACCTTCTGAACGATAAAATCAATTCTAATGCTACGCTTCCTAACTCACGAATTTATATGAGAAATAAAATCGAGAGGTTAATCGAAATCTTTTAGATATAGGTTGCGTGGTACGTAAATCATTATAGGGAGCATTCAACGGTGATTTGGAGGATATTATTCAAATACTATTTTACTGGAAATCCATATCTTTGAAGATTATTAGATTTTAATATAGGGGATTGACCTGGCCTAAAAGAATCAAAAGGTGTGGAGTACTGTTTTTGGTTCATAAATTTATTTTACAGTTGTTAAAGAAAAGTGATTTAACTTTATATTGATCATTTTGGTAATAATCATCGTTTTATTTCGTATACAAATATTACAGAACCTCAGAAAAAGTACTGTTGTGTCAATAATTGTATATGTGCAATGCAACAGACAATAACAGTCAGGTTAGAATGATAATAAAAAAAGGTATATTTATTTACGTTTCTGAAAAATGTTCGATTTTGAATTACAATAGACATTACTCTTTGACCTATGTCTTAACAATTTCATTTATAGCCAAAATCCGTCACAACTCTACAACATGTTACATGCTACGGCATTTTGCATGCTACTACATTTTATGAAGATGGTATTTCAAAGCTTCTTTACAGGTATGACAAATGCCTTAATCGTCAAGGTGATTATGGAGACAAATAGGCAGTATTGTACATTACTTTTGGAGAAAAAAAAGTCTTCATTATTTTTATTTTGAACCGTCTCACAGTGGGGTATTTGACCGATCTAGCTGGACAAAAACATTTTTTTCACTTCTGGTAGTAATGTATGAAATCTTAAGTTAATTTCGGGTATTATAAGTACAATACAACATTTTACAACAACTAGCTTTATAAACCCGGCGTTGCACGGGTGCACCCTTAATAACAGTGATTGTTTTTTTATGTAAACTATTATTTTATGCCAATTGATACCTCCCATTCTGATATAAGGGGTTGACCAATTAAATCCAGGGCCTTCCAGGAGTTAGATAACTTTCTCATAGACCCTGTCGCCTTGCATGCGGAAGGTCCCAGGTTCGTGTCCTTGCATTGCCTACACAATTGTCGACCTACAAACGGCTCGTGAAGCAACGAAAAATGCCCGACGAATTACATACTGTGTGGAGGGCGTTTACGTCAAATATCCTACAAAATCCCGAAGCTGCGTATGATCACGCTCTTCGATTTGCGTTGGGTGTCCACTCAGGTGTCGGCTCGTAACTTACACTATTAAAACAAAAGAGTGAACTCCTGTATGAGAAGTACATTTTCGACACTGGAAATGAGTGAATATTAACTCAGACTGAGTTAAAATCACTCGTTTGGAGTGATACTGTCGCAGTTTATTATACAAAGGATCCACTTCTATAGGGGAAGTGTATTTTCTACACTGGAGACATGAAAATTAACTCAGCCTGAGTTAAAATCGCTCGTTTATTTTAAGAGCGCAACTACCCCTAGTTCGATGATAATTCAAACTAAACCTAACCCATTCTTATTGGACGACAATATCGTGGCGAAGATTGTATTGGATTTTGTCAAATGATTGAATTATTTACACAGCAAGATAGTTAAATAGGAGCGATAGAACTTTTGAAAGATATGTGCATCGTAATGTGAATCATCTTCAAAGGTTTTCGTATTTGGATATTAGCAATGTTTTAAGTACTATAGAGAAGCATCTCTTTCCCACTTTCTTTTAAGCTTGGTTTGTGTAGCGAAAGTAAACACTTCCAAATCGGTATTTTTTCGTAATTCTTTTGTTTTTCTCCTCTTACTCCGATTACGAGTCAGTGAAATTTCGTTAGATATCTACTTTGTCCTTTCACAATTTTTGGAACTAAAAATAAACTTTCCAGCCAATCCTAGTTTTCTAGCGAAAATATCTTCTTTTCTTTGAGCCTTATGACAACGAAATTTGAATTTAGTTAACATTTGAACAATCTTTAAACGCGTGAGCTCATCGGAAAAATTATCCAAGTTTAAAAGACAATTTTCTGAAAACTTCAATTTTTCATTTATGTTATTCAAATGCTGTTACTGCATAATGGCAAACAAATTCTTTCCTAGTCATGATTATAACTTTTGATGATCCTAAAACAAAAATTAATGTCTTGAGAGTAGGTTGAAGCTTGCGTACTTTGTTAGATCACATACCTAACGATGATGGAAAATTACTTTTATATCGCAAATTCGCAAAAATTCGCAAGAAATTTTACCAGGTTCTTAAAGCTTAGATTCTAAGCTTTCTTTTAAGCTAAAACTCAAAGCGGAACTTTGCGGAACTATATAACTTTTTGTCTAAAATGTAAATCAAATCGAAGAAAATTGATGATGAAAAATAGAACATTTTCAAAACGTTAATATGCTTAAAATAAAACATTAAAAATAATTAAAACTGGTGGAAAGTATACATTCTTACTTGCTGAATTAGATTCAATAACTCAAAAATCCATTTTCGCTGTTTTAATTAGGATAAAAAATAAGTACAGCACCGTCTGTTTACGAACGTCAGAAAAATAAAACCGAACACTTCTGAACAACGAACTTTAAACCAGCATTAAGAATGTAAAAAGTCGTCTGCAATCAAAAAAAAGTGTTGTTCGACATGCGCTCATTATTTGTCTATCAGAAATGACCATTTTTTCTTCATATGTTTAGGTTTTTAAAATCGACTTTTGTCCAGCTAGATTGGTCAAATACCCCACTGTGCGTCTTTTTGTTGCAGCCATCGTAGAAGCTTAATAACAATATCAAGAGCCTGAAACAATAAGAAGCATTAATACCCATAAACAAAAGTTCCAAATGAAGATCCTGAAATAGATGCTCCAGGAACCACCTCATGACGTCACAAATCCTATCTTATAATCAATCTCTAACCCAAGAATCCACGCCTCGCAACACAATAAGAGAAACAGAGGTATTGCATTACAACTGTTTCCAGCTCTCACTTGCGTTCATTTTGTAGACAAAGTCTTTATGTGGTTCAAGGAATAAGAAATGTATGCTATATTTAGGAAACAGTTGACGTATTTCGGTTCTTTTTATCAAGAGTCTCTCTTTGTTTAGAACATCAATTGAATAACTTAAGGTTTTATAAAATATGGAAGGTTCATTCGCTCAAAAAACAGTAAGTCATTATAGTTTATAATTCATAAATGTAAAATATTTAATTTTCCTCTCACAGAGCAATTTTGAGAATTCACTTAGAATGATACTAAACTTTTACTCAGAAGAGAAAAGTAAAACGAGTTAGAAAAACCCCAAAGGTAGAAACTAAGACCAGTATACATTTTCTGTGGTTTAAGACATAAAAAAAACTATTTCCTCGATTTATATTCTTGAGTATACAATCAATAAATTAAGTTTTTTTTTAAAACTATAACATATATCATATTTTTTGCTTACTAATCGAGCACAATAATAGTTTGTAATGTTTGTAAGCATACTTTAATTTATTTGATGGTGCGTGTAAAGTATTCTATAAAACAATGTTCAACTAGAGAAAAGGAAGATTATCAAAAACTTTAAAAAAAAACCTCAGTTTAATATGATACAAAACTCGTTTCATGTACCATATGATCATAGCAGATGTATTCTAACTATCCAAACACCTGCAATCAGAACTCAATGGTATCAATCTAATCTATTCATTCATGCATACATACTAAATACTCGGATGGCTGAGTGGTTGGACCATTACGCTTGCATTCTGCACACTAAAACGGGTTGTATGTTCTCTTCCCGCCTTCACCCGGGGTGTACTTTCTTTCTCGGTGACAGTAAAAATTCTTTCTGTGTCTGTCTTACTTGACGAAGGCTTATAAAGCGGATCTCTAATCAAGCACACACGCTGGAATATATATGTATCTACCATATTCTAGCATACATGCTCTCGCACGTAATTAAAAAAAAATTGGGTGATTTTTTTTAATTCCAAGCTTTTTTTCTTTCAATATTTTATTTCTTGTTGTATACTTTTCCACCAAATAATACTACATGGTTGGCAAAAAAAATTGTGTTGAATGCGCAACACCCATGTATTCCTCCGAAAGTTCAGCATATGCTTTATGATTTCGGATAAATAGTTACACTTAAAAGCTCAAAAACTAACGGTACTTTAAATGAATGTTAATTTTGTTACACGCATTTTCGAAAATAATATAGTTTACAGGGGTTTTTTTTTGTGCCAAAAACGCGCTTGAATCTGATTAAAGTATCTCCTCGTGGTTTACGGTGTTTTGTGAAACACACATGGGTATAAATAATCATGCATTCTCGTCAATAGTGCTGGAACAACGAAAATTTGTGCTCCTTTGTCAGCAATACAATTCTTATATAGAAACAGCACAATGTTGCAATTTTTACACAACATTTATGTTCCACTTGTGCTGTTTAAACACAAAATTTCCGGGTGTGCATACATTTATTAATTTCAAAAAAACATATTTTTCTTCTGAAAAAGCCCGATTTTCCGAATTTTTAATTATCGTAATAGGAACTGACCCCGATATTCATTCGGATAACAACGAACAAACGAGCTCCTAAATTTTATCTTAAATCTATATGCAAATATCATAATTGAAACAGAGATTTGTGCAAACTTTTAAGAAGAACTATCAGTCCCATAGAGCTGATGCATTAGTTTTGAAATCAAAACTTTTGCATAAGAATTGCTTTGCCATGTTATCCCATTTTCACCAGGTATGGGAATTATCATAACATCAATTTAAAACCAAATTTAAAAATAAATAACTTAAATGATAAATAACTTAATGTTAATTAATAAAGTTTTAAAATAGTGTATCCACCTGCTGCGTATTTTTTTTTTTCATTTTAAACTTCAAAAATATATAATCGAATAACTAGATAACATTTTTCGTTTCAAATTTGTTTCATTTCGATGTTATATGCTGAGCACTAAACTTCTTTCACATCTTTTGATTGCAAGTGAAACCTCTTCATTGCCGACATGACGTACATCTTCGTCGATCTAGGATGACCACTTGAGAGGCCAGGGGAAAAAAATGAGAAGGCCTCCTTTGTGGGGGCCCCTGGTCAGATAGTTTCGAAATAGCATCATGAGGAAAGGGGTATCTGGTGGTAGAGACACAGTTCGTTGTTTGCATCAAGCACTTAGGGACGATTAGGTTGCCTTTTAAGTGTGCTTTTTGGGAAGAAAGTGACAAGGAACGGAATATCTGGGAAGTGAAGAATGCATCGTTTAGCAAGGTTTTTTTAGGGTTAATGATGGAAAAAATGGGTGTTCTGGTGAAGTGATTTGGTAATTACATTTGATAAGGAAGACATGAGTTCTTGGTGCGTAAATAGAAATGCCGAATTACACTCCTTGCCAACCTAAGTTGGGTAAATAGAAATAGGCTATGGAGAAGATCTTTCCGCGGATGTAAAGAGTTCTATTTATTATTAGTGCGAATCCATCCAGAAAACATGTTTAAAACATTAATTTCGTTTAAGGTCAACAGATGCCGGCCCGCCGGCGCAATGGTTAGAACCAACAGGGCAAAAATTTAGTTAGAATCAGTTAGAATTAATAACCAACAGGGCAAAAAAAAATCTATAAAATTGAATCCGTCATTTGCAAATTATACTATTGATTTTCAACTATATTGTTCAATTGACTTCAACTCTCTGTTTTTTAGTGAATGACATAGTGATTCTACAGAAGTGTGAAGTATATATTTTTTTATGTAACAAGCACTTATTAAGGGTATACGGTACCCAAAAATTGGTCAAAATATCGATTTTTCAGTTTTTACTTACTATTATTTACAATATTTTTCTAACCATTTACTGAAAGTTTCATAATGATATCTTTTGTAGAAAAAAAGTTATTAAATATTTTCTGTAGTCATTCCTATAAGTTTGAATACGCATTTCGTCTGCTTGTAACCTTTTTTTCTCTGTTTCGCGTTTTTCAATTCTTGTGTTTAAGAAATCCCTATGGCTTTTTTGATAATAAGTCTGAATTTTTAAATGTTCAACCTGTTTTTTATATATATATGATGACAAAATTTTGCATGAAATAAGGTCTACTACGTATAATTGTTTTTAAAAACAATGTTAAATTCAAGAATTTGTAAATTTTGGGTGATTTTCAGTATAAATGCATGTTACTTTTTAACTGTAGCTCACATTTTAAAAGCCATGCACAGTTCTTTAAGAAATAGTACTAAAAACAAACTATAAAAGTTTGGTGGAGTTATTCTCAAAATTGAACGAGGAGTAGCGTTTTAAAAAAGCTCAAAATTGTGACTTTTTGTAAATAAATGAAAAACTACTTGTAAATATTTGTTTTTGTTTCTAGACAATGTTTATTTAGAGTGAGCAGCATATAAAACCAAGTAAACCATAATGCTTTACAAATTTATGTTATTATTTCAAGAAATATGTTTTAGGTACCGTATCCCCTTTAAATATTGCTGGTTTAAAAATGCACTAATAGATATAAATAATAGATATAAATGAAGCAATTCATAATTGTTGTACTAACAACGTTGTTTTCCTTGAACCAGTTAAAGGGGAAACTAAAATTCCGACATTATAAGACAACTTACTAAACATTCTGTAAAATAATTTTCTTGGAAGGAACGCGGGAGATATTGGTTTTATATCATTTTGATGCATTACCACATTTCAGTGCACTGCCACCTTTCAACCACTTACTGCAAATGCAGGCGAACTTTTTTAAATGATGGAACATCTCTAAGAGCTTCCATTTTATCTTCATCACCCTTGTATCTAGAATACTTTCGGCACTGAAAGAAACAAATTCTCAGACGATTACTTTTTATTATTTTTTTTCCATTTTTTTTAAATATATTTTTTTTCTTTTACTTTTTTCACAGATAATAAGAACGAAGAAGCGCTTGTGAATCTGTTGAATCAGCTATTTAAAAAAAATATGTTGAGAGATGTGAAAGTAAGAAAATATAGTTATTTCTACTCTGGGGGTTCCACGTGAGGCTGACCACCTTACCGGGACATATGCCTAGCACCCCAGAGCCCTAGGTGTCACGAAAGCTGAAATGGGCACGGTAGGCCTTGGCCCAGTAATGGGCTGTTGCGCCGAGGTGTTTAGTTTAGTTATTTCTACTAACTCCTTCGACAGTATTCAAATGTATGAAAATAAGTCTTTGTTTCTTCCACCAGCACGAATACTTCTATAGTATGGCTAGAATAATGACAGAACCAAGAACCATCTCGGTATGAGGTTCGTCGCTTACACCTCTCGGCCACCGGGGGGGGGGGGGGGGGGCGAAAGATCAATATTATTTTAAAGAAAAACTAGAGAGAGAGACTGCTGCTTTGTAAAAAATAACATTAAGATCCAACTTTCAGAAGCAGTAGCATGCGTAATGTTAATGGCACAAAAAACTTGTAATCCTAAACGGGCGGCGGAGGGTTATCTACTTAAGAGTTGATGAATAAAGGTGGAGGCAAAGATTAAAGGGGATGGATTCTGATGAAAAGAGTAATTGAGGAGAGGGAATGTGGTTTTTAAAAGATAGGGGAAAAAATTAAGGAATGGCGTGTTAACGATATGGAAAGGCTGTGTTTGGTAAGATTCGAAGACATCCTTTATACTCATAGAGTTAGGAAGGATTAGTAGGGGGGGGGGGGGGGCTATCAGTTCAAATGGTTTGAAGCAATACCACCTAGATTAGAAGGCCGGCGAACTAAATGCTTGACGTCATATAAGTGGACCAATTCTGTGGTTTTGACCAATGATCATTCGTGACTAGATCTTGTATTTGAATACATTTTTAAGATAAGATCAATGAAGATGCAACGTCATCTTAAGATATGACGTTATTGGTCAACAAATCACAATTGGTCCACTAGTGTGACGTTGTGTTGCCTAGTTCGTCGGCCTTCAAATCTAGGTGGTATTGTTTGAAGCAAGGACTGTCTGGTTTTTCGAGCTACTGCGCATAACAAACTGTCACTGAGGTATCCCAAGATGCACCACTTAGGCAGTTTTTTGAGATACTGTGCATAACATAGTAGCCGAAACTATGGAAACTGGTACTGAGGTATCCCAAGATGCACCGCGCTAGCCTGCTTCTTTTGTGAGTTACTGAGCACACACATGGGCCGCTCTATCATCTTTCCTGACTCTATGCTTATACTCCTTGCAGTTTTCAAACAAGATTACATGACAAAGTTGGGGCCCGGATGGCCGAGTGGTGTGGACCATTGCGCTAGCATTCTGCGCACTGTAACGGGCGCAGGTTCGATTCCCGCCTACGTCCTGGGTGTACTTCCTTTCTCTGTGACAATAAAAATTTATGTGTCTATCTTAATTGACAAAGGCTTATAAAGCGGGTCTCTCATCAAGCACACAAGCTGGAATATATATGTATCTACTCCGTACATGACAAAGTTGGCGCAAAATAGCACTGAGGAACTTTCGCGTTTCTAGTGTCCAAACAGCACAACATTTATTGTGAAAATTGGCATCATTGTAATATAATGCTTTTTCAATGCAAGAATTGTGTTAATGACATACTAACACAAACTTATGTTGTTCCATCGCAACTAACGATTATCTCTTTCTTACGTAAGTTACAAACCCTTAACTATATAGTTTTCTAAGATAGGTATAACCAAATTATAAGATTCATTTTAAGGTACCGTAATTTACATATTTTAACTTTAATATAGCTATTAATCAGGAACATTAAAGTAAAGATACTTAACTAACCTTTCGGACGAATACTTGCTTGCTACGTCTTTAACGGTATGCTAACCATGCATCGTTGTTTGGTCGCAATACAATTTTTCTATTGTTTCAACACAACATTTTTAAAACATTTGAAAGAAAAAAATGTCAATGAACATGTAATACTCTCCTTAAGGATAATAAGTTTCCACTTTTTCATAAAAACTTGACATTTCATTTACTCGTTTTGTGTTTTGTCACTTATCACGTTCTTCCACTAAGCTCTACAATTCTTTTTTTTTGCTGTACCATTTTCGTCCGTGACCAAGTCTTATTTACCACTTCCGGTTACAGAATCGGAACTGCCATCTGTGCTGAACAAGTGCCATGTCAGGTAGCATCTATCTTATACCCTGCCAAGAGTGATCAATCGCATTCGAGATCTGTTCATGACCTTCTCATTGCAAGTGCCGCTTGGAAAATCTCATGTTCACGTGGAGTTAAGAAGTAGATGGAGGTGCTTGGCGCAAAAAAAATTTGAAGCTTCCAAAAAATCATAGTAACCCTAAACAAAACTC
Organism: Hylyphantes graminicola; assembly: GCA_023701765.1. NCBI lineage: Eukaryota > Metazoa > Arthropoda > Arachnida > Araneae > Linyphiidae > Hylyphantes > Hylyphantes graminicola. The sequence continues at coordinate 13,805,262 of CM043111.1, forward strand.
TTACTAAAAGTTAGTTAAATGTAAAATGAATTATTTTATTTTACAAAAAGCGTCGACTAAAAATCAGAAGATGACTGTTTGTGCAGTTGCTGGCTATGACACGAGATCTGAGTTTGTATAAAATGGTAGTGATTTCCTTCACAGGTAAAAAAAATTCGTTTTAAGGAAACCGGGAACCCTTCGACGCTTCAAAATATCGAATTTTTATTTTAATTTTTAGTCTCTATAACGAGTATTTAGGCAAAAGCGGATATACTACACACATAGGGTTGTAGTTGGCATAGCTGTAAGTTTGGTTTGGTTTGAATTATCGTCGCACTAGAGCTACACGAGGGCTATTGGCGACGGCCGTCGTATTTTAGAACCACAGTCAGGTGACGAGCCAACACCTGAATAGGCACCCAACGCAACCGTTAAGTATAGCTGTAAGTTAATTCCAACATAACTTTGTTGCCAGCAATGTCCCAATTCCTAAACAACAATTTTCAACCTTTAAGTACACTTTTCTCTTTTTGTATTGTATTTAAAGGCATGAAATTTTCTATGACTATGTATGTATGCTTGGTAACCAAAATAAATCCCCAAAGTTTTTTATAAAATGTCAAAAAAATAATATAAAGTGCAAAAAAACGCTTTTTTTTCATTTAGAAAATGCTCAAAAATTGTATTTAGGGTAATAACTTCAGAGTTTTAAAGATTCATAATCCAACTTGAGTTTTGTTGCGTTCAATGGGTATATTGTTGCGTTTATATGAAAAAAAATACCTAGAGATTTCCACAATAGTTGTGCTGGAAAGTGTAACTAAAGGCTGAAAATAGCTGTCTTCAAAAATGGCATTTGATGCTTGAAAAAAAGCAACAGTAGAAGTAACTAATATCCTAGCCAAAGTATTCATATGTGTATGATAAAGTTTTTTCGTAAATACACAGTTTAGTAAATAAAAGTTAACATGATAATTCGATATTTTGAAGCTTCATTGACTTCCTGGTTCCCTTAATTGTAGTTTTATTAGAAAGTCAGAAATCGCCAAGGTGATATCGTAAACCTATATGCAAACTCCACTTCAGAATCGCGCCAAATACTTCGCCAAGAACGTTTGTTTACGCTTTCTACAAGGCGATGAATGGCTTCAATTGGCGTAACGGTAGTTGTATTGGTTTTTGCCCGGCAGCATCTAACTCTTCCTCTTAACTCTATGCATGAAAAATCCCTCATCAGTCACCAAAAACGTTAAGGCGGTACTGGTATGCAGTCTCAGGCTTACGACTGCAACACAGGATATGGTGGTTGCTTTCAGTGACATTAGTGGGTTTAGTTAAGTGGAGCTTTTAAGTTGACAAATGTTTGTAAAAGATGTGGTGTAACAATGTAAACTGTAAGACGTGTGTTGTAAAGTTACCGCTAAAACTTGTGACAGCATATACTCTGCCTCCAACTTTATGGGGTACGAGATTACCTGATTCGTTATAAAAATGAATTAGCATTCCCCGCTATCTGGGTGTACGAGTAAGAAAAGTCTATGATTTTTGCAGAAATACCGTAAATGTACAGAAAGACACGTTCTAAACAGTTTTTTACGTAAACAAATATGCTACTTACTAGGTTAAGATGTGTTTTTTTATTTATAACCACTTAATGACTACAAGACTGCAAGAGAACAAGTATTTTAAATATTTGTTAACCGTCAAATTTTTGGCACAGAACAAAGAAATTTATTTTGAAAATTACACGATATTCTTTTGGCAAGCAAGCTACCATTTTTTGAGAGAAAAAAATAACAATTCACTGCAAGCTTTTTACAGTGCACTACTAGGCTTACACTAAAAAGTTGCAGCAACCTTACAACAGAAGTTAGAGTAAGCTTACAGCCCCAGTTGGAGTGAGTCTTAAAAAACTGTTACTCTTTGTGGATATATTCTTACATTATTTGAGTTTAATCAGCTTACACCAGAATATTTGTAACGTTACATGCAATAATTATGATCAACTTACTTTATTTTTTACAGTGTACTCTGTTTATTATGGTTGTACAAAAGCAATTGTGTCATTCTCTTTGAATATGAAAATTTGGTAGATGCGAATTGCAAATTTATAAACTAACAAATATACAAATTTGTCCTTCTTATCTATCTGACTTTACAAAGCATTTTCTGTGTGCATTACTTTTTAACATGCTTATTTCAATGGCTAATAAATAATTCTAGCAAAAACTCTCAAGTTCCCATACTTTTCTATTTAAATCATTTCTTTGAAGTTCTTTTTAATTTAGGAAAAACAAAACTAAAAAAACAAGTAAGTTTAAAATTAAAAAAAAGGTTAACATTCCCTATTATCTTCACTTTGATTTGAATATCTTCTTTCAGCATGATAAATCTATCATTTCTATTTCTGCTAGAAACTTTCAATCTTTCAATCTTTCAAACTATGCTCATTTCTTTAAGAATGGAAAAAAAAATTCTCCCGTAGAATATCGGATGCTACTTTCGAGCCCTAACAAAGCACGGAGGAAGCCATCTCCAGGAGCGCGTTCCATTCAAAAGATCAAATATTCCCTGATCCGCAAAAGGCCGAACATCGTTCTTCCATTAGAATCGCCAGGCGGGGAGTCTTCCATTAAGTGCCGCAAGAGGTCACCACGTGCCATCACTCCCTCATCCCTCTTTGAATGATATTATGGAAATAATTCTCGCATATTTTCACCTGTCGGTCGCTTCGTATTTGAACACGGCCTACTCAACTACTAAGGCCGAAGAAGCTCTTGCAAACACGCTCAGGGACGGAAACTTTGACGTCATAGTTCCGAGTGACGTTGTTCCGAAGAGGACGACAACCTGTCTCGAAACCTGTTCCGAACCACTCATTCACAGCCGATTACATTTTTAGGGTTCCGAATAAGTCCGAACTAGTTTCTCGATCTTCGTTACTCGGAACAATGACGTCAAATATTCCGTCTACGCTCATGCTAGGGAGAGCTTTTCTGGCCTTGTTATTGAAGTTGGCCGTGATTCGAATCGAATGTAAGTGAAAAAAAAAGACTTATAGGTTTTTTTAAAAAAAGTATTTTAAAGATAATTATCCTAGTTTGAGTTATGTTCCGAAGGTTTGAGCTTTTAAGTCTTTTGAATGTTACAAACTTTACAATGCAAATAACTATATAAATACTATCAATCCAGTTCAATTAAATCACTTCTCCGCTCTTAGGATGTCATGTTCAGGGGCTCGATAGTCTGAAAACTTCTAAAATAAATCTATTTTCTTTGTTACTCCATATTTAAATTGAAGTCAAGCTTTTTTATAAGATAAGGTTTCTGGCTGCCCATTTATTTCAAGTATCCTTTATGAGCCTTTTTTTCTGTTATTTCTTAGTACTTTATTGTATGGTAAAAGAGAAAACCTTTTTTACGACCAGTGTTAACGTATGGAAGTGGGCGTTGGGCTCTAATCAGAAGAGAACAAGTTGATTGTATTTAAAAGAAGAAATCCCGAGAAGAATGTTCGGGCCTGTTAATGAAAATAACAGGTTGCTCGCCGTTTACAATTTTGCAGTTTACTAAAAAAAATTTAAGCAACAGATATTATCCATACCACCAAAGCAAATTGTATTAGATGGATAGAACACCTTTACAAATCAGACGACAATGAACCAACTAAAAAAGTAACTTTTACGAAACCAGATGGAGCCCGAACGAAAGGCCGACCACCCATCGGATGGCTCGACAGTGTAGAAAAAGACCTGAAATTGATTGGTGCCACTAAAGGGAAGTCAGTTGTTTCCAATTGGAAAAGATGGCATAAATTCGTTGAGTCGGCCCTGGTCTGTTCTAGGTTGTAGTGCAGAAGAAGAAGTAAAGTTTAAAAAAAATTGTGATGATTAGGCAATTTTTTATCATAAGAAAAATTATAAACCTCGGTATGTTTCAAAGAAATTTAAATATATTTTATTTGGTTTATTTGTACAAATTTAACTTAAATATACATTTGTACGGCTTTGGAAAAATTCCTATCTCCTAAATATTTTCCTTCGACATTGATAGTTCTTATTCTAAGCTCTACAACGATACTGTCTTCACTTAAAATTATTTTTACCACTTAGCTGTTTCGAACTACATACGATACTTTTTCCTAGCTTGCCTAAAATGCTACTCTTTATGTATGCTTCTACACTGGTCCTACTTTAAAATTTTAACTTCAAATACCTTTTAATTAAAAATAATCAACTTAAACTCAAAACCAACAACCTAATCTAAGATTCATTCGGAGTGCTTGTATAGTTGATAAAAAAATTCTTAGCTAGAAAATAGCTTTTTAAGAATTTAACGGTTCCCTCAAAAAATACCAAACTTACTTAACAATTTCTTTGCTACCAACGGAGACTCCTTTAGATCTTTTTAAAGAGTCTTCGGTGATATTTGGAACGCCGCTCATTTTTTATTCTTCTTTAGTGAGGATATTTTTTACTCAATTTTGAACTAGTATTTTATTTTCAATTTGAAGTTTACAGCACTTAACGTGAGGATTGGCTTTCTCTGTAATAGATAAAGTTTTCTTTTTGGAACTTTGGTTTAAGAAGTTTGGAAATGTCAAATGGAATGCAAGATAAATAGGCATACCTAGATAAAAAGGATTTCGATAAAACGCTTTCTTTAACGATGTTTTTAAAGCAGTATACTATAAAGTTTAAATTTCGTCCTTTCATATGAATTGTTAACACATAATAAAAGTTAGTTTGAGTAGAATATATGTGTAGTAAAAAAAAAGGAATAAAAACCCATTTAATTTATATTCTTTAACACGCACCTTACCACCCTTATACTTACTTACCCTGTTTAAGTACACAGAAATTAAGTAAAATTTAGGTGATTAATTTACAATTAAATTTAATCGTTGCCAACCAAAGTTTTTCATATATTTTATAAAAAGTGTTATATTTGTATTGTTTTCCATCTTACATTTTTTCAGCCTTTTAAATTTAAGTATGGTGGTATTCGAGTAACAACTAAAGATATAAGAGTGGTTTGATTTCATAAAATATATTTTAATAGTAATTAAAAAGTTGCCTTTTTATTTAACCCAAGAACCAAGCGCTCTATGAATTAAGCCATAATAAAATAAAAGCCTTACTGTCATTTAATTATTGTTCCATTTAAGATACAAATGAAAACTTGCTTTCATCTATCAATGAATGATTCGAAGGCTGGGGCGCGTTGAATATGTCGTGGTCAGAAAGTCCTCTATGTTCCCATTCCAAATGAATACCTCTCTCTCTCCATATCAAGCGGCCTTTGATCCGGATCAAAATTCCGATAAGTGAGTGGGAATGGATGTGAGAAAGGGACCTTCCTGTAAAACGGATGTGTCATGATGACGGGCAAAAGTCGGACTTAATCCCATGTGGCGCACAATAAAAATGAAAACCACCCCTCTTTAAAAATCGGCTTGTTCTCTACTCCGGGCTAGGTTACGTAGTGGCATTAGTAACAACAACCGAAGGTGTGCTGCGTAATTCGTTTGTGTGAAAGGAGACAAAAAGACTGTGGCGTCACTGTAGACACGATTATTCTAAATTGGATGATTAGCTTCCGGCTGGTTTGTTTGTGGATGGTTTAAGAAGACGATGGGGCCTGTATGGCCGAGTGGTTTAGACCATTACGCCAGCAATCTGCGCGCTGTAACTGGTGAGGGTTCGATTTCCGCCATCACCCTGGGTGTAAGAAATATAATTACAGGGTGTAAGAAATATAAGAAATATAATTACATATTGTTAATACGTATTGTTTTCTTTTTAAAACCAGCCCTTCACTCTTTATTTAGACCATGACCAGTTTCAATAACAAGGCCAGAGAAGATCTCCCAAACATGAGCGTAGACGGAATTTTTATCGTCACTGCTCCGAGTGCCGAAGATCGAGAAACTAGTTCGGACGCATTCGGAAAACTAAAAATGTGGTCAGCCGTGGACGAGTGGTTCCGAACAGGTTTCGAGACAGGTTATCTTCATCTTCGGAACAACGTCACTCGCAACTATGACATCAAAATTTCCATCCCCGAGTAGTTTAAGAGAGCTTATTTGGCCTTAGTAGTTGAGTAGGCCGTGTTTAGACTAAAAAAAGCCACCCGAGGCTACAGTTTGTATCAAACCCTTCGCGTGACCGCCACTGTCCCCCACAAAAGGTCAGCCCAGTGGCGTCGCGGCTGGTCACTCCACCCAGTGGCGTGGAGATGACACTTGGGAATGGGAGGGGTCACTGTTGATTCTGCCGTTTCCATGGAAACGGGAGCGAAGAGCGCCGGAAACCCGCGATTGGTTGGCTGGTGTCAGGCACGCATCTTTAAGACAACGCCCTTTTCTGATTGTCGAAAATTGTTTCTTTTTTTCTTTTATTTGGATGTTTTGTGTCAAAGAAGGTATTTATGACTGTTGTATGTTAAAGGGGGGGGGGTTATGATTTGTTACTTTTGTAGTGAGATCGGTGGTCTTAAAAAAGTTTTTTATTAGTTGAGTTTTGTTTTTCTACCGTCATCAGTTTGGGCATTTGATAAATGACATTGGTTTCTATATATTTATTAAACACAAATTAATTTTTTGACGTTTAGGGCATCCCATTGAATTTTCGTCATCCGCGAATATCCATATTACGCAAATTATTTTCTATTTTATCGCCAATCTGTCGACGAATTAAGAAAAATGCATTAAATATGGTTGCTATCTTATAGAAAATCTTGCTTCAATGGGTTTATTTTATCATACATCATATCTATTTTTTTAAATAATACAATCTGAACTGTTAGTAAAATAATTAAAAACATTTTATATGTGTTGTCTTTAAACTACCAAAGTTTTTAATAAAGTATCCAATGATTTTTCTGCCATTGAAAATCTTGTTGACATATTGAAATCTTGAAAATTTTCATTTTTAATCCTTTCAGTCCCAGTGATGCCATTTGGCGTCATCATGTTTCTGATCATAATTTTTAAAGAATAATAAGGCTGACATCTATTAGAATTAATAATAAATATTTTCAATAGAAAAAAGTTTGAAGAATCGAATAATGTGCTTTTTGATATCATAAATGGCAATAGACGATCAGAAAAAAAATTATAAAATGACGATACCAAATTGTCATTGGGACTCAAAGGGTTAATATAGTATAACACTTTTTACTATTTTTGCAAAAAATATTACAAAATAAAATAATTATTGACTATTTCAATGAAATAAATCAGTTGCTAAAAGTTGGTCATTTAAAGAATTGAATGTTTTCATTTAGACAACAGTTAATTGTCTCTAAAATAAAAACTAGATTACTTCTGAATGAACGAGGCATGTATATTGTATATCGCGTGACCAAACAAAGCAATTTTAGCGAACAAAGCAAACGTTACACGTGGCTTCTAATTAACATAAAAAGAATTAACGAAAAGAATAGCCCTTATTTAGCCCATGCAACAATAGATGCTTAAAGCAAACGTAAAAATATTTTTTTGAATATGACTACAAATCGTTATGAAAAGTTAATAGCATTCATAATGCGCAGTTGTTTCCTGATTTTTAAGCAGGACTGGTGTCCATTGTTTAAACGTAGTACAAAAGATTCTATTAGAACTGGGATATAGGTATCTGTCTGTTGTTCAGCATTTTGAATGATCACTGGTATTTTCACTCAAAAAAAAGTCCTTTAGAGCAAAAATGTTCCTTATAAGAACTAGGAAGTAATTTATTGCAACTGAAACTGCATTTTTTAGAAAGTTTTCATTTTGTAAAACAATACACTTGCAGTCAGATATTTATGTTAATTATGTAAATCCGATTATTTTATATGCTAAACTTTAAAGACCGTAGAAACTTTGTTCTTAAACGTTTTGCATACAAATTTCTAAAAAAAAAAAAAGATTTAACAAGATTAAAATTCTACGAAAGATAAACAAGTTAAAGTTTCATTTAATTCAAATCAATGTAAAATAGAACAAAGTAAAAAGAAAGTCTTAAGGAAAACCTAAAAATTAATGTTGGCAGAAAAATTTGGTTTAAAAAGGTTGAAAGTTGTTTTTAAACAACATAAAACTATGGTTTTAAATGTAAACAAACTCCATAAATAATATATTTTAATAGAAAGTAAAGTGCTTTTTTTATTTATGCATCAAGTGCTGAAAATAAAACTTTGTGAATCTAACGGATTTTTTATTATTTTATGAAAACTTTTTTAAAGGACAACTCGCATTGACTTCTTAAATGTTTACATATTTTTGATTAAAAAAACAAATTTTTATGATAATGTTTAAAAATAAGAATAAATTAAGTAAAACCATGCGAAATATACTTTTTTTTATTAGTTTTTAAATGTGAATTATAAGCACGAATTCGATAACTAAGAAATAATATTTACTAGGCTCATATATTATGCATTTGAAAAATTTGATGTTTTTTTTTTTTTCATAAAAATATAATTTCCTGTTTTATAATTATTTTTAAAAAGTAATTCTTTATACAATCCGAATAAACAATTATAAAGAACAATAAGCCACAAGTATACAACATAGGCTACACGTATAATAGGCTACAGATATACAACCAGCATTTTTCACAAGTATTAAAAGACAAACTACATTCAATTACATGCCCACTATTGAGTTTAATTATGAGTTTTAATTAGCAACAAATCATCTCAATAATATTACGATTGAGCGTTATTTTTATCTGTGAAAAAATTCCCTATCCCCACTGGTGCTCTGTAGAACTGTTTTTTCTGCGGTGAAACTTTAGATGCCGAAAAACAAACTACAGATGAAAACTGTACATCCAAAATTGATTACGATGTTCTTTAAATATAAAACTTAAAATTGTCACCGTGCTTACTTAGTTAATTAAAGTAAAGTAAAATAATTAGTTTTGTGCGATAGTTCAAAATAGAAAAATGAAAGAATGAATGAAATGATGAAAACAGTTATTTTTATTTGTGAAAAAATTCTCCATCTCTACTGGTGTTCTTTAGAACTGTTTTTTCTGCGGGGAAACTTTAGATGCCGAAAAACAAACTACAGATGAAAACTTTACATCAAAAATTGGTCACGATGTTCTTTAATCTTGAAATTGAAATTGTCGTTGTGCTTACTTTGTAAAATAAAGTAAAGTAAAATAATTAGTTGTGTGCGATAGTTCAAAATAGAAAAATGAAAGAATGAATGAAATGATGAAAACTGTTATTTTTATTTGTGAAAAAATTCTCCATCTGGTGTTCTGTAGAACTGTTTTTTCTGCGGGGAAACTTTAGATGCCGAAAAACAAACTACAGTTGAAAACTTCACATCGAAAATTGTTTACGATGTTCTTTAAACTTGAAATTGAAATTGTCGCTGTGCTTACTCTGTAAAATAAAGTAAAGTAAAATAATTAGTTTTATGCGATAGTTCAAAATAGAAAAATGAAAAAATGAATGAAATGATGAAAACTGTTATTTTTATTTGTGAAAAATTCTCCATCCCTACTGGTGTTCTGTAGAACTGTTTTTCTGCGGTGAAACTTTAGATGCCGAAAAACAAATTACAGATGAAAACTGTACATCCAAAATTGATTACGATGTTCTTTAATCTTGAAATTGAAATTGTCGCTGTGCTTACTCTGTAAAATAAAGTAAAGTAAAATAATTAGTTTTATGCGATAGTTCAAAATAGAAAAATGAAAAAATGAATGAAATGATGAAAACTGTTATTTTTATTTGTGAAAAAATTCTCCATCCCTACTGGTGTTCTGTAGAACTGTTTTTCTGAGGTGAAACTTTAGATGCCGAAAAACAAATTACAGATGAAAACTGTACATCCAAAATTGATAACGATGTTCTTTGAATATAAAAATTAAAATTGTCACCATGCTTACTTAGTTAAATAAAGTAAAGTAAAATAGTTAGTTTTGTGCGATAGTTCAAAATAGAAAAATGAATGAATGAATGAAATGATGAAAAGTGTTATTTTTATTTGTGAACAAATTCTCCATCCCTACTGGTGTTCTGTAGAACTGTTTTTTCTGCGGTGAAACTTTAGATGCCGAAAAACAAACTACAGATGAAAACTGTACATCCAAAATTGATAACGATGTTCTTTGAATATAAAAATTAAAATTGTCGCTGTGCTTACTTAGTTAAATAAAGTAAAGTAAAATAGTTAGTTTTGTGCGATAGTTCAAAATAGAAAAATGAATGAATGAATGAAATGATGAAAAGTGTTATTTTTATTTGTGAACAAATTCTCCATCCCTACTGGTGTTCTGTAGAACTGTTTTTTCTGCGGTGAAACTTTAGATGCCGAAATACAAACTACAGATGAAAACTGTACATCCAAAATTGATAACGATGTTCTTTGAATATAAAAATTAAATTGTCACCATGCTTACTTAGTTAAATAAAGTAAAGTAAAATAGTTAGTTTTGTGCGATAGTTCAAAATAGAAAAATGAATGAATGAATGAAATGATGAAAAGTGTTATTTTTATTTGTGAACAAATTCTCCATCCCTACTGGTGTTCTGTAGAACTGTTTTTTCTGCGGTGAAACTTTAGATGCCGAAAAACAAACTACAGATGAAAACTGTACATCAAAAATTGATAACGATGTTCTTTGAATATAAAAATTAAAATTGTCACCATGCTTACTTAGTTAAATAAAGTAAAGTAAAATAGTTAGTTTTGTGCGATAGTTCAAAATAGAAAAATGAATGAATGAATGAAATGATGAAAAGTGTTATTTTTATTTGTGAACAAATTCTCCATCCCTACTGGTGTTCTGTAGAACTGTTTTTTCTGCGGTGAAACTTTAGATGCCGAAAAACAAACTACAGATGAAAACTGTACATCCAAAATTGATAACGATGTTCTTTGAATATAAAAATTAAAATTGTCACCATGCTTACTTAGTTAAATAAAGTAAAGTAAAATAGTTAGTTTTGTGCGATAGTTCAAAATAGAAAAATGAATGAATGAATGAAATGATGAAAAGTGTTATTTTTATTTGTGAACAAATTCTCCATCCCTACTGGTGTTCTGTAGAACAGTTTTTTCTGCGGTGAAACTTTAGATGCCGAAAAACAAACTACAGATGAAAACTGTACATCCAAAATAGATAACGATGTTCTTTGAATATAAAAATTAAAATTGTCACCATGCTTACTTAGTTAAATAAAGTAAAGTAAAATAGTTAGTTTTGTGCGATAGTTCAAAATAGAAAAATGAATGAATGAATGAAATGATGAAAAGTGTTATTTTTATTTGTGAACAAATTCTCCATCCCTACTGGTGTTCTGTAGAACTGTTTTTTCTGCGGTGAAACTTTAGATGCCGAAAAACAAACTACAGATGAAAACTGTACATCCAAAATTGATAACGATGTTCTTTGAATATAAAAATTAAATTGTCACCATGCTTACTTAGTTAAATAAAGTAAAGTAAAATAGTTAGTTTTGTGCGATAGTTCAAAATAGAAAAATGAATGAATGAATGAAATGATGAAAATAGTTAGTTTTGTGCGATAGTTCAAAATAGAAAAATGAATGAATGAATGAAATGATGAAAAGTGTTATTTTTATTTGTGAACAAATTCTCCATCCCTACTGGTGTTCTGTAGAACTGTTTTTTCTGCGGTGAAACTTTAGATGCCGAAAAACAAACTACAGATGAAAACTGTACATCCAAAATTGATAACGATGTTCTTTGAATATAAAAATTAAATTGACACCATGCTTACTTAGTTAAATAAAGTAAAGTAAAATAGTTAGTTTTGTGCGATAGTTCAAAATAGAAAAATGAATGAATGAATGAAATGATGAAACGTGTTATTTTTATTTGTGAACAAATTCTCCATCCCTACTGGTGTTCTGTAGAACTGTTTTTTCTGCGGTGAAACTTTAGATGCCGAAAAACAAACTACAGATGAAAACTGTACATCCAAAATTGATAACGATGTTCTTTGAATATGAAAATTAAATTGTCACCATGCTTACTTAGTTAAATAAAGTAAAGTAAAATAGTTAGTTTTGTGCGATAGTTCAAAATAGAAAAATGAATGAATGAATGAAATGATGAAAAGTGTAATTTTTATTTGTGAACAAATTCTCCATCCCTACTGGTGTTCTGTAGAACTGTTTTTTCTGCGGTGAAACTTTAGATGCCGAAAAACAAACTACAGATGAAAACTGTACATCCAAAATTGATAACGATGTTCTTTGAATATAAAAATTAAATTGACACCATGCTTACTTAGTTAAATAAAGTAAAGTAAAATAGTTAGTTTTGTGCGATAGTTCAAAATAGAAAAATGAATGAATGAATGAAATGATGAAAAGTGTTATTTTTATTTGTGAACAAATTCTCCATCCCTACTGGTGTTCTGTAGAACTGTTTTTTCTGCGGTGAAACTTTAGATGCCGAAAAAAACAAACTACAGATGAAAACTGTACATCCAAAATTGATAACGATGTTCTTTGAATATGAAAATTAAATTGTCACCATGCTTACTTAGTTAAATAAAGTAAAGTAAAATAGTTAGTTTTGTGCGATAGTTCAAAATAGAAAAATGAATGAATGAATGAAATGATGAAAAGTGTAATTTTTATTTGTGAACAAATTCTCCATCCCTACTGGTGTTCTGTAGAACTGTTTTTTCTGCGGTGAAACTTTAGATGCCGAAAAACAAACTACAGATGAAAACTTTACATCAAAAATTGATTACGATGTTCTTTAATCTTGAAATTGAAATTGTCGGTGTGCTTACTTTGTAAAATAAAGTAAAGTAAAATAATTAGTTGTGTGAGAGAGTTTAAAATAAATGAAAAAATATTTATTCCAAACAACTATGTAAAAAAATCAGATAAAACGGAATATTTATGCTATTTTTCTACAGAAAATTTCCATTTTTTATGCAATGCAGTTTTCATTAAAATTATATCTCAGTTTGTCAAACGATCCATTTTCTCTGTACACAGATAAAGCCTGCAAACCCTGATACAGATTTTTCTATTTTATTTAGAAAAGAAAATATTTATACAAAAAACTTCCGGATCCCGATAGTGTAGTGATCAAAACATATCGTCAACGAAGGTTCGTATACAGGGTTAAACATATGTTTTTTTTTATCGTATCCAGCAATACAGAAAAAATATCTGTTACGACACAAATATTTTCCGTATTGCTTGGCTACATGAAAACTCTGTTAATATATTTTATCCGTAGTATTATAGATATTAGTGGCAACTTTACTGCCAGATATTTTCTATAATAGAAGGGTTTTTTTACAGTGTAGATTCTTTGTTGGTAGTAAACTTCACGTGACATTTTAGTAGTATTTAAATTCAAAGTTTTACTTATGTATCCATCACATCGTACTTTTTTTTAACTTCCGGACAAGCGGTAGGAGGCACAATATCCCCCTCACTGACACATAAAACCGTTTAATGAAAGGTGATTGTCTTGTTGTTAGGGGGAGGGGAGGGGGGGCGATCCATCTAAAGTGGATGATTGTGCACAATCACCCTCGTGTCACGTGATGTCGCTGATTGATAATCTTTCGGCGGAAGTCGTGAATGTTGTGTGCCTTTTCGGGTTCATGACTAGGTTTTAATGGGATGGTAAGTGCTGTTGGTGAGATAGGGATTTCTGTGTGCATTCACACAAAAAACTTGTGTTCAAACCCCGCAAGTATTGTTTGAAAATGGCAACATTATTGTGTCGTTTCAATACAAGAATTGTGCTGATGGCATACGAGCATACATTGTTGTTGTTTTTGTTTTAATACAACGCTACACTCTTAAAACAAAATAGTGAAATCCACTAATATAGAAGAAGTACATTTTCGACACTGGAAAGAAGAGAAAATTAAATCCGAAATCGCTTATAATCACCCTAAATCGCTCCTAATAGCCTTAAAATAGATCGTTTGCTGTTAAGATTGTTGGAGGTTTAACAAGACAAAAGAGTGAAATCCACTCCTATGGGAAATGAATTTTCGACACCAAAAGGAGTGAAAATCTAGGACTAAGTTAAAATCGCTCGTTTGTTTTAAGAGTGTAGAAGAGACGATTATTATATTCAAGGGCGATTGACACAAACAAATGCAAACTATATTGTTTTCTAAATTAACGAATTTGTTCTTATTTAAAGTGCAGTCCCATCACACGGAGTATTATTCGGAACATTTTTGGTTGCATTGGCTGATTATAGATCGACAGTTATTTTGGCGATGCCCAGATTCGAAAATGGGGCCTATCGCATGCAAGGCGAACACCCTTACCATCCGTTCTCCTCGGTCCTGCCCAGTGGTCGAATAAAAAGTCGAATGTTACCGCATTTTCGGGTGTAATAGGGCAAATAGAAACTGTCCATTACATCATAGCTATTCTGGCGATTTTTAACATGGCCTAGGGAAAAACCCTCTAACTCCACAGGGGGAGTATGGATACAATCAGACTTTTTTTTAGAAAAAAATTAATTGCTAATATTAGAATGGGGAAAAAAAACTAAATGCACTAATAGGGAGGTGATCAATTGGTATAAAATAAAAGTTTACAAAAGTTAAAATAAAAGTAATCACGGTTCGTAAGAGTAAAGGTGCACCCGTGCAACGCCGGGTTCATAGAGCTAGTAAGATATAAGTTCAGTTTAAAAATTTCAACTACGCTACAAAACTTCTTACTACACAATAGATATAAAAATAATGCAATAGATATAAAAATATCAATTGCTTCATACATTTCCATCGTCTATAATACTACTTTCTCTCTCTCTCAATCTCTCTATCTAAAATAGATAAATTGAGGTATCTATATACACTCTTAAAACAAAAGAGTGAAATCCACTCCAGGATAATTGCATTTTCGACCCTGGAAAGGAATGAATATTAACTCAGACTGAGTTAAAATCACTCGTTGGGAGTGATCCTGTCGGAGGTTTTACACACAAAGGATCCACTCCAAAAGGAGAAGTGCATTTTCCAGACTGGAGGAGTGAAAATTGATCAGACTGAGTTAAAATCGCTCGTTCGGTTTAAGAGTGTATGTATCTCAATTCATCTAACTACACTTCCAAACTTTGCGAAACAACCAATAGATACAATAACAACAATAGATATCTTGTTTCAATTCTCCTTTCTATCATACAACTCTCTCTCTCTCACTTTCCCTGCAAGTTGTCTTCCCAGCCGTTACACCGTGCAACTCGACGAAACCCAACTTCAGGAGCGTGAACTCCTTTGTAGAGACCCAGCCGTCCGTGACCGATCCACTAGACAATGCGTCATCCGCACTGTCAAAAGTTACACCAAAATTCCATTAGGGGTACTCTGCGGGACGACCGATGTAACCGCGAGAGGTCGCCACCTACCGTCACGTTAAAGAGGTCGCGCTTTTATGGTAGATGGATATCACTCTAGGAGTAGATCACAGCGTGAAGATATTCTGTGACTTTGTGAATTGTTATGTGTATAAAGATAGGTTTGTTGATATTGTTCGCTATGAGCAATTTTTTAAAGTACTGCATAGTAAAACTCGAAACACCAACTATTACAGTATGTTTTAATCTAAAACATCTCCAAAGATGTACACTTCTAAAACAAAAGAGTGAAATCCACTCCTATAGGAGAAGTGCATTTTCGACACTGAAAAGGAGTGAAAATTAGCTCAGACTGATTTAAAATCGCTCTTGTGTTTTAAGAGTGTAGTTGTAGGATCTTCCTGATTATTTATCAATGGGGATGTTGAGTAGCAGTAAAAGCGTTAATGAAAAAGATTTTTTCTTTTTTCGATTTGTGAATCCACATTCTTAAAACAAAAGAGTGCAATCCACTCATATAGAAAAAGTGCATTTTCGACACTGGAAAGGAGTAAAAATTAACTCTGACTGAGTTAAAGTCACTCGTTTGGAGTGATAATGTAGGAGTTTTAAGTAAACAAAAGAGTGGAATCCACTCCAATAGGATAAGTGCATTTTCGTCACTGAAAAGAGTGAAAAATAACTCAGATTGAGCTAAATTCACTCATTTGTTTTAAGAGTGCATGTCACATGGGAACAGAACAGAGGACCAATCGAATCACCGATCGCAATTAGATATCTGATCGAAATTATTTGACCTGTAACAAATCAACTTTAGTATCAACACAATATATGGGTTGTTTCAGATTGTGTAATTTCTTCCAGCTCTCGTTCTTTTCTTCGTTCAATTGGTGCTATAAAAAAAGTGCTTTTCACACCTGTTTTTTTATTCACATAACGAGGTTGTAAAAAGAATTTAATATCAATATTTCGTCACTCCAGACCTAAAACAAGTCCATTAAAGTACCACACTTCAAATTGCAATTTAAAAACGCTTTAAAGAATAAGAACAGCTCAGAAATCTTAACTGAATATTATTGAAGAAGGCAGAAAAGGTGTGGGATATCAAAATATTGTTCAAAAGTTTCATGACAGAAGGCGCTGCAAACATCATATTTGAAAGTATTATACTACAAATAAATTGTTAACACCGGCTGAATTTTAAGTTAGACGTTGAACAAACTGCATAATTCTGCATGAATTCTGCAGTTCAAACTACTATAAACGATGTATAACTCTTTTTCACATTAGGCAGGTCACTGTCACATTGGATGAGAATAATCGGGGTTTTATCGTCAAAAGGTCAAAATCTTGCAATCCAAATCAGCTTTTAAATTTCAGTACAGTTATTTTAATATTTCTTAAGTGCAAATGTGCTGCTACCGTTAATATTTTGGTTTTTAAAACTGATAATATTAGGGTAAAAAAGTATTAATTCAAATTGTTTCGTAGGAATATCGAGAAAATATTGTTGTTGTGTTTTTTATATCGAGAATATTCAACAAGAGTGACCCAGACGGAATTAGGGTAGGGTGGGTACATATATATTCCGGCTTGTGTGCTTGATCAGAGATCCGCTAATAAGCGATCGTCAAATAAGACAGACACAGAAAGAGGTTTTACTGTCACAGAGAAAGGAAGTACACCCAAGGCGAAGGCTGGAATCGGACCCGCACCCATTACAGAGTGCAGACTACTGGGCTGTTATGCTAACCACACGGCCACCCGGACCCCACGGAATTAGGATTCATTGCACGGAATCTTTTCTTGAAAATAAAAATGTCGGAGGGTCTGAAACAAATCTGATAGACATGTAATTTACTTATCGCTGTCTTCGATTGCGTGCAACTCAACTGTATGACAAAATGCGTCCATTCGTTCAGCAAGACACTTGACGAGCTTAGCAAAATAACGTACTAGGTGACATTCGAACATTTCGCTTTTTGGTCAATGAACATGTTATTATACTAAACTACTCGGCCCACAAAGAATTAAATGAGGTGGTCACATCATTCGAATGAACAGAGAGAGTTCGACAAACATAATCTTTTTGGCTCAGCCCATCGGATCAACCCAGAGGTCGACCAAAGCTGGGATGGGCCGACTGCGTGGAAAGAGACTTACACTCTTAAAACGAACGAGCGATTTTAACTCAGTCTGAGTTAATTTCTCTCCTCCAGTCTGGAAAATGCACTTACCCGGAAGGAGTGGATTCTTTGTGTGTTAAACCACCGACAGGATCACTCTAAACGAGTGATTTTAACTCAAGCTGAGTTAATATTCAATCCTTTCCAGTGTCGAAAATGCACTTCTCCATCTGGAGTGGATTTCACTCTTTTGTTTAATGAGTGTATCAGTCTTAAAAGTCTCAAACTGGAAGACCACTGCAAGGCAGAGGCAGGCCTGGAGAAAATTGATTGGGAAAGGGGGGGGGGGCTGTCGTGAGATTGAGAAAGGAAAGAAACTCCTTAGCGCAACAGCCCATTACTGGGGCAAGGTCTGCCGTTCCCATTCCAGCTTTCGTAACCTAGGGCTCTGTGGTTCTAGGCATATGTTGGTGATCAGTCTCACTCGGAACCCCATTGCTTAGTTCCCAAGCATGCTTGGTACCCATTTTATCGACCCACTCAAGGGATGAAAGGATGGGTCAGCCTTGCCCTATCCGGGATTCGATCCCCGGACCTGTGGCGTGGCAATGCGAAGCACTACCACTAAGCCACTGGACCTCGGACATGTTATTCCATCCTTTAAAATTAACGTGCTTCCTTTTTTCATAAACAAAAATTAAGTACATTTTATACCGTTTTTTAGCGGATTAAAGTGCAAACTAAAAGTTTAAAGTTTATTCTCGATTAGTTTTCACCTTTTGGTCACTTAGCATGTTTTTCCAGCTCTACAATTATGTTCCTTTTCCTCTACTAATAATTAAATTTTGTCATTTTTATTTTCATTTTATTCTATTCAATCTGCGAATTAAAGAATTTAGTTTCATAAGAAGAAGAAAATTTGGGATATATACATTGAAAGTTTCAAACATTTTAACACAGTAGAAAGGGCGTTGGCTTGTCTTAAAAGGTGTTGATATACTATACCTTATGTTCATTTTCAGGAAAAATTCTTCGTACTTTTTTAATGTCGCTAAACGATTTGTCATTTATAACAATCTTTTAAAAAAGCTGAGAGAATGTAATTCCATTAGCTTTTCCTTAAACTAAAACAATTTCAATTGAAAGAAGTATTTTTCCTTACAAAAGTACAACGCGGTAATACTAAAGCTCAACCAACACCTACGAAACCTATTTCCTTTTTGCCAAAACTGTACAATTACGCCCAGTATTCAGCAGAAAAATAATAAGCCAGTCCTAACACAAATCCATTATCACCAATTGGAATCCATAGAAACACGGACATCCCCACATAACCAAACTAAAAGCCATAAATCCTTGGTCATCAATGAAACCAAACGGTGACATCTATCAACTCTACTTTTTAAAACACCCTATTCGGCAATAATTTATGAGAGATGGCTGAAAAGTGTTTTTAGTCACGACATCAGAGGTTTTTGTCTGTAAGGCTGTTCTATTGGTTATAAATTCGATAATATCTAATTATCTGTGTTCGAAGTTGGATTAAAAAGTTTTTGGGGCAATCTGTGCTACTAACTTTTTAAAAAAAAAACATTGGGGCAGATTACGTAAGAGTGTTTGTTTTAATCATTGAGAAAAACCTTACGGCTGGTTGGTCCTTGTATTTTCATGTTCCTTTACCTTTGAAGCTAACATACAAAACAACACACACAAAAAACTTGAGCAATACACTGAAATGAGATTATATCAATACATAAAATAGTTTTTTTTTTTTAAGTATTGTTTAAGGTAATGTGTTATTTTTTAACAAATATCATTTTTTCATCAAAAAATATCCATATTTTTTTTCTTCTTCAAATTTTGAGAAGTGCTCATTTTGTAAGCAAAACACCTTGAAACAATTATTCTGTAAAAAATTTAGGTTTAAACCTGCAATAGTTTTTTTTTTTAAAAAAAGGTACCTAAACCTGAAAAAACAAAATTCTGACAAAAATTAGATTTAAAGTTGAAAACTTACATTATGAAAATACTGTTGATCTATATCCAAATTTAATTTTAACTAGGTTAAAGTTCTCTGAATGACATAAAAAGGGCATCGTATCAAAGCTCTTGAAACGTATTTTACACAGATACTAAAATCAAAAAAAAATTTTTTTTTCTGAAAATTACATGGTATTGTCCTGCCTTAATAAAAATTCTACATAACCGTTGGAGTCTACAGGATGAGGCAAACAAAAGTGGCCTCGGTCTAGAGATAAGAATACGACAGAAATGTTGCCAAGTCTAAAACCAATACAGAAACAGGTTTGCTAACTGAAGATATTGATAGCTTCAATATTAAGCCCTAACAAACGTTTGGCTACTTATTTAACGGCAACTACGCCACGGTTTTAGAAGCTAGTTGAAATGAAATAAAAACAAGGTTTGTAGAGCTGATCAAAAAAAGTTCCCACTAGTGATTATTTCGGTCGTTATTCATCCTAGAGAATCGGGCCTTTTTGTTTTTGGTGATACAAAACATTCTAAATTGATTGCAAGACGCAAAATTTGCATTATGGGACGTATTGATACAATACGAACTAAGATCTGAACTCGCCACTAGTCTATGAGTAGCTCTAATATGAAGCTAATACGATCCAACCACTGCAAAAACAGGTTTCAGACGGCTTCAACAGTTTTTCTCGCCAAGCATTTCAACGTATTCCCAGCTCTAGACTAGGGCCACTTTTGTTTGCCTCACCCTGTATAAGCCCAACTGCGCGATTTTAAGTACGCAGGAATTACTTGCTCATATAGAATCACCGAAGTTTTATGATTTTGTAGAATCACGAGCTCCGCAATTTTATGATAATAGAGCTCCAAAATTTAAAAAAAAAAAATCACAATTTACTTTTCATATTTAATTCTACGACCAACTTCTGATTTGACAATCTCCACTATATGGCGATTGTTCTTGTGGTAAAACTCTACCTCACTTAATTTTGCTCTGTAATATTACTCTGTTTTATGCACTACATAAATTCCTTTCTACCATTTTCATGAAGTAAAGTTAAACCGAACAGCTTTCATGTTTACAGTGAAAGTATGAAAAATACTAAAAACCTTAACTTCACGTTACAATATAACATCATCTAAGAAGGTCAAAGGTTTAGAAATGGGCTTAAATTTAAAACTCGCACTCTATTCCCCAAAGACAATTCTCTCGGGGGACGGGCAGGACCCCCAACTGAATTCCGTGACGGAAATCTGCTCGAGATGACGCAATTTTAGAAACGGGAATTAATGTTGCGCAACGCGCATCGCATGCTGATGCAGCTCCCTCATTTCCGAAGCCATACTCTTCACAGTTATGGCAGACAATATCAGGAAGATCATTACGCTTTGTAACGTTGCCGGGCTATCACGGCACGGACATGACTGGAATTGGGGAACCGGACCGTTTTCCCCGTCGGAAAATCCCTCGAAATAAATTTTCCCTGTTGGAATCCCTTTTTAATGCACGGTAAAAATATGAAGTAGCGTTACTCCTTGAAGCTAGATAACGTTACACGCACAATAAAAATATGAAGTAACGTTACTATTCGAAGCTAAATAACGTTACACGAACTGTAAAAATATGAAGTAATGTTACTCCATGAAGCTTGATAACGTTACACGCGCAGTAAAAATATGAACTAACGTACGTTACTCCATGAAGCTTGATAACGTTACACGCGCAGTAAAAATATGAACTAACGTTACTCCATGAAGCTTGATAATGTTACATCCACAGTAAAAGTATGAGGTAACGTTACTCCATGAAGCTTGATAACGTTACATCCACAGTAAAAATATGAAGTAATGTTATTCCATCCATGAAGCTAGATAATGTTACACGCACAGCAAAAATATGAAGTAACGTTACTCCATGATGCTTAGTAACGTTACACCATAATATATGTGGAGTTAAAGTCACATAAATAAGAAGTTTTCTACAGAAAACTGGCCGCAACTACTTTGCTTCTGCAGTTAGTATATGAACGTTACACCAAATTTATGGAGTAATATTACACAACAAAGTAGGAGTAAACTTTTTATTTATGAACAAATATTTATCACTCAATATATTTTTTAAGTAAGTTGATAGGTTCAAGTTTCTTGATAGCTACACTGTAGAAATGTGTTGGATAACGTTACTTCATAAACTGGCGACCGCAAGGGCAGTTTTATGTAAAATAGTTACACCAAATTTATGAAGTAATGTTGCACCTTAAAATGGTGGAAAGCTTTTTATTATTGTAAAAGTTTTTTTACGTCGGGCCTTTTTGCAGTGTATATTGTATAAGCTGATTAGTTCGGTTTAAATTACTTTATAGCTACTAGACGTGTTGGGTAACGTTAGTCCATAAGACTGTGTTGACTAACGGTAGATCCATAAAACTGCTACACTCCTTGCCAACCTAAGTTGGGTAAATAGAAATATGCTAGGGAGAAGAAACTTCCGCGGATGTAAAGAGTTCCATAATTTATTTGTGAACCCATCCAGAAAACCTGATTAAACCATTAATTTCGTTTAAGGTCTAACAGATTTTAATACTATTTGAGAAAATTAGGCAATTTTATCAGAATGAAAAGTGTATTTTGGTTAAATTGTATTCAGATCATTTTGTATGTAAATATTACCTTACAAGAGTTTCCAACTAACGGAAGAACCGCGCTTTTCCCTCTTCCTTTTTAATCTTTGTTTTTACCCAAGTTAGGTTGGCACGGAGTGTAGACGCTTAGTTCCCTGTTTTATAGAGTAACGTTAATCTAAATTCATGGAGTAACGTTACACAAGAAAAGAAGTTAACTCATATTCGGTACTCCATGAAGCTAGAGTAACATAATACGAAAGTTTTCATTTCTGAATAATAAATGCGTATCCTAATTTTTTTTCCTAACCATACATGCATCGGTAGCAATGCAATTTTTTAATTGTTTCTGCACATGCTTTAACTTAAAATAACTGGGGGGGATTGCATTTAAAGTCAACACAAGTTTTTTCTGAGTGTAGTGAAAAGCTTCTTATTTATCAATTTCACCTCCTAAAAGGATATAGGTGTATTAACCAGTCAACTGACTGTCGGGTTTTTACAAACCCATAAAAACATTTAAAAAGTTTTGATTAGTTTTAAAAACTATTTTATTCAGAAATACAATTTTCCAAAATTTATAAAAATTTAATTTTTGAGGTGATACTTCAAACTTTAAGTTCCTGCAGTAAAAAAAAACAATTCCGCCAAATTGCGTAAAAAATATGTCCTTTTGCCAAACTTTGGCCAAATTGCGTATCCCTCGGTGGGTTAAAAAAAAAAAATTCCTTTAGAAACTAAATAACAAAGTCATACATAACTACTTTTTTCCAGCAGTCAAACATTTCACAATACCGAAAAATATGTCCTTTTAAATAAAATCCCTACAGGGATTTCTGATTGGTAGCCGCCTCCGCAAGAAACGCAGATCTTTGCGTGCTACTGGTGATAGATAACCGCGGTTTTATCCCGCAAATGAAATCTCAAGGGGACAAGATCCTGGTTTTGGCCTGGAAATCTTTCCGCCTATAAAATTCTTTATTACTTGTCCATTCACTCGTTGGGACCAGCGGAACCCCACCCTTCTTGTCACGCGACGGTCAGTGGTCAGAATAATAGAACGAACGAACAGAATCTTCATAGAAGGTTTTTTTTTTCCACGATAGGAGCGATATTTTTTGAAAGAATCCACTTGGGGATAGAGTTGTCGTGATGTTTTGGTTCGGAAAGGATTTTTGGGTGGAGTATTTTGCATCAATTAAAAGAGAGAGAAAGGATAACAGTTGGGACTGTTGTGGTGTTTATTGAAAGAAAAGGGTTAGAATTTTTGATTTTTTTTAAATGAAATAACACAAAGCAAGTCAAAATGAACAAAGCGATTACAAACGATTATAACTGTTTAATTAAAAAGAATTTATTCAACAGATTAACACAGAGTCTAGACGGGACTTCAAAATTTTGCCAACATACGTCATATATGAGGAACTTCGTGGAAGAACATGCTAAGTGACATATTTTTTTTTTAAAGTTTTTGTTGTCAATAGACACATTTTTCCATCCTTTAAAGATAACAAATTTCCTCTTCATCCTAGACTTAAGGTTATGTATATTTTTAACAGTTTGAAAGTACCATTTTTTTCCGGATTTGAGTGCAAACTGAAAACTTAAAAGCACATTTTCTCGGTGTCACCTTTTTGCAAATTATCACGTTCCTAAGCTCTTCGAATGTTCTTTGTATCTTCCCTTGGTCACACACAGACAACATCAAAAGATGTGACCCTACCCTACACCTCCTAGAAACAAGGCAGATGTACGGGTTACCGTTTTACTTGTGACGTTATAAGAGTAGTCCACTCAAACCAATCACTTGACTAAAAGAAATTGGCAAATTATGACGTAGCATTGATTTTTGTGTTTGTGTTAGATCGGACTACTTCAACCACTTCGTTATAAGGTCTTGCCCTGCCCCAACAGCATGCTCCCTCACTCTCCTACATCGGTCATGCAAACCTACATCCACACGATAAAAAAAACGGTTCCATTTTGAGTTTTTCATTGTGGGTATAGTCTGGCCCTTAAATGAGTTTTAAAAACCAAAACAATTTTTTTATTTAAATACCTTCTCACCTAACTGTTCTGTCCCACCTGCCTCTAATTATATCAGCCTTTTTTTTACTACTAGGGGGCAAAGCCAACACCCGATTCCTCTCCTTTGCTCCGCAAACAAACATGCAAGACTAAGATATTTTAGTTAAAAGTTCCCGACCAGCGGGGTGAGTGCGCAAGACGAAAAAGGGAAGATGCATTCGGCTGTTTTTACGATGCGAGGCCGGAGACTCAAGACCAATGCCAACAGTTGAAAAATAAGCTAGTTTCCGTGGGACTGCTCCAGGGCATCACGTAGCTCTAGCTCTAAGCAACGATCTCTGCCAAAGCCACGGGACGCAACCTGAAGCAGCCCCGGCACAAAACAAGCACACCGCCACACTTACTTTCAGCGTTTCTGACTTCCTTGATTGGCTGAAACCGCGTAAGTCCCGTGGCTTTCAGGCGTCCGTCAATTACAATTTTATATTATACTAGCAAATTTATACCCGCACTTCGCACGGATTAAATAAATATCAAGTCGATCCAAGTATGTGTACCATATAACCTGTTATAAGATCATAAACTTAAGTTATTCTTCCCGCTCGTTATCAAGTATGAAATCCCGTTTCATTGCTTTATAATTCCAAAATCAAAAATACGGTGTAAAATGCACTCATAAATGTCATCACAATTCCCTCATAAATACATAAAACCTTTTTTAACTCTTTTGGCTCGTTTTGGTAAATAATTTGGCGAGAAAATAGATATAGCTACAAACGCACACATTATACAGCTCTAACACAACGACCTTAGCATATCCAACCAGCTTATAAATTATTTTAAAAAACATTTTGCCCATTTGGCGAGTTTTAATAAATAATTTGGCGAGATTGGCAACATATTTGGCGAAACAATAAAGACATAATACCCTTATATGCAGCTCTAGTGCGATGGCTTTATTAACCATCATAGTTCAGTAATAGCTTAACAAACATTTTGCTCATTTGGCGAGTTTTAATCAATGAATTGGCAAGATTGGCAATGTATTTGGCGAAAAAGTAAAGACACAAAACCCTAATATGCAGCTCGTGCGATGACCTTTATTAACCATCATTGTTCAGTAATAGCTTAACAAACCATTTGCCCATTTGGCGAGTTTTTATTATAATTTGGAGGGATTGGCAACGTATTTGGCGAGAAAATAAAGACCTAACGGCAGCTCTAGAACTTATAGGTAAACTACACATTTATTGTTTGAACATGCATATTTTTAGCAACAGAACCATCATTGACGAAATCATCAACTAAACCCATAAGAAATCCAGGAATCAAGACTTGTTGGAAATACGTCACTTGAAACATGAATTATTTTCAAATAATGAATTTAGTTTCTGAAAGTTATGGCAACACAATAAAATAAACATTTTCAATTTTATTTATTTTCGTTGAAAGTTTTATTCAATTGTTTCTTCAGATGGCATCAGGAAAGAAAAGAAATCATCGGATTTGAGCCAAAGTGGTGTAGTTTTCCCAGAAAATTCGAATTTTCTCTAAAAATAGAACACTTTGAGCTCTGAAAGTTCTTATTCTGTAACTCAAGTATGAACTACGTATTTGTACCAAGTTACGAGTCAAACAAATGTCTAGTTTGTGAGTTTCAGAGAGACATACACACACACACAAAACTTCATTTTTATTATTATAGATAGTGATTATTGCACTGGTCACACGACAGCAACAACACAACACAACATTTAAATAACTTTTTTTAGCATCTCTTAATATCACGAGCAATGACATAAAATGCAAATCTAAGCAAGAAATCCTTTTTTTAAAAAACTAAATATCAGTTCGGCAAGTATATTTGCAAAAATTTATCTAAGTTCCCTTCACCTACAACAGAATATGGTATGGCCTTTTTATAGATTGAAAAGATTATTTATAATTAATATTTTAAGCACATAAAAAAAATTTCCTCCTTCGTCAAATCTATGCCATACTATTGATATTCTAACGATGAATTGGAAACTTGACGAAATATCCACCACTTACTTTAGGTTCCTGATTACGATTGCTTTTTTTTAATGTTTTAAACCTATACTGTTTTATAAAACTTTTAGCTTGAGCATATCTTAATTATGCCTAAAAATGCAGGGAAGTTTCAGCTAATTGTAGATAGTTACAAGGTGGAAGGAACTGTCCTTGCCTAGAAAAGTAGCAAATTGTAGCCAAATAAATTTGTAAATTCTACAATTTCATTTAAATGTGTATTTATCGCAACAGGAATTTTCCAAAGCGGATGCTGCTGCTATGGAGCTGTCTACCATCATTGAAAAACTTTCCGTAGAAAATTGCGAAAATGTATGCCTTTTTTTAAAGATACTGGAACACCTAGCATATTCGGGCCGGAATGTTATTTGGCGACTTTTGGCGTTCGGTTCGGCTTGTACGTTTTCGTTACTTGGCTGCAAAAGTTAAGCCGCCAAATCGAGACCGGCCCGAATACGCTAGCAGCACTAAGATATTTATTGGTTAACTTAGATAACCTGGTATTTAAAACAATATTCCGTATTTTTCTATTTTGCGAACTCAAGAAATAAAGTCGCCAAAAAAAAGTACAACCATCGCCAAATGGAATGTATCCAATGATAACATTTAACTTATATTGTGTCTAACAACATAAGTTAAATGTTATTCAATGTTAACAATATTATTATTGTAAATTTCTTAACTGCATATTGTGTTTTGTCTCCTCAAAAACCCGTTTGTCGGCAAAAATTCTATTTGGCTAGATTTTCACCCGCGAAATGGAAAATTGCATAAAATTTTAACTAATGATGCCAACTCCTAACACATTTAACAACGCATTTGATTGGATTAAAACAATTTTCAATTTAACATGTCAAATGCTTAGTAACGTCAAATGTTTGTCAGTATGTTTAAACATGCGCATTCGATATGTTGTTGAATAATTTAAAAAAATAAAGGAAAAATAAAGTCAAGTGAATTAGCGAACGGACGCAAATTTTAATTATTGACGCGATTGATTTCATGTCGATCACTCGATTTCTATCGCCAGGGTTGGCGTAAAACAGAGTTGTCAGATTGGCTATAAATCGTTGGCACTTTTAACTTTGATCAAAAATCAAAGTTAAATTACCAATTAGATACCAGAAAAATAAACGATTTATGAGTGTTTGTTGTTACAATTTAAAATTACAAACCAACAACTTTACTATTATCATCAACTGATACGACTTCATAAGAGGTTTGTAGTAAAACTTAATTTTGATAACACAACATAACATCGGAGTCGTTTTTGTGACTTTTGGCGATGGCCAAAAAATTAAGTCGAACACGAACGAAGCTATTCAAAATAAGTAGCCAAATCGGGACCGGCTTTCAATTTAGACCCCGATGAATACCAAAAATAGGAATAAAAATAAGTTATTAAATTAATGATTTAGCTTCACAAAATTGTCTACATTATTTCAGTTTAATACATTTATTTTCAGGTAGAAATTCTGGATAAAGGGTTAAAATCTCCTTCAATGATTGTGCAGAAAATGTTCCCTAAAAATTCCCCTAAACTTGGTAAGCGTTAACAAATATATATCGTCGTTAACAATTGTACAGATTAATTTTCCAAATATTATAAAATAATAATAATAACTCAAATATATACACTCTTAAAACAAAAGAGTGAAATCCACTCCAACATAGAAAGTGCATTTTCGACACTGGAAAGGAGAAAATTAACTCAGACTGAGTTAAAATCTCTCGTTTGCACAGTTCAAATTTCAACGATGGGACTGTTGTGGTGATGGTGCATTTTCGACAATGGAAAGGGGGGGAATTAACTCAGACTGAGTTAGGTTAGGTTTGGTTTGAATTATCGTCGCACTAGAGCTGCACGAGGGCTATTGGCGACGGGCGTCGTATTTTAGAACCACATCAGACTGAGTTAAAATCGCTCGTTTGTTTTAAGAGTGTAAGTTTGTATCATGCTCTCTAATGTTTCTATCACTTCTCTAAAGCATATTTACTTGCAACTGATTTGCCATTCAAATTAACTTGATTACAATTTAAATGAAATACGCATTTTTAAATACATTTATTTCAATAAAAATATTATTTATACTCAAATTATCAGATCAAAGTTTCAAACTAGATATGTTAAAACAAAAGAGTGAAATCCACTCCTGTAGGAGAAATGCATTTTTGACACTGGAAAGGAGAGAATATTAACTCAGACTGAGTTAAAATCGCTCGTTTGTTTCAAGAGTGTACAAATATACACTCTGAAAACAAACGAGTGAAATCCACTCCAGCAGGAGAAGTGCATTTTCGACACTGGAAAGGAGTGAATATTAAATCAGACTGAGTTAAAATCACTGGTTTAGAGTGATCCTGTAGGAGGTTTAACACACAAAGGATCCACTCCAAGAGGAGAAGTGCATTTTCCAGACTGGAGGAGTGAAAATTACTCAGACTGAGTTAAAATCGCTCGTTTGTTTTAAGAGTGTATATTATATTGAAATTTTCCAGAAACAAAGAGAATTTGCACATTCAGTATTGATCCATCTATCATAGATTCTGTAGCAGGTCTCAATATCTATGATCGCGAGGTAGGTTGTTTTCATCTTTAAATTTTATTTTTTTATTTAAATTTTAAATAGAATCTTTACCACTTTGATGGCACAAATCTTGTCTAAGCGGAAGTATAGCTATATTTTTAAAAAAAAGTTATTCCACTTTTTATGCGGAAAGGTATAATAAAAATGCAAACGAATGAAAACTGTAAATGTGTTTTTCATGGTGTTCCTTTTTTCTTGATGAAAAGTTTTTTAAAACACTAAGGCTTTTTTTAATCTATAATAATAAAAATGAAGTTTTGTGTGTATGTGTGTATGTGTGTATGTATGTCTCTCCGAAACTCACGAACTAGACATTTGTTTGACTCGTAACTTGGTAGAAATACGTAGTTCATACTTGAGTTGCAAAATAAGAACTTTCAGAGCTCAAAATGTTCTATTTTTAGAGAAAATTCGAATTTTCTGAAAAAAATGCACCACTTTGGCTCAAATCCGATGAAAATTTTTCTTTCGCGTTGCCATTCAGCAAATGAAATTAAAATAAACTTTTTCAAGAATAGTTAAAATGTAAAAAAGAAAATACTTTATTCTTAAAAACTTACAAATATATTATTATTTTCATTTTAAAGATTTATCATCATATTTATCAAAGATTAACTATCATTTTAAGTAGTAAACTTTCATTTTATATCATTCTTTAATCTGTATCAATGCAATATTTTATTTTTAACTCGATATTTTAATAAATAATTATCATGGACGTCTATATAAACTGGAAGGTTTCCTCCAACGACAGCGGATCTCAAAAAGTGCTACCAATTTTTGTACATAATTCCTAACGTTATTGTTGGTTTTTATAAACTTGATCGCCAAGGTCACATAAGCTAAACATTTTATATTTTTATCATTTACGATTAAGCTATAAATTGATATTTAACTAATTTTTATTTGAAGAATCGTTGCCGGCAATTTTACGCCAACCCTGACAAATTGGTATTATAGCAACCAAGATTGATCGCCAAGGTCATAAGCTAAACAATTTATATTTTTATCATTTACGATGAAGCTAAAAATTGATTTTTAATTAATTTTTATTTGAAGAATCGTTGCCGGTAATTTTACGCCAACCCTGACAAATTGGTATTATAGCAACCTTTGGCAAAAATAGCAATTGCATTGGCGATTTCTAAAGGTTAATATATTTAAATCTTAAATGCATATAATTTATTTTGAAGCTTATACTGAACTATGCTGTTTTTTGAAGGCCATCGCACTACAGATGCATATTAGGGTTTTATGCCTTTCTTTTTTCGCCAAATACTTTGATAAACTCGCCAAATTTTTATAAAAAAACGCGCTAAATGACATTTTTTCTTTATTAGCTGGTTGGTTGCGCGATGGTCATTGCGCCAAAGCTGAAAGGGTGTGTTATTGGTAGCTATATATTTTCCTCGCCAAATTTTTCAAACATGCCAAATGAGCTAAAATGTTTTCATTCGGGAAATTACCATGACATTATCCGTTTATTTTATAGCATTTTTTAAATTTTGAATTTTTATGGTCATATAAGTAACGGGATTCTGTACTTTATAACGAACGGGAAAAGTAACATAAGTTTATTTTCCAAAAAAAACAGATTAAATGAGTATCGTACAAATACTTGGATCGATTTGGTATTTATTTTTTCCAACCCGTGCAACACCGGGTAGTTCAGCTAGTTATTTATAAAAGTCTAAGAAATTTTGTATGAAGTCTGTTAAATATGTTAACATTAAGAATTGGCATTAAAATTGTTTTCAAAAGTAATACTTTTTTATTAAAAAAATACTAAAAAGTCGAAATTTTTCAAATACGCTAAAATATATTTGGATTTTCTAGATAAATATTTTTTTTATAAAACAACTACTGAAGACAAATCAAATTTGCCAATTCTTATGTAAAACAGTTTAAAATACATGAAAAAAAACTGTTAAAATATTTGTAGTTTTTCAAAAAAGCCTTATCATTTTTAAAAAGTTCAAAAAAAAAATTAAATAACTTTAAAAATAAAAAAATAATAATTTTTTTTGTCATATAATGTTTTTAAATTTAGATTTATCTCTTGTGCCAGCGAAATGGGAAAGTGAGCAGAAAAGAGTTTTTAGTGAGGTGAACCGGTTGCAAGTTTTAATTTTGTATGCTTTCAGGTGCTGACTATGTCAGAAGTTGACAGAATAACATGCTACTATCCAGAACTAGATACATTGAATCCGTCTATATGTGCTGAACCAAAGGTTTCGCTGTTTTATTAGGGTTTTTTTAACAATTTCACGGATATTTAGAAGGCTTTAAAACTATTCAAAATAATAGTGAAATTCCGAGTGTTTTTCTAAAGTCATAAAATTTCAGTATAGAAATATGACTTACTGATAAAACAGTTTAAAGAAGGAGAAACGTTCGAAAAAGGAACATTGTAAAATCTGGGTTTTGCTTTATTCTAAGGGTGCATATTTTCTCTCTTCAAAACTTTCTTTCAAAAAAAAACCGGACATACTATTTCGTAATTTATAATGTGGACTCTATTATAATAAATTTGTCTTCGTTAGTTACCAAATAAACCATTAGATGGCAGCACCACATTATAACCTTTTTTAAATAAAAGGCTTTGCTAATTCAGTGACAGAGGAACATGCAGGCTCTGATCATTGCCTAGGCCTACAAGGCCCGGGCCTTGGGCCCCTGATTTTAGGGGGCCCCCAAAACTGGCTTTAAGCCTATGCATTTTGTTTTACAAAAGTTATGAAAATATATTTTTTACATAAAAGTAATTTTAAATCATAGTTTAGAATTGTTAGTAGCCCAGAGTGAGTTTGTTCAAATAAACCTAACCATCATTAAAATGGTGTTTTGTACCCTTAGCCTTTCGTTGACCATGCATATGCATTCGGTAAGGGGCCACTGAAAGTATCTTGGCCTTGGGCCCCAACTGGTCATGGTCGGGCCCTGGGAACATGCAGCGAGTGCCTCAAAAAACACAACTTTTGCGCTAAAACCTTGCATTTTAGTCACAATGCAATTGTTGTATTGTTTATACACAGCTTAAAATAACTGCAAAAAACACTTTCAGTACGAGAATGCGTTCCAATAAAAAGGAAAAATTTTAACCAGAAAAAATTTACATATAAATAGAAAACATGAATTATAATTACTCAAAATTAAATTTTTATAAGGCTAAAGGAGCTTATTAAACTGCACACGCTCAGTTATCTTTTACTGATATCATTAATCAATTTCTAGTTTGATGATTCTTTCGAGAACGGTGAACCTTATGAGAATAGTGAAGCTAGCAAAAACATCCCTGAACACTTGAGCGGATCTGCTAGCATCCAAGATAGGTTAGTAGCACATTAATTCCTTAATTCTAAGATATTATTAGAAAAAAGTGCTTATAAAAAAAGTAGGGTAAGATCTGTAGCGGCCTCGATAACCCATTGTCTGCCAAAAGGATCTTCATGGCGGAGATTAGTTATCTCTGGTTTGGTTATATATTGCCATTAACGTTGTAATCTGGAATAGTGATGTAAATAAGCGCCACCTAGTTGTTGATTGAATATTGAGATTGCGTATGTGGTAACCGCCGTTTTTTTTTTTTTTTAAATAACAAATTGCCAATAATATATGGTTACCCGTCTAACAAAAAGCTGAAAAATCGACAAGATACAGTGTCAGAAAACATGCATTGCTTTGCAATACAATAATTGTTTATTTTTTGTACCTACGCAGATAATTTTACAGGCTTTTAACCCCCCCTACCCCCACATTTAAATTTGTAATTTTTTTTTGTTTCCTTAACTCTGTAGTACAAAAGAAAAAGACTTTAATACGGAGGATTTAAAATCAAAGGATTTAATTTTGAATCCTCTTTCCTATTTATCGCCATGTTGTCTGAAAAAGGGGTGAGATAATTTCCCATTATTTAACAAACTCTGTACTAACTAATTAAAATTAAGTTTAATCTAACTTTTATATTTAAGTTTTCGTTCAAAAATATTAGTTTATTAATTGAATAATGAGGGTGTTAAAATAAATACAATTCCTTACTAGATTATTACTTGTCAAGAAAAACTCCAATGAGCTTGTTTCAAAACTTTGTCAAAGAAAACAAAACAACCAATGAAATCGCAGCTTAGAGCGAGTGACCTTTTTTAAAACCAATGAGCTGTTCCAACACTTTGTCTAAAAAATCGAACCAACCAATGAAATCGCAGTATAGAGAGCGTGACGCCATAAGAAATATTCCCATTGAATTTTTATTTATTATGAATACATTTTTATTTACTTTTTAGGTCGGTTACAAAAGAACAACTAAATGATGACACTGAATATGAACCCAAGAAAGTAAGAAATGTTAGGTCTTTGTAGAAAAGAGTCCATATCATTATATAAAAAAATGTACAGTTAACATTATAAAAGTGAACATCTAAGCCATTTTCTACTACATGGCAACATATTAATAACTGGTTACCATATCGTTTAGGGTAACTTTGGCTCAAGCTTTTCAAGATAAAAACTTTTCATTAAATACCCTCGTTAAAAAATCTGCTTGCTCTAACGTTACCCTACCTTGACCAGTGAGTAAAAAAAAAAAGAAAAAGAAAAAGAACTTCAGTACTAGAATTTTCTGTTTGATCCAAAGTTATCCCATTCGGCGATACTTTTAAAATTGAGCAACAGCTATTTTTCTACAACTTGGATGCATCTTGATAACCCTTACTTACCCCATGGCAACATAGTAATAAATGATTACCATATCGTTTGGGGTAACTTTGGCTATAGATTTTCAAGATAATAACTTTTCATTAAATAAGCTCTTTAAAAATCTGCTTGCTCTAACGTAACGCTAACTTGACCAATGAGTAAAAAAAAATTAAAAAGAACTTCAGTACTAGAATTTTGTGTTTGATCCAAAATTATCCCATTCGACAGTACTTTTAAAATTGAGCAACAGCTATTTTTCTACTACTTGGATGCATCTTGATAATCTTTACTTACCCCATGGCAACATAGTAATAAATGATTACCATATCGTTTGGGGTAAC
Source organism: Hylyphantes graminicola (assembly GCA_023701765.1). Taxonomy (NCBI): domain Eukaryota; kingdom Metazoa; phylum Arthropoda; class Arachnida; order Araneae; family Linyphiidae; genus Hylyphantes; species Hylyphantes graminicola. The sequence goes on from CM043111.1 coordinate 13,839,009, forward strand.
TTTGGCTATAGATTTTCAAGATAATAACTTTTCATTAAATAAGCTCTTTAAAAATCTGCTTGCTCTAACGTAACGCTAACTTGACCAATGAGTAAAAAAAAATTAAAAAGAACTTCAGTACTAGAATTTTGTGTTTGATCCAAAATTATCCCATTCGACAGTACTTTTAAAATTGAGCAACAGCTATTTTTCTACTACTTGGATGCATCTTGATAATCTTTACTTACCCCGTGGCAACATAGTAATAAATGATTACCATATCGTTTGGGGTAACTTTGGCTATAGATTTTCAAGATAATAACTTTTCATTAAATAAGCTCTTTAAAAATCTGCTTGCTCTAACGTAACGCTAACTTGACCAATGAGTAAAAAAAATTAAAAAGAACTTCAGTACTAGAATTTTGTGTTTGATCCAAAATTATCCCATTCGACAGTACTTTTAAAATTGAGCAACAGCTATTTTTCTACTACTTGGATGCATCTTGATAATCTTTACTTACCCCATGGCAACATAGTAATAAATGATTACCATATCGTTTGGGGTAACTTTGGCTCAAGATTTTCAAGATAATAACTTTTCATTAAATACCCTCGTTAAAAATCTGCTTGCTCTAACGTTACCCTACCTTGACCAGTGAGTAAAAAAAAAGAAAAAGAAAAAGAACTTCAGTGCTAAAATTTTCTGTTCGATCCAAAGTACTAGAATTTTCTCTTTGTTCCAAAGTACTAGAATTATCTGTTTGATCCAAAGTTACCCCATTCAACAATACTTTTAATGTTTTAATATTAAGCAACTGCCATATTTCTACAACTTGGATGCATATTGATAACAATTAATTTTTCGTTCAAATCATCACAAAAATAAATCCAGAAGTTTGCTTACTATAGTCGAAACAAAACGCGATCAAATACCTTCAGATCGATTTAGAAAAATCAAACAGCATATATCAGCGCCGAGCGCGGCTGTTATTACTATAGAAATAGTGTGCTCCAAGAATAAATAAATATTACCATGAAAAATCAAACAGAAATAAATGAAAGTAGGAGAGTGGGCAAACGTAAAGACAAATGCATCTTTTTATTGATTAAATAAATTTTATTTTTTTATACATTTTACTTGAAATTTTCTTAATTAGGATCAAGATTCTGATGAAGATGAAGTACAGCAATTAATTACAATCGACGGTGTAAGTAATTTAACTCAATCTATTTAATCAATCGTTTAAAATATATTGCCTATCAACACATTTCAAGTTAATATAAATTCGGTTGTTTATGCATGTGTACAACTTAATCAAAGGTTAAAATGATGAATGTTTTTTTATTATTATTTTACTGATATTATTAATGTTACAAAATGTCTACTCGAAGCAAGAAATGTCATCCATTGAAACATTGAAAGAATATGATCAGAACTCGTACTTCTATGGGATCATTTTCTCCTTAAGAAAAGCAACTAGATTAAATTAAAACCTTCCCCCACCCCACCCCTTCTACCCTCTTTTGGTTTTATCAGAAATGTTTCATAATTAAATTAAACTCCAAATTTTATAAATTAATTGTTCTATTAGTTGGTTCAATTATTTATTGCATACAAATTTTGTAATTATCTAAAACATTTACTGTATTGAAATTGCATTAATAAAATAGTTTTTATAACATAAGTTTAAAATATTTAAACTGAACTAGTTACGTTTATGAAATATGTATAGATAGAATTAAAATTTTATATCGTACTTCTTTATTGAATGCTTCGATATTTTCATTTTGTATGTATATTTATCTTCGGGATGTTTTTTTTTAAATTATATGTTATTATTTTATAAATTATTTTATGTGTTGTATTTTTTAATGAATATTACCAATTTAGGATCAAGTTAATTTACAACAAGATGAATCTGAAAAGCAAGAAATTTCAACCGTAAAATTAATTGACCTCAACTGTAACTCCACTTCTAACTCCGCGGTAAATGCATCATACATAAATCGTTGTTTTATGATGTCCCGCAGATAACCACTTGAAAATTAAACTAAACAGTCCTTCTTAGATTGGATATACATTATACAGGGTGGTTCTAAAATAACGCTCGCTATTCGGAGTGGTCTGTAGCTTGAATGAATAATCCAAATGCACCAAAAATTGAAACACTTACTAATCAAGAGGGGGGGGGGGGGTAATCATAAAAAAGAATAATCATAAAAAACAAACTCGTCTCTTGACCAGAATCTAAATTACGAGGCGTCGTCAATTATGGGCAATTACGGCCAACACAGCTAATTACGCCTCGTAATTTAAAACCCTGGTCAAGAGACAAGGGTTTTTTTTTTTTTTTTTTTTACGAAAAAGAATGGAATCATAAAAAAGAAACTCGTCTGCTGACCAAGGTTCCAATTACGAGGCATAACCAATTATGGCTAGTAACGGCCAACACATTCAATTACGCCTCGTAATTTAGAACAATGGTCAAGAGACGAGTTTGTTTTTTATGATTCCATTCCTTTTCCCCCTTCTTGATTAGTAATTGTCTCATAGTTTTTTGCATTTGGATTATTCATTCAAGCTACAGACCACTCCGAATAGCGAGCGTTATTTTATAACCACCCTGTATATCTAATAGTTAGTGAGTAAAAGATTATGATTAAATAGAAATAATGTATTTCATTCACAAGGCATCTTAAGAGGCAACGTGAAATTAAAAAAAAAAAACTCGGTTAATTAAAAAGAAATAGAATATATTAAGATGTGTAATGGAACATTCTACGTTATAGGCTTTCTTACAATAAAAAATTAAATTGTATGATCTGAAAGTTAAAACTCATGATTTAGATAAGTACAAAATAGTTTTTATTTGTATAAATTTAGAACTGATCCAAGTACTGATATTTAAGATTAATTTTATCAAAATTTAAAACTTTAAATATTTATTTTTACTTTGAATCTCATATTCACAAAACTCACAGTGGAACTTACTCAAAAATAGTAAATACACTATCTTTCTACAAAAATGCAAGTCTAAATTAATGTATTTATTTATGCATCTGTACATTAAATCAAATTCAAATTATAATTGATCAAGAAAAACTAGTTATTTTACTATAACGATTTCTATTAAAATATTTCCACTAGGAACAAGATAAGTCATCCCATGAAGTAATAAAAGACTATGATCAAAATTCGTACTTTCCGATGAACGTTTCAACTGAGAAAGGCAAAATGAGGTCAAATTCAGACACTCAGGTATAATAATTTTGTTTTCATTATTTAATATATCCGGTGTATAAAATTGTAAGCGGTTTACTAACTATAATTTGTACTCATTCAAAATATAATTTTTTCAATTAATAGTGTATGATTAAAATAGTTATCATTATATTTATTTAAAAGTTGAAATACTTAAATGATGATTATATCAAAAAAAGAAAATTTTTAAAAATATCCACATAATAATAAATTTTTTTTTTTTCATTTTTTGAAAGAAAATATTTTATATAACTTTCTACGTACGTAATAACATAGAAAATTATATGAATTAAACAATGAAAGTTTTTTAATAAATATCGATAATATGCTAATTTAGAATGAAGAATATGTGCAACGAGAAAAACCAGAAGACCAGAAAATTTCAACTGTAAAATTTGGAGACCTCAATTCTAACTTCACTATTGATTCCACGGTAATTACATCAGTTAAAAATCCTTCTTTTATTATGTATCGTAAACCACACTTTAACCATGAATACATGACACTTCAAACGGGCCTCTGGACTGTTGCTGGAAGGTTTAAAATTGATAAATTAGTCAACCAATACGAATCGTATTATTATTACAATATGAAATCAAACTGTATTATGTCCGGAGTTTACCGAATACCAAATTTGGTGGCGACATCTATGATTGAAAAGTTGTAACAAAAATTATAGTACTAATAAGCCACAAAAGTTTTGGTGCTGCCATCTACATGTTTAAATAAGTACTAAATGTTGACCTTACTCTAATATTAAATTTAGTTGCAAAATTTGTTAACTGGACTATGTATTTATATTTAATACTGTTATTACTCTTTTTCATTGCAAATTTTTAAAATTCTTTCTAAATTATGGCTAGAACAAAGTAATTTTAAATGTTTTTTATGTTTATAATTTTAGAATAATGATTCCATAAACCATGACAGCTCTGACTTCCTTCTTGCTAGTTTTAACGAAGATGAGTCCTACCTTACTTCAAGTGTGCAGGTACATACGAATAACATAACCAACAACAAAGATGGGTTTTTTCCCTTATTCCTTCATCTAAATAACTTTTTTATGTGGCTACAAAAGCAAGACTATGAGTGTCTTTTCGTTAATGTAAAAAGCTATTTTGGGAAATATGGAGTTCATAACATGGGTGGATTGTTCAGAAGTACTTATCATATAGAGATATTCTGGATATTCCTTGGCCAGTTTTTTTAAACAAAAAAAAAAACATTTATGTACTTGCTTATAAGTTTGTAGTCTTTTCATATAAATACGGCTAAGGCCATCTAATTACATACCCTGATATTGAATATTCGGAATCAATATATCAGGAATAATATTTTGTTAATTTTTGAAAAAGTTTGTAATTGGCAGTAGTTTAATATGAGTGGTCACACAAACGTAATGGTTGTTTTTTTACAAAACTAATAATTAACATACACATTTGTTTGAAAACTGGAGGTTATGTTAGGTTAGGTTTGAATTATCGTCGCACTAGAGCTACATGATTGAAAACTGGAGGATATGAGGATAAAAAAAATCTCTTTATTTCTACTAAGTCTCATGAGTAATAAAAAAACTATCTATATTATGGATAGCTTTTTTATTACTCATTACTTTATACGGTATAAACTTATTTCAACTAAAATAGATATATTTTTATTTTACTTTTTTAAGGTGAATTCCTTGGAAAATGAGGATTCGTTGCTTTCACCAAATGGTAAGTTATAAAAAGAAAAAGCATGGTTTAATCATTGTAGGAATTATTTTTATCTTAATTTTAATCACTGCCATATAAAAGTAAACAGAAATTTCCCCACTTATCTTTTGCTAAACATTTAATTACCTACAATTTCTCTATAGAAATGTTGAATAAAATCCTTAAATTTCCCAGTAAAAACTTAGTGTCCATATTTTCCGTTAAACGTAAGGTATTTAAAATACAATGTTATTAAACAATTATGTTTAACTTCATTGTAGGCAAGCCAAAGAAGAAAGTTTCAATATTAAAAAGACTGTTTTCACGGAATAGAAATTGACCACAGACACTTAAAAAAAGTCTCAACTGTATTTCTTTCAACATGAAACTATAATAAATTTTGTAACTAAATGGCTATTAAATAAAAACAAGTTTTCAAATGATTGAAACAGCATATTTTAATGTGTTTTCAAGTGAGTGAAGTGTGAAACTATAATTAATTCCAAAACTAAATGACTATTAAATAAAAACAAGTTTTCAAATAATTGAAACAGCATACTTTAATGTGTTTTCAAGATAATTTATACAATATACAAAACACAATCATGAGTTATATTTACATTGTACAAGAGGAAATTGACACAACAGATAGATATTTTGTATACAAAGTTTTGTAACAAAAGCATGGTAGAAAAAACATCATATCCAACAAAATGCACATTTTAAAATATGCTTTCTGTGTGTTTTTCAACATATTTACAAAGTGAAGTTTTGTTATGAGCATTTGGCAGTACAGTACAAAACTGAACAAAATTTACATATCTACAAAATAAAATATACAACTCTAAATTAAGCAAATTATACAAACAAAAAGACTAGTAGTTTGCATAAGAATGAAAATTACAACCAAAACATGAAACTCCTGAAATAATATTTATATCTGAACTTTTTTATTGGTCATGCATAAATTTATAAAAACAAAAAAATTACCCGTAAACAGTACATAAATACACAGTAGGCTCCATCTTAACCAGAATCGGTTTAACCGGCAAAACAAAAAATTATTCTTAAAGAGAGAAAAAATTGCTAAAACCATGTTTTGTTTTCAATTCTCATGCGATCCTGAAAAAAATTGCAGAACTATGCAGCAATTAACCGAGCTTCTAGGCTTCGATAAAAACAGATTACTTTTTTAATGGTATACTACTTATCAACTTACTTCAATACATTAAATAAAAGGATATAATTTCTATGTTCATTTATTTAGAAATTTTATTTATTTCAAATGTGAGAAATTTAGATGCGTTCAATAAATCAATTTAATTTAGAAATGTTCAAAAACGTAATAACAATTTCCGGTATAACCGTATTAACGCTCAACCGGTTTAAAATCGGTAAGCCCTTAAGCCAGTTAAGAGGGAGTCTGCTGCAAATTGAAACTCAAAACCCATTGTACGTTGAAACATTCAGGAATGTTCATATGACACACTGTAAATGAAAAAATGCGGGTGAATTTATGAGTAAGTAGTCCATATCACAGATTTCTTAGCAAAGGCACCTTTGAGGAAGGGGTGAAGTAAGACATGCTACAGGGGAGGTCCGTTAACACCGGGATGCAGAAAAGAGCATTTCATTCCAAACCGGCAACCGCCTTGCATGAAATGACGACAGGGGACTCTGTGAGTGTTTCTACCGCGGGGTCCTGAAACAAGTATAGACATAAAAAATTTAATTGTGTAGGTACTAGTGCAAAATTGAATTCACATAATATTTTCTTTGGTAAAAAATATGCCATCTTAAAAGTGATGTATCAGCAAAAATGCCGATTTTTCAGAAAAAAAATATCTTAAGTTTTTTTTTTATTAGTTTATTATAGAAAATGACAGGATCTGCTAACTCTATCTCAACTATTCTGCTAATAAAAATGATTTAATACCTGCTTTAAATATTTTTTTATAATATAATTTTGAATAGAAATCTTTTAACTCAATAAGTTATTTCTGTCCGATATGTCTCTGCTAAAACTCTTACAGTGTTAAAGTAAAAGCAAGATATTAAAACTATAGGTCATGTAAAAAAGCGCTTATCATAACTACTCCATTTATGTATCCAATACACTGCAGTCTTTTTAGGGAAAGAATTAATGAGGAATTAATAACTGTAATAATTATAAAATTTTAAAGAAATTTAGAAACACCCAAGGTGTTGGGCTATTCAGACAGGCATTTTATTAAATATCATGGGGAGAGATTAAGACCCTGCGGCCAACAGGGTGAGGTGGCGGACCATGACGGAGGCCCTATGCTCCATGTTGGAATGAAGGAGGTATAAGTAACAACAAACCAGTAAAAATGTGGATGATTTCTTAGTTTAGTTTTTTTATACCCATTTATGCCAAGAATTGTGTTTAAATTTTAATAAATAGACATTTTCTTACTAAGAATTCAATCTAAAACCAACGAATTTAGCTTATATATTAATAGTAAGCTAAGATTTTGTTCAGGTGGTTCTGCAGTAGGGGACAGGCAAATTATTGGTGATCTATTCTAACACAAAGACATTCACTTACCCATTCCCCTTGGAGGTCCTTTATGCATCTGGGGTCGATAATTATCATGCATCATTCTGGGCCTCATTCCCGGGCCCTGTTCTGGCATGGGCATCATGTTGGGGTTCATATTGGGACCATTAGGGAACCCGCCCCCATAGTACTGGTCTTGGACCATGTCTAGAGTCCTCCACTCGTTCTGGGGGCCCATGTTTCGCGGTGGCTCCGACATGTGGGGTGGGGAGCCAAACATGTTTGGGGCATTTGGTGGGGGTACAACCAGGAGGCTGTTGTTTTGTAAAGGTTGGACAGGTTCTTCTGAAAAGAATAAGATGGATACATTTAGATAAAATCTCACAACTCAGTTCAATTTTGCACTTAGTTAATAGTTTTAGGTTACAATCTCAGTTAATTAATAGTTTAGGCTACATTCTCAGTTAATTAATAGTTTTAGGTTACATTATCAGTTAATTGATAACTTTAGGTTACATTGTCTTTTAATAAAAAGTTTTTAAATTTTAAGAACTAGTTATTTATTTCGAGAATATAAACTGTTCTCCGTCTCCTTTTTATTGAATATATTCAAAATCATATTTATTGAAAAGTTTATGGTGTTTTATTTATTTCTATGATATATATGGCTAAAATAAAACCTATACATTGCACATTTAAGTCTAGATTATTAAATATCCAATGAAAAGCAACTCAAACAAAGAAAAAAACTAAGCGTGCAAAACACCGCACTACTTTCAATTACCACTAAATAATAGATATTTGAACACTAGAATTTGGTTAAAGACATGTACAAGGTTTTCGATTTTTAGCAAAACGTTAATCTAAATAGTTCCATGGCAGACACTGTTAGCACCCATTCAAGATCATCTCTAAAATCTTATTTTGATACACAACAAGTGCTAGGAACTTGCGTACCAAATTAGAAGTTTATAAATCTTTTGGTTTGAAGATGCAGACAGAGGGGATTCAAACAGACAGATAGGCAGATAAATGTTCAAAGACCACTTTTTCAGAATCTATGGTTGTCTATTATTTATTGTATTAGTCTAGTGACACTGCAATTCAAATGGTGAAACAGAAGGAAAAACTTTCTAAAGAGTTGTATGGTGCATTACTGGACATTTAACGAGTATCACGATGTCCGAACTATATATTTTTCTACTTAGATATCTTCTTAATAAAGTAAACGGAGGGAAATGATTGTGTCATAAAAAAATTTCAGGAGTTAAGACACAAATTTCAGAAGATATAAGGGAAGGGAAGTGCCCTTAGAAAAAAATATTGAAATTTAGGAGTTTTTCAGGAAGGAGTATGAACTCAGGTAGTAAGTAGTCTCATTATTTTTCCTATTTGATGATTGAATGTCATTTTTCTCAATTATTGGTAGCAAAATTAAGCACCTGCACAAACACAACCTATATTACTTCAAAGAATACAGCAAAATATAGAAGACTGTATGATGCAGTTTATAAGTTTGTCATGCATTAAAGTACTAGATGTTTAAGTATATTTACCTGGGTCGTAAGGGGCCAAATGGGGATGTCCATTTTGCAGCATCATGGGATCCATCATAGGTTGATTAAGAAGATTGGGATCATGTGGCATCTAAATAACAACAATGGCATGTTATTAAGAAACTTTGACTTAACACTTAATTTTGGGAAGAACAAATTGGATTTGAAGAGCTTAGCGGAAGAACTTGCGAAGTAACAAAAATTTAAAAACAAGAAAATAAGCTTTAAAGTTTTTCGTTTGCCCTTAAAATTCGTTACAAACAGTACTTGCAAACGGTAAAAATTATACTTAACTTCAAGTTCATGAATAAAGGGAAATTTGTTGTCTTTAAAGGATGAAAAATAATTTCAATGACACAAAATTCTCAAATTTTTTCAAAAATGTCACTCACTTTTACTAAGCTCTTCCTTTATAAAATGTCTGGGATTTAAAAACAAATACTCATGCTGCTAAAAGTTACAAGTTAGGAAGTTACAAGTATATTGGAATATTCAAGCATTTGATTTTAGCTAAATTTCAATATCAGCAAACAAAATTTTCAATAATTTGAATAAAATTTACGAATTTATTCATATTACAATTAACAAATATACATATTTTTTTGTCTAATAAAGAATGTATATATTCACAAATTTTTTATAACATTTCACTGCTTATAAAGTTCACTCACCTGTTCAGGTAAATTGTTAACCATTTGAAGAGGAAAAGTCAGACCAGACTTTGTTATTAGTGAGGCCAAAGCTTCGGGTAATACTGCTGGGGCGGGACGCTCATAATTTGAATAATTTATAACTGGACAAATGACATTGTTCTAAAAAAAAAAAAAAAAAGGTTTAATAATAATAAAATTTGGGGATTCATTATAACTTTTTTTAAAAAAAGAAAGGTAATTTTGAGCTATAATATATGATATCAAGAAATTTTCAAATTGAATTTACCTCATCCAAAGGGATTATTCTTGCTTCTTGGGGAGGAACAATTTCTAAATCAGGCTCGTGTGGTGAATCAGGGATCCTAAAGTAAAATTCATATTGTATTATTATTACTAATTATCACATAAAACACTTTATTTAGTCCTATTGCAATTTTATTATAGCTTATTTTATTTTGTCAAATAAAATCAATAAATTAATATGTAGAATTGTTGCATACAAGCACTTGCATACAAGAAAACAGGTGATACATTGAAAGTGTATTAATTTATAATAAGTAAATTAAAATCTTATTACTTAAACTTCTTTTCAAAATGTATAAAACACTTACTACTGTTAAGTATTTAAATGAAAATAATTATGACATCAAAATTTGAACAAAAATATTACAGCAGTAGATTTTTTATTTAGTACTTATTTTAATTTTAAAAAATAAAGTTAAATCACTTACATTTCTTTTGTAAAGTAAATTTCTTGCAGGGTACTCTGCTGCCTAATTCTTTCATTCTCTTTTTCAGTACTTGAGCTCCCATATTCAACAAGAGAAGGGGGGAGGTCGATAAGGATAGGTGTAATCCACCACTATAATAAAATAAATAAACAATAAAATTCCAGTTATATTATAAAACAAACATTTAACATTGCATAAATACAAAATATTTTAAATCGGAATTGAATTGTAATCATATTATAACACTGGATAAAACTAGTAGTGTAACACTATACTATTTTCTAAAACCACTAAAAAAATCCATGCATCTTAAGGTTTATAATAAAAATATATATTATATATATATATAATATATATATATATATATATATATATATATATATATATTATATATATATATATATATATATATATATATATATATATATATATTATATATATATATATGTGTGTGTGTGTGTGTGTGTGTGTGTGTGTGTGTGTGTGTGTTTTTCGTGGAAACCGAGGACTTAATCCTGTTTACACACCTTCCAACCGAGGACCTCCGGTAAAACGAGGACGTCCTCGGTTTGACTGGCTACGGGATGGGTCTCGGGATGTCATTCTGATGTCTTACCTCGAACCCGGGGGCGATTTGAAATTTGTCCCCATTTTCCACCGTCTATGCTTTTAGCGTGTGGTGTATAAAGGGAAGTGTGTATCAGCTAGGAAAATGCGGGTCCTCGGTTTATCGAAGTAAAAACATATCACGTGGCTCGTCCTCGGTTCTGATGTCTTTATAGTTAAAATACACACCTTTCGATTTCACAGAATAATTTGTACTAAGAGTAATACATTTCATACGAATACTTATGCGGTTAGTTTGTAATAATAGACATAACTGACAAAGCCCTTTAAAATATTTTTTACTTATCTATTCAAATTTTAATGTATGATAACGTGTATGACAGAGCACATGAATAATATAAACTTATAAGAAATTATAAAATAAAATTAATAGCTGTTTAATAATTTATGACAGTACTATTCTTTTTTATTTTTACGAATGATTTTCGGAATTGCGTTCTAAGACAGGGAAAAAGGACATTGAATGTTTTTAGTGACATTAATTTTTTTAAATAAAAAAAGGAAAATACCATGCATATCAATGCAATTTTTATAACTTTCTAAACTATTCCTTTAAAAAGTATTTTGTTAACTTTTTTTAAAAAAAATTCCGAAATAAAATAGCTGAATACTTTCAGTTATTTATTCTTCTGTTGCTATATCCAATTATTGTAACACCCGTTCTCATATTATTAAGTCATGTAATAACTCTTTACAATTAATTTACACAAAGTTTATAATATTTATGTTCTTAACGACTGAAAATATTAGCATATTTCGGAGGACCGCGCTTTCCGGTATGTGTGGAATGGCCTCATTTTCCGGTGTGTGTCAAAGGACCGCGCTTTCCGGTGTGTGTTGAATGACCTCATTTTCCGGTGTGTGTTGATGGACCACGCTTTCCGGTGTGTGTCGAAGGACCTCGCTTTCCGGTATGTGTTGAAAGACCTCGTTTTCCGGTGTGTGTTGAAGGACCACGCTTTCCTGTGTGTGTTGAAGGACCTCATTTTACGGTGTGTGTCGAAGGACCGCGCTTTCCGGTGTGTGTTGAAAGACCTCATTTTCCGGTGTGTGTTAAAGGACCGCGCTTTCCTGTGTGTGTTGAAGGACCGCGCTTTCCTGTGTGTGTTGAAGGACCTCATTTTACGGTGCGTTTTGAAGGTTCATTTGAAAATTTTAGAAAATTTAGAATTTAAGCTATTTACTAGAAATATTCCTATACTTCTGGTAAGTAGCTTAAATTCTTCAGAAATGCCTAATTTTAGCTTCATTTATTTTTTAAAGGAAGAAATCTTTTAAAAACCGTTTTCTCAAAAACAGTTTCTAAATGATGTCACGCATGGGAAAACTTAAAAAGAAATCAACATTGCCTCGATTAGCTTCAGTCTGTCAAGAGATTTGGTGGCTTAGTTAGTATGACGCTCTGCTTGCAATTCACTGGTTGCGGGTTCAAGTCGCGCCTGAAGCAAAAAGCTTTGTCTATTTTAAAAAGTACGAATATTTAACGAGGAAAAACCGTTATTCAAATGGAATTGACAGTATTTAAAACAGAAAGTTACTGATTTTTTAAGTTTTTTTTTCTGGCAACTTAGCTGCCAGTTTAAAGCCGTTAATTTGAAGGGATTTTTTTTTTTTTTTTGCAGTGGTAGGTTGAAACGTAACTTTTTACAATCCAACCAATGACTACTTAACGCTTCCCCATACCAGTGACGATTCAGCCTACTAAAAAACAAAGACATTTTTTCAAGTGCGCTTTAGATATAATATAAAAATTGGCAGAGTAACCTCCCTTGTCGGGTTGCAATAACTTGGTGCAAGATTTTCATTCATACATTTGTTTTCGAATTTATTCCTCGATATATTGAGGTCTTAGGAATCTTAAAAATGTGCAAAGAATGTACTATGCGATTTTATGTAATTTTTTAACTACTCAAAATAGAGTATAATTTTTTACGTGTAATTCCATAAGATTTATTTATTATAAAACGAATTTTAAAATTTATGAAACTTTAGCCAAAGCTAAAATAAATGATAACAAACATAAAACTAATTGAAAACATTTGGATTAGGCTTGCGCGCCACATTTTGAGGGCTAAATTGAAGAAATGAACAAGAAAATGACTTTATATTGTACAAATATGTACATAGACAAAGACTTATACCAAATTTCCAAGCTCAATTTTAATTAGAAATTATTTAAAAAAATTTAATTAATAAAAAAATTTACATTTTGATTTAATTTTTTTTTTGTATTAATAAATATTGTTTTTTTTCTTTTAAAAAGGCATAAGTCTTTATTTGTACAATATAAAGTCGTTTTCTTGGTAATTTCTTCAATTATGACCTCAAAATGTGGCGAGCAAGCCTAATCCAAATGTTTTCAAATAGTTTTATGTTTGTTATCATTTAATTTGGTTTTGGCTAAGGTTTCATAAATTTTAAAATTTGTTTTATAATAAATAATTCTTATAGAATTACATATAAAAAAATTATACTTATATATTGAGTAGTTAACAAATTACATGAAATAGCAAACAACGCTTTTTAGTACCTTCTTATTTGCACATTTTTAAGATTCCTAAGATTAACTTTATACCTACTTTTGGGCCACCCTGTATAACATAAAAATTGAATATTTCTTTTGGTGTGATTAGTTTGCTTAGCCGTTTTGCAAAGCTGATAGTATAGCAGTGCGTTTAAAGATTATTTATTTCGGTTCGTTTAAATTTTGTTTCAATTAAGCTGTTCTGTTTCATAAGGCGTTGGTTCAGTTTAGCTCTTTACTGTATGTCGCAGGGTATACAAGCAGTTTTTATAGCAAGCATACAGACCCGGAAATGTTTGTAACCTGGAAATGACTGAACGATTATAAAACCTTCCACTTTTTACGCTATAAACGTAGTGTGGAAGTTTAAAGTGGGGCCTGCAATATGGAAATAATTTCTCAAAAACTTACGTCTTGGTGGGGTTAAAGCTGCTCTAGAGTAATTTGTAATAAATATCTTATTGAACACAAATTGATCTCAGCTCAATTTTAATTAGAAATTATTTTTTTAAAAATTTTAAATCAAAATTTTAAAATTTTTATTAATTTTTTTAGAAAAAAGTTCTTCAAATAATTTCTAATTAAAATTGAGCTGAGAATTTAGGTATAAGTCTTTGTTTGTACATATTTGTACCATATAAAGTCATTTTCTTGGTCTTTTTTTTTAATTTTGTCCTCAGAATTTGTCGCGCAAGCCTAATCCCAATGTGTTTAAATAGCTTTATGTTTAATATCATTTGTTTTAGTTTTGGCTAAAGTTTCATAAATTTTAAAATTTGTTTTATATTAAATAAATCTTATTGAAGGACATATAAAAAAAATTATACTTATATATTGAGTAGTTAAAAAATTACATGAAGGATCAAACTAATACTTTGTAGTACCTTCTTTGCGCAGTTTTAAGACTCCTATGACCCCTTAAATTAAACAGACGGACTGAACGATTATAAAACCTTTCACTTTTTACGTTATAAACGTAGCGTGGAAGCTAAATCCGAAGAGAAGGAAAACCAGAAACTGAACTCTAGAAAGAGAGTTTTTATACGAAATCTCTTTTTTTTTTAAAAAAAAAAGAAAATGTTATTTGAATTTGGTTGTATTAAAATGAAAATGAATGGTTATATCATAATGAATGAAATTTTGAAAAAAAATGGTTCAAAAAGTCACAGAGTTTACGTTCCTTATTACTCTTATTTTCCCATCGAACAAACCGACCGTCAGCAATAATATCTGATTTCACACCCTAACTCTTTTTTGACGATTATTTAACTAACAAACGGCACACTTACAATCTCCCCCCCCCCCTTTCCGAGGAAGTTAGAGTTGCCCACACAGTCAAATTTCCTTAAAATATGCCCTGATAGTCTGTGGTCAAGTAACTAAATAGGAGCATTCCGAGCCCATTGAGCTTGGAGCAGTTTCGTATTTTACGTCAGAACAAACCGGTTGACCCCCCACCATACCCCCAGTTTCCGCAAAGTCGCGAAGTGGCCAGGGGAGGATCGGCCAAAGTTGGAGAGATAAAATCATTGACACGTTTAAATGGACAATGGTTGCGTAGTACTTAATAATTTTTTAAAATTATAAATAACTAAAAACAACAAGCCGAACTTTTGCGACCTTTCGAATTACATAAATTACGATTCACACTAATTAGCTAACATTATGTATCAATAATTAATTACAAATCATAGTAATTTTTAATTGTGTTATCGGATTTAGCTGATGTAATTAATTTAAATAAAATTTTGTTTTAAAATGTTTGAATTTTACTTTTTGAAGAGTACTAAAGAAAATTGTAGAAGGGTACAGAGGCGGAGCTCAGTAAATACGCCCTTGTAGAAAATACTTTAAAAGTATGATATAGATTTCCATAAAAATATAAATTCTGTAATGACAATGAAACCATTTCATTGTAAAATAATAATTGTAATAAATATAACAATTGTAATAAATATCCTTTTCTTTTCTTGATTGGCACCTTACACCCCTAAAACCTTTAATGTTTGTACATTTGAATATTTAAAGGTAAAAGAAAACTTTACACTGTAAAAAAAAACCTGTAGATTTAGCAGATGAAACCTGTCAGCAATCTTTTCTCTAGCTAGTTTTCAACCAGTTTTTCTCTAGTGTTTCTACAGATAAATCCGTCATTTCTACAGATAAATCCATATCTATTTCTACAGAGAAATCCGTAGCTATTTCTACAGAGGCTCTGTTATTTCTACAGAGAAATCTGTTATTAAAATTTCCGTAAATTTAACAGAGGAAACCATAACATCGGAACACAGAACTATCGCGGCCCTGGTTCCGAGTGGACTGTTGTACCAATGACTTTAGTAAAAGCAGATTTGCGCAAATCTCCCTCACTCTGCGCGCACATTATAAAAATTAAAAGCGCAATCGCATCAATTTTTAACTGAGCAGATTTAGTAGGACGCATTTGTATGGGGGTGCCATCATTTCCTCTCAGTAAAAGGTCTACAGGAATGAACCCTTGAAGGGTGCCAAGTATCATAGTATTACGAGTATCAAGTAAACGGAAAATGAAATGATTAAAAAATTCTAAAAATGCTTATCCGCTTCCTCACACCGGCAGAGAAATGCCATTGAGTGGCATTAATAATCAACGTTTAAATACAAATTCTGGGCCCCCCAAAAGCCTAAAAGATACCCTGAAATAATATATCACCTATTTTTATATGCAAATATGTAAAAAAAAACTTTGAATTTTAAAACAATGTGAAAAAACTTTTTTTATATCTTTTAAACATCAAGTCATAAAGTATTTACGACGTAAAGTGGACCCATATCGGGTACTTCCCGAAGGTTAATCCCGAAAGCGTTGCACCTGTGGTACTGTTGTGTTTGAAAAGAAATAGATAAGCAAACTGGGAACAATTCACAACAGCTCTGTCTTGTTAAAAAGGGTCGAACAACATTTTTCACCCAGTGCTTGGAAAATATTGATATACACGACACACGAACGACATGGTCGAGTCAGAAGACATTGTTTGGTTTCTTTCTGACGTTTTGTTGTTTCGGCAATACTTGGGTTGAGGTCACGTGGCGGCGGCTACCCTCTATGCTGACCCCCTTATCTTTTTTCCAGGAATACGGGAAGGGGGAGGGGACTTAATGATCCAGTCCAGTCTGCAATGTGGGGCCGGGAGGTATGTCACACGTGGTAAATGGTGATCTTGAAAGTCGCAAGGGAAACCAGAGGTGATCAGATGGAATTGTTAGGGCAGAGCGAGACTTTATTCTGGCGCCTCCCTCTCTTGTTTCAAACCAAGTGGTATACAAGCTGTAGCTAGTATGTGAGAAAATGACATAATTTTTAAAAAAAATAGAACAATCTAATTAACAAAATGAGTTACATAAGTTTTAACCTTTCCAAATCTTGCTTAGTGAAATACTTTTATGTTTAATAGTGTTTGTATTTTAGTTTACAACTATAAAAGTCGTACTACTATATTTATTAAAAGAGTACGATAAAAGATAAACGATTTGGCAACGTCATTACCATGCACTTCTTTGACTAGCTTAATTCGCGTATTAAAGCATTTCATGGACTCCAATAATTGTTTAAAAAACCCAGCGACATTCCTTTAATTTTTTTTTTTGACAACGTGTCAATTATCCTACACATTAACCCTTGCGTTCGTGTGACGAACGGCGGCAACTGTGTACAGATAATGCTATTTCAATGACGATTACTAGGCAACACAAAATTTCAGGTAAGCCAAGGGGTTAAAACAAATGCATAATATGTATTGAATGAGTCGCTTAGTTGCAAAACCGGCCATCTCCAAAATTCTAAAAGTGGGTTTTTTTCATTTTGTTTTTCGATTAAAAAAAAACTTTTACTGAGTAGGAAACAGAAGCCACGGAAATATACTGTCAAAATGTTTCTACAACTAAAGTATTTTGATTTCCACCTTCTTTTGATTACGTTTTGTAGAAAATCTGTGATCATTTTTTTTTTTCATTTTATGGAGATGGCCGGTTTTGCAAATAAGCGATTCAAATATCTTATAATAATAAATAAAAGTTTTGAAAATTAAAGGTATATTTACAAAATGTCAAAACATGCAGTTCTTCATGTTCTTCAGCCAGGCTGACTGACTGAATTTTTTTAATTACTTTTATTTCGGCGTTTAAAATGTTATGCGCTGCGCCAGTTAATTGATATTCAAAGATCAAATAAAGGCAAAATTCAGTTCTGTATTTAATAGTACGTAGTACTTTTCCACAGTGAAAGCATATGTAAAACCTTTATTTTCTCAATGGTCATTTTTTAGATTCTATACTACGTTTATAACGTAAAGAATAAAAGCTTTTATAAAGACTCTATCCGTCCATTCGTCTGTATGTCTGTCTCTCCGTCACCCACTTTCACAGTCTAACGTACAAATGCTACAGACAAGTGTGATACGCTAAAAGATTCAGCATATCGCTATTAGAGTAAATTGATTGATTCAGAAAATAATTCGTATTTTAAATGCATTAAAAAATTAAAAACTTCCTGAAAGAATTCCATTAAAAAAAGCATTATGCCGACATTATATATTCGGTTGCCAACTTTTTTTACCACTACAAATTTTTAATTTTGGGAAAATAAATTAAAAATTTTCATTTACTTTTTTTTTTGTATTACGCGCTTTTTTTTCTATTAGGAAGCAATACGTAAAAAGCGTACGTTCGAAGAGATTAAAAAAAACCCCTGTTTTTATAGCGGTTTTTTTTCATTAAAAAACGTCTTTTTGACGTTTTTTTTTTTTTGCTACAATCAACCTGTAAACCTTTCTGAAACTGGTTCTTACCTCTATGGGTGTTAAGCGAGTTAGGATGGGCCATTTTGGAACTCAAACACTGCTCCTAAACTATCTAAATTAGGGATTTCTGGCCAAAACGCCATATTTTAAATTACTTCATGTTTTTTTCGCATAGCTATGATAACGTACCTGGATCTGCTTTCGAGATAAATAAAATTGAATTATGAACATTTATACTGAACATTAATACGCTATATCAGAACCCGAACATGTCAGAATGTCTGTCTACTGATGTCTGTCTGTAGCTACTCAGTGAACACCGACTGACTTTTCTGACACGTTTGCAATACACGAACATCGTCCAGTTAAAATAGGCAATTTCCTAGCCGAATATGTCGGTTTCTGCTGCTGGTTCTAGTTCTGTTTCCTTTTTATCGCTGTCAAAGTTACTGTGCCCAGTTTTAGGTATGTTTTAAAATGTAGAA
The DNA here is from genome assembly GCA_023701765.1 of Hylyphantes graminicola. Classification (NCBI taxonomy): domain Eukaryota; kingdom Metazoa; phylum Arthropoda; class Arachnida; order Araneae; family Linyphiidae; genus Hylyphantes; species Hylyphantes graminicola. Next base: position 13,857,819 of record CM043111.1, read on the forward strand.
AGAAAGTTTATAAAAAAAATGATGCATTAAAAAGTATTTGTTTTACTCAGTATGAATATTTGACATATTTTCCAGCTAGGCAAGATCACAAAATTAAAATGATGGATCTGGCGATCGGCTTTCAGTAATTATATACAAGTGCTATGCAAACATTGAAGGTAACAATTTTTGAATGCATATTTAAGGGGTCACAGGAGTCTTAAAAATGTGCAAAGAAGGTACTACAAAACATAGTTTGATCTTTCATGTAATTTTTGAGCTACTCAATGTATAAGTATAATTTTTTTATATGTAATTCTACAAGATTTATTTATTATAAAACAAGTTTTAAAATGTATGAAACTTTAGCCAAAACTAAAATAAATGATATTAAACATGAAGCTATTTGAACACATTGTGATTAGGCTTGCGCGGCAAATTGTAAGGTCAAAATTGAAAAAATGACCAAGAAAATGACTTTATATTGTACAAATATGTGCAAACAAAGACTTATACCTAAATTCTCAGCTCATTTTTAATTAGAAATTATTTTTAAAAAAACTTAAAATCATAATTTGTAAAATTTTTATTAATTTCTCAGCTCAATTTTAATTAGAAATTATTTTTAAAAAAATTTTAAATCAAAATTTTTAAATTTTTATTAATTTTTTTAGAAAAAAGTTCTTAAAACAATTTCTAATTAAAATTGATCTGAGAATTTAGGTATAAGTCTTTGTTTGTACATATTTGTACAATATAAAGTGATTTTCTTATTCATTTTTTCAATTTTGACCCCACAATTTGCCGCGCAAGCCTAATCACAGTGTATTCAAGTACCATCATGTTTAATATCATTTAATTTAGTTTTGGCTAAAGTTTCATAAATTTTAAAACTTGTTTTATAATAAATAAATCTTGTAGAATTACATATAAAAAAAATATACTTATACATTGAGTAGTTAAAAAATGACATGAAAGATCAAACTATGCTTTGTAGTACCTTCTTTGCACATTTTTAAGGCTCCTGTGACCCCTTAACAGATCGGCTTTCACTAATTCTATACAAGTGTTATGTGAAAGTAAAATTTTTTAAACGCCCAAGAGGTTTGATCGTCTTTTTCGAACTTTTCAAAACGAACTGTCTTCAGTTTCAGAGGTTTTCGAGAGTATGCTGGGTCACTGTTACGGACAAGTGACCATCCGAATGTAGTCCCCCATCATGTGACAGTCATAATCCTTGCCTTTGTAGCGATACTCAAATTCCCCGATATCTTGATGGATTCCCTTGCTCCTCGGATAAGGCTACCAAGTTGCTGTGAAATTCTTCTAGGTGAGAGTGTTGACCGTGATAAATCTGCAGTCGGCATTTTTGAATAACAGCTTAACAGCAAAATCAGAAAAACTCATAATCCTTTCAGTTTTACGCGGTCAGCCAGCATTTCGACTTAAGTGAACTCTTGGCTGGTTGTGGGTGCAAATGCACATTCTCAACAATAAAATAAGAATAAAATAAAAGTCACCCCAAACAGTAATTTCTTTCTCTCAATAACACGGACCAGATTTCCTGGTGTTAGATATATAGTACAGTCAATGACAAAAGTGCGCACACTCGTAACTCTTTTTACCCGCACAATGGCTGTCGGCTAAAACATAACTTTCAATTTTTGGCAACGTCGGTGTTCACTGAGTAGCTACAGACAGACATCGGTACATTTTCATTAAATGTAAAGCCAAATGTACGCGATAAAATACGTCATGATTTGTTGACTACTTTTACTTGATTTACAAAATTAATTTTAATAATTGATGTCATTTAACTTATTTTTATTCAGTTGGTTAGTGAACTACACTGTAAAAACGGAAAAGAAACGGTGTAAAATGATGTAAATAAAAAACAGCACTGTCATAATTTAACTGAGGGTTTTTGTGAAAATTTTGGTAAACAAGAATAACCAAATACCACTCAATTAATTAAAAAATAATGAAACGGAACTTCCAAAATAAGTAAAATACTCCGTGTAGTGGCGGCTAGAGCACGTTAAATCAGTCCTACTTCAATGTCCTTGCGCATCTATGAGGTAGTGTTGTCTACTACAATTCTTTTCAATATCGATGTTTAATATATAAAATATATTAAATAGAGATATAAGAAAAGGTGAGATTTAGTTTGAGAATGCAATACATGCCCGATAGTCAAAATTTCATCTAGAATATTTTATTGTTAAACATTGTAGTGTAAACGTTGATAGTGTTACAATACTCTGCAATAGTGTTTTTTAAAAAAATGACAAACGTTGCACTCCCTCCCCCCCAAAAAATTTGCATTTTAAAAGAATTACAATTATTTGTTTTAATTGCCTCAGAAATTGGTATCAATTGAAAAAAATTGGTTTGACGAACGAAGATTTGATAGTTTTCCCCCAAAATTAAAAAATGTGACAAAGTAGCAAAAATTGCGTTTTTTTCCCCGAAAAATAGAAAATTAAGAAAAAATCACTACTACCGATTTCAGCCCCAGGGAAAGACATTCCGTAAGCTGCTAGTTCTCGAAAGGGGGTCTGGAAAGGGGGGAGGGGAAGAGGTGCAAAATACCGGTTCATTGGCAGTGGCAATTTGACCCTCCCCAGCCATCTGGAAAAGGGGTCTAGTCAACTTTCAATGGATATTTTTTAACCTTGAAGTTTATATGGGGAAAAAAAAATCGGAATTCATCGGTTTCCTTGAAATTTAAAAATAAAAATATTTAATTGAAATACTCAAACCCGACTTTTAAAACTTTTTTTACATTTTAGTGTAAAACTGTCAATCTGACGTTTTTGGCAAGAGAAAAAAGTTTGCAGAAAATTTTACTTCATTTGACACCAAAAGAGTTTTTTCTGGGGAAATTGTAAAAATAATCGGGCAAATCTACGGTGTTGGACTTAAAAAATTTGCAATGAAGATTGATGCAGAATTGTATGATTTGTATGTAAATTATTTATTTTTTAAAGACTTACGTAAAATTGATATATGTACCTTAAAATGCAAAAGTGTGAAAAAAAGTGGGGGAAATTGCTTTTTTTCCCGCAAAATGTGTAAATAAAAAAATCACTTATTTTTTTAATGTCACGGAAAGATGCATTTGTTGTCAATTGATGCAGAATCGATGCAGAACTGGGGGAGGGGGGGGGGGAATGGAGACTAGTAGTGAGGGGCGGAAAGTTGGACGGCCCCCCAACTGATCCCCATTGAAAAGAAAAGAAGATAAGAAACTTGTTTTTATTTTTTGCTGACTGACCAGTTTAGGGGATGCTTTTTTTCTCTGGTGTTTAGCTCAGATTAGTAGTTTAGCTATGCATCTGGATTTGTGCGCCTTTAGTAAATTTTTTAGAAGAATAAAACATTTGACATTTTTATTGAGGGTTTTTGTGTAAAATTTTGGTAAACACGAATAACCAAATACCGCTTTATTAATTAAAAAATAATGAATCAGAACATCCAAAATAAGTGAAACCAACTTAATAATTTTTAAATGTACTTAAATTAGGTCGGAATTACCACTTTTCATCGAACATATCGGCTGCACTGTATGTTGAGTTCAATTAAATTGTTCGGCATCAATTTTTAAAGAATAAACAAACATTTTCATCAAGATAAAACTTGATGGGCCGGAATGGCTTGTCGGCACTCTTTGGAAAAATTTAACTAATGCTTTCCACTAGACAGATGCCTCAAACTAAAAATTCTCCGTGTAGAGGGGACTAATGCACGTTAATCAGTATTTTTTTAGTGTCTTGGCGCCTCTAAGAAATTTTTAAAATCAGGATAAGTGGTCCTGAAAATCAGGAGTCGGTCTTGTTACTTGGCCGTGTGGCCCATCGACAATAGTCCATGTGTTGCTCTAGTGCCACGTTAGTCCACCGACCCTCTTAGAGTCTGTGCTGGGGTTGGCCAATATTATGATTTCGCTGAGTGAGCTAATCTAGCCAGTCAAAATTGTTGCAAGTTGAAGGGGAAATAACGTAAGATTTAAAATTTTAGGAGAATGTGTAAGAATAAATGCAGTACATTTTCCACCAAGAGCAGGTACTTGAAACTTGAAAGTCAAAATTCGGTAAAGTTGAAACGTGAAGGGCGAGTTGACAAATGACAAGTGATTCGGAGGGGAGGGAAGGGATTGGTTCCTCTTGCAATGGATATTCTTGCTCCTTTGTATTATTTATACTCCCGTTCCATTCAGCTTTCGAGTTTGACTTGAATTCTGACTGAAGCACTTTTTGTTTGATTTTATTTCTTCTTTCTTGGTAGATATCTAAGAACTAGCATCTCAAGTAGAACGCTTTCATGTTGCATTTATTCTGTAAAATAAGTCATTAGCAAATATATTATACAGAAATGTGAGTACAACACACGCAAACATAGGCCTCCAAATCTCCTTGGTTGTTCGTTTTATTGAGTCCCTAGATATAGAAAAAGCTGATACATGATTGAAGTTGTCATGATTTTGTGCACTTAGATCCAACATAACTTCGCACTTCCTGTTATTACACATTCAAGTAAAAATTTATGGTTTTGAAACTTAATTGTTTTAAAACAATGTTTACTTAGTGTTACGAATTTCTTTTATCATCGAAGTTTTAATGACACATGCTTTGCCAATAGCGGCTGATTATTTTGCTGGCCATTTTCTAGGGTGCACAATAGAAAATTTTGAGGAGCACACCAATTTACGAAAATTAGTCGAAATCGTAATATAAATATTATTTGTAATATTTTTTGAAAATTTTAATGAACTTATTTACAATAATTTGTTATGATATTCTTTGATTAAATTTTATAATGCATTAATTTTTATTTTTAAAAAAGAATTACAATTTCGGAATGAGTGAGTCAACCTGTAATATGGCCATGAGCCATTTCCCCTCTGTATATGGCCATGAGCCATTTCCCCTCTGTATATGGCCATGAGCTATACTGTCTTTACGTCTCTACACTAATTTAACATTCATAAAAAATCTGTATAAAGTTCTCGATGGATCGCGGGTATAATTATTATGCCCGACCACCGAATGGACTGGCACCCAACGAAAGCCATTTCGTAATCAGCAGGCTGTAAGCTTTCAAAAAATACTTATTTTGTCTGGACTCTGGTTCCTCAAACAGATCGGGCCCCGGGAGATAATTATCGTCGCCCCTTCTCGAAAGGGGGTCGGGGAGGGGAGGGAGGTATGGGGCCTATACAATGGAAGCGACAATTTGACCTAAAACGAACACTCTGTGGAAGGGGTCTGGAAAGCCGACTTTCTTAATTCGAATAATCAAACCGAACTTTTTCCAATTTTTGTTTTTAGCATTTTACCGTAAAACTGTCAACCTGACGTTTTCGAAGAGAAAATAGTTTACATGAAATCCTACATCAATTGCCACCAAAAGTATTTTTTTGCTAAAGTTATCGTTATGAATTAAATATTTAAAAAATGTTTTAATTTTACGTAATTTTGGGGAAAAAATTAAAATTGCGCCTCTATATTAACATATGTTTGCACTGTGTAGTAAAGCTATCAACTTTTCGAACTCAACTTCGGGTCAATCCATTACAAGTCACCCAGACCTGTTGCTCAACAATTTTGATTTTCATAAATTTTTTTAACATATATTTCCTAATACTAGGTGAGTTCAAAGTCAAAGTAAAAAAAATTTTGGAGCTCATAATTTTTTTGCCGGCTATTTTAACTTTGCTTCAAAGCCAATTTTTGGCTGAAAACTACTTTCAATTAAATGCATATGACTCTGTTGATTTCATAGATATCAAGACGAAATAAAAAAAAAATGATCAGAATGATGCATTAAATAGTTAGAAAGCGCATAATATTACCAAAATAATGAGGAAGCCGGAGATAAAAAAAATCGCAACTGAAAAATGAAAATTTGAATCCCTGCCTTTGAAGCCCTTTTGCTCTGGAACCAGTTCGAAATGCAATACAAAATTTTTGTCACATATTTGCATTATAAAGATGTACTATCTGCATCAATTTCAATGTTTTTCACTCAGTACTTTTTGAGATATTTTACGTTAAAAATGGCGAAATACGATTTTCAGCAGTTTTGAAAAATTATAAAAAAAATAAAGAAATGTTTTTCAAACTTTAAACGTCTGCAGAAAGTAATTGGTCTATACAGGAAAAAAATATTTAAGGCGAGTCTCTTTTCCTTTTACCAAATTTTCAGCGCTAAAACTCCCGTTTTAAGCCAATTTTCATTTTTCAGTTGTGATTTTTTTATCTCCCGCTTCCTCAATAATTTGATAATATTATGAGCTGGCAAACTATTTATAGCATCATTCAAATCAACAGAGTTATGCATTTAAGTGATAGTAGTTTTCAGCCAAAAATCGGCTTTGAAGCAAAGTTAAAATGGCCTCCAAAAAAAATTATAAGCTCCAAAAAAAATTTTACTTTGGCTTTGAACTCACCTAGTATTAGGAAATATATATAGTAAAAAAATATGAAAGTCAAAAATATCGAGCAACAGGTCTGGGTGATTTGTAATGGATTGACCCCTTTATTAACTCAATTTATCAACTTTAAAAGATAGATAACTGTTATCGTCGAATCTTCAAAGTCGCTGAAGTGAAAAATACAACAAAACCGCCAAAGTATAAAAAAGTTCTCAAAAGACATAAGCCAGTGGCTCAATCGTTAGGATGCTGACCTTTGGAGAAGCTAGGGTCGGGTTCGAATCCCGGTCAGGCATGGATGTTTGTGACCGTCTATAAATGTTGTTATTTGTCTATGTGTTATACCTTTCTTTGTGACTGTAAAAATTCTTTCTGTGTCTGTCCCACTTGACGAAAGCATATAAGCGGTTCTCTGAACAAGCACACAAGCTGGAATATATATGTACAGTATCGGAAATAAAAAAAGAGTACCACTAGTGATTATTCCAGCCGTTTGTCACCCTATACAATCGGACCTTTTTGACATTGTGAACAATTAACATTCTGAGTTAATTGCATGAAACAAAATTTTCATAAGGGGCCGTCTTCATATTAAAAATGTTACTAACTTTAAAATTTCCATTATGTGATGAATGCTGTTATAAAACTATTAGTATATTTAATACAGTAATATTAAGGTAGGCGAGTACCCAAAATTCTAATTTTTTTACTATTACTTTAATCTTTTCTAAATTTGGCATAATGATTTCAGATGTAATGAACAATGCGTTTTGGGCAATTTTTTTATTTAAATATAATTGATTTATTTTAAACGGTATTTTTTAACTAAAAAAAGGGATTTTACGCTAACACTTCTAGCATAAAAAGTTTTACATTAATTTACCTGAAATTTTTTACAGATGCTATTACAATATATATCTGTGCTATAAGCCTCTAACATCTGGTGTAAATATAGTAGCTTTTTTTAAAAAAAAAGTCCAAGTGTAAGTTAATCGAAAAAAATTCCTTTGGGGGGGGGGGGGCTAATTCATAACATTTTTCTTAATAACTTCTTTTCTTGTAATTTGTAGGTAACTCTAGAGTGTCATTGCATGTATCAGTTAAAAACGAAGAATTTAACACATAATTAATGTTTATGGGAGAAAAATTCAATGTGGTAGACTTGTTAGCGAAAAACCTCTTTTCTTAGTTGAAAAACACTATTTAAAATAAATAAATTATATTTAAATAAAAAAAATGCCTAAATAGTATTATTCATTATATTTGAAATCTCTATGCCAAATTTGGAAAAGATTAAAGTAATATTAAATTTTTTGGAATTTGGGGTATTCGCCTACCTTAAGAAAACAAGAGTCCATAATATAGATTTCAGATTATTACGGTATTGATTGTCCACAATGTATACAATACCTCGCAGTTTGCGAATTTCGTTTTATTTGGATTTTACATTACTCTCAATTTGTTTTTTATTCAACGAATGCAGATTTTTTTTAGTTGATATCATTGACGTTTTGCAGTCACATGTGTTCATAGACACATTTTTATTACATAAAAACGATCAATAATAAGTAAAAATGCAAATAAAACTATTATTTAATATAAAAAACAGTAAAATTATTTCATGTTACATCCGTGGAGGTTGGGGGATGGGGGCTAGTTTATTACACACTATTCTAGTATGACTGCAATTTCATCGAGAAGTTCTGGTAGAACTAAAATAACCTAATTTCCTTTAACGTTATATATCTGATGTCGCTAAGTCACCAAATGAACTAAAAAAATTATTCTGATAGTGAAAAAATACTACTCCTCTTTTAATGTTATACATAAGAAGTTTCTGTAAATTTCTAAAGCATCCTAAAAGTATAATGTGCAAAAGTATGCATTAAAACTTGCCATTTATGTTGTCAGTATTTTTGAAAAAAATGTCAAAGTTTAAAAAAATATTTTTTAAATGAAAAGTAAAATCTTGATTAAAACTTGGATGCATAATTTTGTTAAGATATTGTTAGGGAACTTATATAAAAAATTTGGTGATAAAAAATCGAAAACTAAGGGAGGAGTAGGTATTTTAAAATTGCTAAAAAATTGAACAAAAACATAAATTTTTAAAAATACTGAGGCATTTTCAAAATTTTTTTCTTGCTAATAGGTTTTACTAGTGCAAGATGCACCAATGTATAAAATCTGAATAGTATAAGTTCATAAATGAAAAAAAAAGTTGGGGAAGGTACTGGACCCTTTAACGCTTTAAACCTTACATAAGAAGTGGAAATTTCCATTTGAAAAGAATTGGAATGATATTAAAATATGTAGGGGTAAGTGGTGTACCTTGGACATATGTGTACCTCGAACCTATGCTGATTTTAGCTCGATTTGCTTAGATATTGAAACAACACCACATGCAGTTAAAGTATTTGCTACCAGGGGTCTCAGTGAAGTTCTATCTGTTTGTTCGAAAGGTCAATTTATTAAAGAGGTTTCTAAAAACTAAATTCACAGTTCAAAAGTAAATTTTTGTCAGATACTTTAGTGTATTTTTATACACAAAGGTGTAGTGTGTATTCAGAAACGATGGTTATGCAATATAAAGCAAAGTTTTAGCTATGAAACGGTGCGCTTGAAATTAAGTTAAGTCTAACCTTAAAATGGTGATTAACTATTTTGTTTTTAATATCCAAGTGGTGTACCTCGAACCTAATACAAGTGGTGTACCTTGGACTGGTCCAAGGTACACTACTATAGGTCTTATGTGCTTAAGATTGTTGAAAACCCTTTATAAAATTCAAGTAAATTTTTTCCGTTGAAAAATTAAGTATTTTAAGCTATTAATATGCAACCCTGATTTGTAAAATTATGTAGAATATAAATTTCTAAGAAATTTTTATATGGTATGATAAATAATTTTTTCTGTGGTTAATTATTTCGATTTATGGTAAGCCTATAAAATTTTAACCATATTGATATAATATAGAAAATATTTATTGTATGCACATCTAAAAATATGTTTTTTATAATAAATATCTAAGCAGAGCATCCTTTTTACGTTTAGGCCTTGTTGTATAAACATAGGGGAAAATATTTGAGTTGTTTTTCAAATTTATGACAGAAAGATAGCCAAATGTTTTTCTATGGCATGAAATGACAGTTTAATTTTATGCTGCATTTTAACGGATACACCTGAGAAAGATCGCATTACAGCTGAAAAAGCCAAAAGGGCACTAAAAAAACTAAGGCAATAAAACCCCCTACTAAGCCAATTGACCTAACATAACCAATACTACAATCTTGGCTAGAAATAAGAGTAGGTCGTAAAATGTATTTTTGAATTTTATGAGGCTAAAAAATATTGGTTTTCGGACTGTAAATCGAGTCTCTCTACCTGTTAATAATTGGTCCAAGGTACACTACCGGTTGGACCAAGGTACACCGCCGGTGGTGTACCTTGGTCCTAATTACATTGTTCTGTATTTATTTTTTTAATAGTTGAAATCATTTAAATAACATGTTAAAATAAATATATGTTGTATATAACAACATAAAGTATTTAGTAAAAATATTTTTATTCACTTTTTGCAAGTAATTAAGAAATTAAAAATTGAAAAGTCAAAATAGGTCCAAGGGAACCCACCTTCCCCTAAAATTAGGAATCAGTAATTTTTTTATCTAAAATTGGATATATATATATATATATATATATATATATATATATATATTATATATATATATATATATATATATATATATATATATATATATATATATATATAATATATATAATTATATATATTATATATATATATTATGCGCATACTTTCGATTAATAAATGCTTCCAAAATTAGAAATGTATTTTTTCCTTTATTGCACAGCACACAGAAAGCTACATTGATATTAATAGATTTTAATGATATAAATGCACTTTAAAGAAGTTGATGATGTAAAAAAATATGATGTGAAAATAAAATGAGTTCGTGCAGGAATTGTATTATAACATTCGTTTTATCATATAATTACAAATATAATTCCTAATCCATTAAAAAAAATTCATAAATTTTAATGTTTTCCCGATGTCCTCGATTCCATAGTTAACTAATATACGTGTGTGAAAGTGACCGCAGTTGCCTGTGTGTATGTACCTGTATACCACGTCTTCGTTTACCCTGCCAAATTGCATACTTTGGAAATTAAATAATAATGATTTTTAAATCGATTAGATGACTTAACGACATCAGATATATAACGTTTAGGGAAATTAGTTTATTTTATTTCTATCAGAACTTCTTGTTTAAGTTGAGATATAATCAAGGATTCGTCTTAATAAAGATAGTTGTAAAAATAATTCATAAATTCAAATTCTTTGACGATGTCCTCGTTTCCATAGCAAACTGATACGTGTGTGAAAGGGACCGCAGTTGCCGGTGTGTATATACCTCTACCACGTCCTCGTTTACCCTGCCAAATTGTACACTTCGGAAATAAATGCAATAATAATAAATGTATTAATAATGATTTTTAAGTTGAAATTATAACAAAGGATTTGTCCTAAAACAGATAATTGTAGAAATAGTTGATAGATTCTAATTATTTTACGATGTTCCCGTTTCCATAGCAAACTGATACGTGTGTGAAAGTGACCGCAATTGCCGGTGTGTATACCTACCTATGCAACCTATACCACGTCCTCGTTTACCCTTCCAAATTGTACACTTTGGAAATCAATGCGATAATAATAATAATAATGTTGATGACGATGATTTTTTTAAGTTGAAATATAATAAAGAACGTCTTAATACAGATAGTTGCGAAAATAATTCAGAAATTCTAATTCTTTGACTATGTCCTCGTTTCCATAGCAAAGTGATACGTGTGTGAAAGGGACCGCAGTTGCCGGTGTGTATATACTTCTTACACGTCCTCGTTTACCCTGCCAAATTGTACACTTCGGAAATAAATGCAATAATAATAAATGTATTAATAATGATTTTTAAGTTGAAATTATAACAAAGGATTTGTCCTAAAACAGATAATTGTAGAAATAGTTGATAGATTCTAATTATTTTACGATGTTCCCGTTTCCATAGCAAACTGATACGTGTGTGAAAGTGACCGCAATTGCCGGTGTGTATACCTACCTATGCAACCTATACCACGTCCTCGTTTACCCTTCCAAATTGTACACTTTGGAAATCAATGCGATAATAATAATAATAATGTTGATGACGATGATTTTTTTAAGTTGAAATATAATAAAGAACGTCTTAATACAGATAGTTGCGAAAATAATTCAGAAATTCTAATTCTTTGACTATGTCCTCGTTTCCATAGCAAAGTGATACGTGTGTGAAAGGGACCGCAGTTGCCGGTGTGTATATACTTCTTACACGTCCTCGTTTACCCTGCCAAATTGTACACTTCGGAAATAAATGCAATAATAATAATAATGATGATGATGATGACGATGATTTTTTAAGTTGAAATTTAATAAAGGACGTCTGAATACAGATAGTTGTGAAAATAATTCAGAAATTCTCATTCTTTGACAATGTCCTCGTTTCCATAGCAAAGTGATACGTGTGTGAAAGGGACCGCAGTTGCCGGTGTGTATATACTTCTCACACGTCCTCGTTTACCCTGCCAAATTGTACACTTCGGAAATAACTGAAATAATAATAATGATTTCTAAGTTAAAACGTATTACAGAACGTGTCTTAATTCATAAATACGAAAATTATTTCTAAATTCTTATTCTTTCACGATGTCCTCGATTTCATAGTAAAGTGATATGTGTGTGAAAATGACCGCAGTTGCCGGTGTGTATAAATTGTGTATAACCACGTCCTCGTTTACCCTTGGAAAATACATACTGTTAAAAAATTATAAAAATAATTTTTTCAAAGGTGAAATATAATGCTGCATGTGCCCTAATGTGTAATCAGTAAAGATATTTCCGAAATTCATATTCCTTCACCACGTCCTCGGTTGCATAGCAACCAGACATAGTCCTCGTTTTCCACAAAAGGACAACCTGTGTGTGTGTGTGTGTGTTAGGTATCTATTTTTAACGTATATTCACTAAAAGGTAATTTCAATAACTATAAAACATAAAAAAAATCAATTACAAAATTATACAAGCATAAAATTATTATTAGATATATAATTATTTACAAATTTATCTTTTAAACGTTTCAGAAGATAACACGCAGAAATGTGAACAAAAAATTTATTTCACTTTTTTCGGCCGAATAGTACAACTATTCGGCCAAACCGAGTATTCGGTTTAAGTGGCCGAATATTCGGTGCATCTAGAAATCAACATCCTACAAAACATGTAGAAAGCACAAAATCTCTATTTTGGATTTTTGGACCCCATCACAATACTTCCATTTCCTTATATTTCATATTAAAAGTCATTGAATTTAAAAAAACAGATTTTAAATTGCATGAACAAAATACATTTTTTGCCTAGCACTGTTCGGTTTATTTAAATACATACCCTTGTCATTTCTTCCATCCTATCTCCTGCCTGCCTTTTAGATAACTCAATCGCTTCTTTTTCCCTTTTTAGGTCTATTGACTTTAAGTCTCCAAAATTTTGCGTCTTGAGAACATTGACTAAAAAAAACATAAAATAGAAATAAGTACAGCTCATTGCAGGATATAAAAAAAAACATATTACACATATATGAACAGTTGCTTTGGTAAAATTAGTTTGCATTATAAAGTAATACCAACACAATAATACAAACGATTAAAAATATATTAATTTCTATTATAATGCAACATGAAAAACTATCAAATGAAGTTTATCTTCTTACATTAACTTGGAAACAAAGTAGAATATATTGGAACGATTTAATAACGAATCGAAGTAACCTTGGTAGTATTAGTTTTTTAGTTTATATATTTACAAAGACTATTTAGAATACAACTTAAATTCTTTTTTACTGCTACTACATTTTCACAGAAAATTTTCTGTGAAAATGTATTTTCATTCAAATTGTTCTAAATGCACATTTTTCAATTGTTCTAAATGGTCAATTTGTTTTTAAATACTTAAAGCATGAATTAATAAAATACAGAGAGCAATAATACAGAATACTTCAAAGCACAAGTCTACGATTTCCATTAAAAAAAAATATTCATGAAATGTAAACATAATGTTTCAAATAAATGTTACCTCTTTCATTTTCGTCCATCTCAAAGTAAAATATCTCTTTGATATTTTCTTCTTCAACCCATTTAACCGACTTTTTCTTTCCTTTTCTTCTTCCATGTGATAAAATCGAACGCACTTCATTTGGACCTAAAGGAGTCTCTGGCTCATCTAAAATAAAAATTAATAAAATTTGTTAAAGCACAATAAATTTTATGAATTCTGATTAATTCGAAATAAAACTCTTTTTGTTAAATACATATATGAAGCCAAGTATCTTAGTGGTTAGTTCATGCTGCCGTGCCACCATGTCCAAGGGTTCATTTAATCTTTTACCCCTCAAGTGGGTCGATAACTTGAGGACCAAGAATGCCTGGGAACACTGGGTGTTCCATGCTAGAATAGAGCTTAAAAATTTCTTGTATGACTTCCTACACTTCAATTTTTTTACAAACAATACACATAATCTCCAATTTCAAATTTCTATTAAATAGCTGATCTTTACGAATAGAATGATCTTTAGTTTTAAAAAATGGAATTTAAAACAAAGTAGTTCAAATACCGTTTTAAAATTAAGTTGAAAAGATGATTCGTAATTTGTCGCAATAAAAATAATGGAAGAAAGGTTACAAAAAAAAATATTTTCAAGATAATAATGTATTTTAATTCAATAATGATATTTGTACCTTTTATATCTTCAGTTTTTGGAGACAGACTTGATGCTACATCATTTGAATCTGTATTTGGAGGTGTGTGTCCACCTTCTTCAGATACCTCCATTGGTTCTTCTTTTGGTTCCGCCTTTACATCTGGGTCCTCTTCTTTTGTGGGACTGCCTTCTTTTTTGTCATCAGAAGAATTTTCTTTTTCACTCTCTTCCTTTTTCGTATTTTCATCACTCATTTCTAAAGTATCTTTGTAAAACTAGAAAATTTAAAGATGTCGTTAAATTTCGAACAAGATGAACAATCTTCTCAATCTTTGTAAGAAAACTAACCTGTACCACAGTAATATACAATTTAATATTAAAATTTTAATCATTCTCACTTTTGAAACTTTTCTTACAAATGTATGATGATTCAGAAACAAAAAAAAATTACAGGACATGTTACAAAATTACAATTTATCATGATTTACTTTTAAATGAAGGTAAAAACTACTTTCTGAGTAAACATATAGCTTTCTATATTAATTAAATATGATATTTCAATCGATTAAATAGAAAAAAGCAAATGTGTTTTGCAACAGCTATTAGCCCAAAATCACATTTAATATTTAGGAACAGAAAAATAAGCCTAATGATTTAGCGGTATGGCTTCAGGCTGCTATGCTACGCGTCGAGGGATCGTATCCTGGATTGGGCAAAGTTCATTTTACCTTTCATTCTTTAAGTCAGTTATTAAAACCAGCAAACCAGCATGTTTGGAAGCTTAAATCGGGGGGTTTTTGAATGAGGTAGATATGAATGATGGTGGTATTTAAGTTGACCACCTTAACCTGGAACCTGTGTAGCACCCCAGAATTGAAATTTACACAACATACTAATAAGCTGCTGTGCCAAGGAGTTTAGTTTTTTAGGAAACGAAAAAGTACAAAATTACAAGATAAAAGGCATTTCTATTTGAATGTAGATCAAATAACAAATACTAGTATTTCTGTTAGCTAATAAGTGTATTTTTTTTAATACCTGTAATTTTGGCGGGGCCATGGTTGGTGATGTGGGAGAATTTGCTTTGTTTGGTGGGGGTGTCTTCTTTTTCCTTTTCACTGGTACGACAGGAGAGGATACAAGAGCATCCATGAAGCTGGCACTTTCGTGAAGAACATAGGCAGCTACAAACCAAAAACATGACATCAGCAACATGAAAACTACTTTTGAAGCGACCAACTGTTTCAATATTAAGTATATATATTTCATATTGAAATACCATTCTAAAGGTGTAACTTAAACCATTATTTTTTTAATTAACTAATTTTGAATAGAAGTTTTGATATTTTTGTAAAGTAGTGTAGTCTTTTTTTTTTTTTAAACCTTGCTTTGCATTTTCAGATGTTATATAAATTAAGAGTTTCTATGATTTCAAAACAATAACTTGTGTTGTGGAGAATTAAAAATATTTTTTGAGAAAACACATGCTCACTACTTCTCAAAATCAAAACTTCATCTCAAACACGATACTAACAAAGGTTACGGTTACAGTTAACCAGTTAGAACTCATAGCTTATTTAAATGTAAGTGTCAAACATTATGCAACTAAAGTCTCAAATAAAAGGTTTTCACCATTCTGATACCCTCTTTTTTTTAAGATGATAATTCTTGCAATTTAACATTATACCATATCTAACCAATTATGAACACAGTAATATTTATTGAAAGATTTAAAAACAGAAAAAACTTTTTAAAATCAGTATACTTTTAAAAATCTAAACCTACGTCTTGGCTTTGCTGGAATGATTTTTATGCCTTTGGATGGTGAGCTATCAGTGATTGCAGCTAGGGTCTCAGGCTTCAGTTTTTTCTCCATTATCCTCTCAGGAGGCACAGAATAAGGTTTGAGAACATTTTTAACAGCAGCAACCACAGCTGATTTGTCCACATTAGACTTCTTCTTAGCCACTTTATTCGGCAAAGGAGTTTCTTCTTCGAGACCTATTGAAGAAACCACAATTATGAAATTAGTGATACTTTTAAACTAAGGATACAGCTACGATGTAATGGCTGGTCTATCTATTGGTGACGTTGGGAAAGCTTAAAAAATTAATATCGGGTTGCTATAGCTATCCAGTTGTATGACCATACGAAATGGAATGTTTACCACATTTGGGAACTTTTGTTACTTGCAACTTAACGCAGGTCACTAACTTGAAACTGGTTTTATATCACATCTATTCAAAAATTAAAGCATTAAGTTTTTTTTTAAAAAACTATATTTTACGATGACTTAGCTTGCTGTGCAAATGTTTTCTTAAAAATTAACTAAACATTTAAATTTAATGCAACATAAATGTTTGCACTTAAATTTATTCAATATAAGATTAAACATTTTTAACTCCAAAGCTTACAATAGCTTTTTTTAATGTTACTAATGAACATTATAATACAGTTATTTTTTTAACTTTTTACACACTCTTTTATAATTCATAAATTTGAGCAGTTGTAAACTTGTACCGAATTCTTGTTTGCCATTAGCCAAAAGAAAAAACAAAAAATTAAATAATAGTAAAAGTTGAAATAGTTTAAAAATATCGGTATATTAATCCTTAAGCGACAAGCATCATAAATATTATATACCTGTTAACCGGAATTTCTTTTGGTACACTTTGGCAGTCTTCGGTCTATCTGTCTTGGGTTTTTTCGAAGATTGCATCAGTGGCTCAGGATCAATTACCACATCTTCATAACATTCGGCTTTTTTTGTTTCCTTTTCTGTTGAGGGTCTTTTCGTTCCTTTTAACTTTACAGAACTTTTTACAGGTTCCTCAACTTTTTTAGGGGGTTGAGTTTTGTCTTTTTCTTTTTCCTTGTCCTTCTCTTTTTCTTTATCCTTTTCTTTGTCTTTTTTGGACGATTCAACTTTTTGTTTCTTATCCTTATCCTTTTTCTTTTTTTCAGCTGAAAGAATATTGCAAAAAAATATTAAGTATTTTCTGAGAAAAAAGTACAAAAATTAGGATAAATATTTTAAACGAGAATGCATTATTCTACTTACTAGTCGCAGCTCCTGCAGGCTTTTGTACTTTAATAATGGACATCCACTTTGTAACAAGTTCATTTGAAAGAACTTTGACTTCTATAAATTAAAAATACTAATTATAATTTCACATTAAATATATTTATATGATCATAAAAAATACCATAATGCATTAATTATTACTACTGCAGACCAAGAGAAAATAAAACAATTTTGATGTATGAAATTATTTACTAAGCATAAACAATAGAAACAAAAAAAAACCTTTAAAAAATAAACAGTTTATTCTAGTAAATTGAAACTAACAGAGGCACAAATTTAATCTGCAACAGAAAATATACTATATTTAAGTAAATTTCTGATTGATATAACTTAAAACATAAATCAACAAGAAGCTACAACACCAAAATAATATCTTTAAAACATTCATTTGAGCATCAACTTACCATTATTATCATGCTTGGTCAAGGATTTAATAAGTTTGGCTGTATTATTTTCTTTTAGCCTTTCAAGAGTCATTGGAAGTAGGGCACACAGTTTGAGCATTTCAACCAGAAATGATGGTGAAGTAGATGACTTTGCATAGTCCAGCCAAGTATTGATAGTTTCCCAGCCACCTTTATCTAAATATCTGAAGTAGAAAACAAAAAGTATTTAACAAAGAATTCACTTCAATAATAAAATAAAAAGTGTTTTTATTTTTGTAAAATCTTAGAATTCTAGGTCAGTAAATTTGACAAAAAAAATATTTCCATAAAAAATAGTATCCTTGATTAATAAAAAATAAACTGGGTTTAACATAAGTAGAGTGATCAGACGTACTGCATTTTGCAGTATGGCTTAGTTTACTATTCAACTATCTAGCTCTAAAAATTGGACAAATAGTCTACATTTTATATTACCTAGTTATTTTCAAACAATAACAACGTAAATACAAATGTTTTAAGAAATTTTAATGAGGATATTCTTAGTTAAAAACTAATCCCTGTAACAAATCTGGCCCGGCAAAAAGTATAACAAGATAATAATTAAAATATATAACAATTTGGGAATTAAAAAATTTGTATTTAATTCAATTGACAACAATTTAATTGACAAGAAATACATTTTAAATAATGTCAGTGTTAAGGTAAAAATACTTTTACATAAGAAAATGTCTGTATATTTTGCAGTCGCATACATTTACTAATCAACAAAAAATTTCTATTCACTGCATACGTATAAAAAAAAAATTAAAAACATACACAGAAAGTATAGGTTGCTTGGTAGCTTGAAGAACATTGCAATAAACACAGCGGCTCACCAGTTTCTTAGAGAACTTTTTCATTAAACTAAAAAATAAAAGATATCAATTAGACAATTTATTCATGTTTAATTTCTTAAAAATCGGACAAATTCAAAGTGTAAGAATTCAACGCAAATATTATTTTTTTTAATATATAATTTTAAATAACAATTATTATACAAGCTGCAGTGTGGAGCTATGAATTTGCTGCAAAATAAAGAGATAAAACATTAGAGAGAATGACCACCTGAAAAGTTGACCTAGAAATAACAATTATTACTAAAACTTCAATACAATGTTATAAAAAAATGTACAATTAGCTATGTTAAATGTATACAAAATATACACAAGTTACTAGCAAAAGACTTAATAAACATTAAAGCATAAAACAGTCAGAGAAATGCAGTGATTGAAAGCACATGATTCTTGCATTTAACTTGAGGTATTTATACATGAAATAAATATTCAGTAGCATATTGGTAATATTTCTTATTTTCTGTCTGGTGAAAACTCCCTAAAACAAAAACAAAATATTAAACTTTTTTATACAATCATAAGTTTTTCAAATTGCATGCATGTAATTTTGGTATAGATATGGCAATTATTCATAACTTTTTAGCATTTTTAAAATATCCTAATAAGTATAAGGCAACCTAGCCTTTTAACTAAAATATTTCTAGAAAAATAATATGCGTTAATATAAATGCGATATGCGTTATAAAATATAAAACTAATTTATCAAATATAATGATCAAAAGAAAAATTTCATTTCGGTAGATTTTTTTTTTAATTAAAACTATTTTCTCACTACAAGTAGTATATTTAAGATAATTTTTATTGGCATTTTTATGGTTTGTGTATGAAGTTGAACTGCACTACCCCCACCCTCCAAAAATATAATAACAATAAATAAAATGTAAAAATAATGATATTGTGAATAAGTTGATGGTTCTTTTACAAGAAATACAAGATCGCACTATTCTCAATATTTAACTTTTATATAATTATTGGTAGTCATCTTTAATGATTTAATTTATTGCCGTGCAATCAATAAAGATGATTTTCAAGTAGGAAGTATGATTTGTAAAGATCGCTTTCAACTCCGGTAAAGCGGAAATGAAAATCGCCGACGCGCGCACCGAAATAGAGAGAAACTCTTCACTTTTCCAGATACATTTCAAACAGATGGCCTAAATAATGTAAAAGCCGCGATTCACTGCATCTTATAATGATTTTGAAATAATGATTTTCAAATACTTTTTTGCTTTAGTTTAAATTACAATAATCCTTAGCTGCCTGGCAAAAAAAAAGCAGTTGATATAATTTCATATATTATGCCCCGCAAGCAAGTTGAAAAAGAAAGCCTGCATTTAATTTTCGATGAATTTTCCCCTAAATCCATTTTATTATTTATAATTTATTATTTTTCTTTACTTATAATTTTATTTTAAATAGAATGTATAATCCCCCCCACATTTCAAAGCTCAAGTAAAAGAAAGAAAAGTTTAGCAGTAGATTCTTCTTGCGAAATAACTTAACATTTTAACTGCTAAATTATTCATTAAAATTAACAGTGTTGTTTTCTACAATGTTTTATGGACGGGAAGATGTGTGGAGGTTAGCTTTGGCAGAGTGGGGTAGAATAACTTTTAGTTTATAACACCCCGTCATTCTCGTCGATTAAGACGGAGAGAAAACCATTATCCATTGTATTAATTCATTAGTTATATTTAATGAACAATATATGTTTGCATTTGTTGTTAGTTAAGTCATTGGTGCTAACCTCCTTAAGTCATTGTCATAAGATTAATCTCGTAGGCTGATTGCATAAACCACGATTTATTCCCTAGCTTTGTTCTAAAAACGCAGTTGCGTGTGCAAGCTATCATTGACTTCTGCCGTGACACGCTGTGTGAAACAGAGTATACGGGAAAATCTTTGTGTGCAGGGTTCATACTCCAATTTTATAAAAAAAAATAAGTACTTTCTAAGGACCTTATTAAAAAAAGTTTTACAGCAATCGGAAGCTTAAATTTCCTGTGCAGTTTAGATAATGTAAAAAAATTCGAGAAAATACAAAAAAAAAAAAAAATGTCTTACAAAGAAAAATGTGGTAACAAAAAAAAAAAGAAATTCTTGCTTTATATTATTTATCAACAGGCGAGAAATAAAATTCAAAATCTATAAAATACTAAATTAAAAAGCATGCAGGATAAATTTCAGTTATATATAGACAATATTCAATAGTGGTCTTATTAAGAAATAAAACTCACAAAAGTTGTTAAAATAAAATTTAACAAGAATATAACCAACATATTTCTCAAATAGTACTGACTTGCAAATTTAAACTTTTTATTTTTGGGAATCCGAAAGTCGCGAAACTCCGGCGATCCGGAAGTCGCAAAACTCCGGCGATCCGGAAGTCGCGATACTCCGGCGACCCGAAAGTCGGCCAACCCGAAAGTCGCGAAACTCCGGCGACCCGAAAGTCGCGAAACAACAGCAATCCGAAAGTCGCGAAACAACGGCAATCCGAAAGTCGCGAAACTCCGGCGATCCGAAAGTCGCGAAACTCCGGCGATCTGAAAGTCGGCACATTGCAGAGCATCAGAGCTACAAGCGATCTACTAAGCCGCATGAAAAAATTACGAAATATTTGACGAAAATTCTTAAGTTTCTAGGGAAAATAAGCACTTATTAAGGACTTTGGTTCAAAAATAAAAAATAAGAATAAAGTAAAAAAATAAGTACTTTTTAAGCACTTTTTAAGGGCCTTATAAACGAATGTAAAAAATAAGTACTTTCTAAGGTTTTTAAGCACCGTACGAACTATGGTGTGTGTAGCGGACCGTGAATTAGACAACAAAAAGAACAAGCGTTAAATAGTGACGTATACAGGGAGGTTACAATTAACCATTTTCCTTAGGAAATAAACTTCAGGTTAGTTTTGTTCTAACGAACGAGTTTGTTTGAATACGAAAAGAGAAACTCAACTTTAGTATTCTTCGAGGAAAATGTTAACGCAAAGAAAAATAATAATCCCAACATCATATAATTTATCATACGGAACTCGCGTTTTGTGTAAGTAGAGTTTCATGAGAAGCAAATTTTTAGTTTTGAAGGTGGACAATTTGTTAGCAAATAAGAAAATATGTATGAAAACTTATTTATACAAATCCTCATTTTGATTATTAATAAGTGTGCCATTTATGTATGTTTAATGCACATGGCCAGTTGCTGCATTTGCATTATTGAACGTCCAATTAACCATTATTTCTTTTGTTCATCTTTCTACTTTTGTTTATACAGCTGCTATTGTAACTTGCTATGCTCCCCAAACGTTATAATTTAACATTTAAAAATATATTATATTTAGTATGTTAAAGTTCCCCCCCCCCCCTTCTCAAGTTTAATAAAATAAACCCATATTTAATAAATCTCTCCTGAAAATCGTGTAGCCCGAGTGCGACGATGTGGAAACATAATAAATTTTTTGTAACACGTTGGTATTGTATATTAAATTACGGAAGAGCTTAGTGGAAGAACATGCTAAGTGACAAAAAGGTGAAAACGAGAAAATGAACTTTGAAGTTTTTCGTTTACACTACGATACGTTAAAAAGCGTACTTGCAAATGGTAAAAAATTTACAAGTTTTTTTTTTTTCAAAAGTGTCACTTAGCACGGTTTTTTACTAAACTCTCCAATTCCTAGTTCACAGTTATCTACTAGAAGAAGTTATTTTTTATAAGGAAAATGTTCCTTGGATAGTTACATTTTGTCTTTTCATTCTGTCAAAAAAAAATTATCGAAAAAAAATAGTTTTTAGAAGCTAGCGCAATAAAATAAAAAAAAACTAGAACCTAAGATTTCTGGGCTTTCATATTCTAAATTCACTGGAAGATAAAATTGAAATGACGGACTGGTAAAGGAATAAATGTGAGAAACGTTCAACTCATTAAAACCGATTAAATTTTATTTTAAATAAGCAAAAATATATATGCATACTAGACAAAAAAAAATTAAATGAAGGAATTACATTATTTGTCGTAACTACTGATCCCTGTCGAATTTGTTTAAAATGCATTTAGTTGAAGTCATTTAAAGACATTTTCAAGTATTGAAGAAAAAAAATACTAGTGTAAGAATTTTCTTCCGATTACGAAGTTTTTTAGTTTTTATAAAGCAACAAATAAAAAAAGGTAGTTTTAAAATTTAAATAAAAAAATTGACAAAAAATTTCATATAAACTTGGGAGGTTAAGAGTTACACGAGTTCCGTTAGCTTCATGAAAAGCGGAAATTGTCAGGTTTCAATCGAATTTTCTTTGCGATAGATATTCTACCAATATAATTGTCAAAAGTTTTTCTTCATATATTTCCACTTGCTAATTGAACAATTCGTAAAAATAAAAAAATTAATTTGAAATAAAAAAAATACTAAGTAGCAAAATTAGGAGAAAATTGTAGCAATGGTTCATTTTCAGTAATGTATAAGTAATTTTAAAGGAATTTAAGGAATTATACAACTCGGAAACTTTGGTTTCAAACGAACACGAAACATCTCGACGCAATATGGAGACCCGGCATAACTACTTATATGTAACGACATTTATTCGAGAATATGAACTAATAATTGTACGAGTCGACCTTTCGTAATGACTTGCCAGGACACAAAACATTAAAATACATAGTACTCGAAACCTTACAATCGATCTAGTTTTATTGATTCATATTTTTTTAAACTATCATTTGAGAAAAGGCGCTTAAAAGCAGAATGACTCGGACCCAGAAAATAGGTTAGGTTGAATTATCGTCGCACTAGAGCTACACGAGGGCTATTGGCGACGGCCGTCGTATTTTCGAACCACTGTCAAGTGACGAGCCGACACCTGACGAGGCACCCGACGCAACCGTCAGGGGCGACATCGTACGCAGCGTTATGAAAATATGCGATATAAACTTCGCACTAAAGCTACATATGGCTGACGAAGTGTGTTTGATTTTGGAACCGCAGACAAGTGATGAAGCCTACAGCATTCCGCACAGTATCCTCGTAAAAAATCATAATGTAACTTTCTAACTCGGAAATGGGAGCAGGGATTCATAAGTTTGATGCAGCCATTCAATTTAAAACATTAGGGGGGGGGGTGAGTTATTTGTTTGGAGGCAGAGTGGTGTTACAATTCTTGTGGATGAAGCATTGATTCTAGATCAATATAACAATCGTTTTGAATCCAAATAGCATTCATTGTGAGACATTTAAGAATTTGGTAGACTAGAACTCGAAATTTCACAATAAAAAAATCATTCACTCTATTAATTATAAATATATTTTTAGAAATCTACTTGACCTGTCTATTTGAGACAGGAGCTCGCTCAGGCGCTAGTACCACTAGATTTACACAGACGTTCTTAGAGTCGAGCTCCGTAACTCCGGACAGATGCCTTGTGACGATTAGTTTTAATTGAATTTAAGTCGCACTAGAGGCTACACACGGCCTTTTGGTCAAGTGACGAAACATGAGGTAACTAAACGCAACCTTAAGCACGTGGGAAGACAATTGAATAAAAGTCGCACTAGAGCGCGTCGCTATGTTTAAACATTAGACACGAAGAATTTAACGTGACTATCTACTATTCGGTGTATTTTTTTAAAATCTACATTAGTTTGGTTTATTTTGTATTATCGTCGCACTAGAGCTACACGAGGACTAATTATCCATTTAAAAGAATAGAGTGTCTATCCACTTTCAATTCTCTTACGTTCTAATGTGACCGTATGTCGTAAACTGCAGTAACCACAATGACTTGGACCATTGTTGCAAGCAGTTGGTGATTGTAACCTAAAGAAAACATACACTGAAAAAGACTGAATATTTCAGAGCAAAAATGGTCTAACTCGTTGTGATTACATCAGTTTACCTGCTCACGGAAGCGCGGGTCTCTAAACCTGAATGCCTCTGCGTTAATCCGATGGGGGGGGGGGGGGTATTATTTAAAGCCACTCTTCTTACGCTGGATTGAATATTTTTACAAACGATTTGTGATGTTTGTAAAAATATTCAATACAGCGGAGGAATGTGGTTTTGAAAATAGTTTTTTCCCCATTAGATCAACACAAGTGCATTTAGGTCTAGAGACTCGCATTCGCTCTTAAGTAATGAACAAGTTGCATACTTAACCACATATGTTAATAAATCTTCTGGACTAATAACACAAATATAAAAACCTAATATACGATGGCTATTTTTTTATAATTAGTAATTGAGAAACTATTTAAGATTCGGTTTGATATTTAGAGCGAGCACAAGTTTTAACCTTTTTTTTAAGACTAATCTGGGATGTTTTTTCATAATTTAAATAATTTTGCCATTTATACATATTATTGCATATTGAATAAAAGCCTGTAAAAATCCAGTACCGAGTAAACATAATTCTTTTCTGCAAACCTCACAAGGAACTTTTTTTGAATTGTGCAAGAAAGGGTTTAACATACGAATTCAAACGCCTAATTTCTATGAACCTTTTGAGTTTATTGAATGCAAGAAAGTTTGAAGCACCCATTTCTCATTTTTTCCCATTCAAAACACCTATATTTTTTTTATTAATACTTAACCTTAAATACATTTTTTAGTTTACTTCTTAAAAATAATTTTTAAAAAGGGCGAACGTCTGATACAACTATGTAAAACTCCTAAAATAAGGTTAGATTGTAAAGGGTCAAGTAGCAAACAAAGGAATTTTGTTTTTTTGGTATTTGAAAAATAATAACCCGTAGTGTTTAACATTGCACTGGAGCTACATGTTGATGGCCGTCCTCGTATTTTAGAACCACGGTTGCGTGACCAATAAGTTCAATAAAAAAAAAGGATATTTTTAGGATGTTTTTAGGTTGTTTTATAACTACTGGGACATGGAGAGCAACCACCAGAATATCGAAATCATTTGACTTGGAATAATCCATATAGAATTTTTTCTTTACTTAACCTAAAATAAATTAAACTATACAAAAAAAGTTAAATCTTCACACACACAAAATTAAGTTTTAGGTTTTTGTCGTAACTAATATAATTTACAAAAATTTTCGTTATTGTTTGCATGTAGAAAATAGGCACACGTTCATTTGAACTAAAAAAGTTAATATCCGACCTTCAGAGGCACTGCTGATTCGAGAAATCAACTATAACTGATCTGATTAACGTTACACCATAGCTATACACGAAGGCTATCGGCAATCATATGTACTCGGGTATTTATAGAAAACCCTTTCTACAATTGAAAATGCCCCAACTGCGATCGAAAACGTTCTTTTTTTAAGTCATAAGTGAATAGAAATTTTAAACTTTTATTTGATACGTATTTTAATACCTTTCGAAAATTAAATGTAGAATAAAGAAAATACTAGGACATTTCATTTAAAAAAAATTCGATATTTAGCTTATAACTTATAATATAGCTAGCCGCTCTTTTTTTTTATTTCAACTTAATGTCGTTAACAACCAAAGGCCTACGATTAAAAAAAATCTAATGCTTTGAAAATAGCCGTAGACGGTTGTGCCTTTTACAACACTTAACCAAATGAAACTTTTTTGATATTAATACGAAAAGATACTATTAAAATATTTTTAATTTGAAGGCAGAAAACGAGCCAATTCAAACTTTTATCAAATTTTAATTGGCCTGTAACAAATCTATACGAAAATGTTTTAAAGGTCACACTAGAGCTACACAAGGGCTATTGGTTAGGTTTTGAATTATCGTCGCACTAGAGGTGCACGAGGGCTATTGGCGACGGGCGTCGTATTTTAGAACCACAGTCAAGTGACGAGCCGACACCTGAATCAAGGGCTATTGGCGACCTGCCAACTCTCCGGTTTACACCCGGCAATACCATGTCGTGTGTACCACATTAATCCTCTCATGGAGTCCAAAGTTCAATTGTAAAATGGATGTATAAATATACATCCATTTTACAATTGAACTTTGGACTCCAGGTGGTTTTTTGACTTAAATCCGGAGAGTTGGGAGTTTGGCTGAAATAACTTTGCACTAGAGCTAGAGTTGCCAAATCTGCCAAAATAAACGACTGAATTACCCATCAAACTGTCATATTATGTTTGGGCCTATTTTCTTTCACTCGATAGGTGAATTCATAGTAATCCTTAAATATTATCTTTTGTGTTGGCTCCTGTTTTGCTACACGATGGATATTTAGTTTGGTTTGAATTATCGTCGCACTAGAGCTACACGAGGGCTATTATGGATATTTAGTAAGAAACCTGCTGCTTCAAACTATTCGAAAAACCAATAAACATCCCTATTGGAGGGATTTGGACACGTATCGACGGGTTTATACTTATACTCTAGTACAAAGCATTTAACTTGTGCTAAGGCCTAATGGAACGTCGTATCAGTTGTAAATTCTACCAAGCGAACAGAATAATTTGAGCATTATTCGCCGTTTAGTAGCCTACAACTTTCAAGTCATTGCCTCATTTGGTTTAAGATTTTCTTTTGAATTCCAACTATTTAAAAATTTCCAAATTGTCAATGCAACGTTACCTACCTTTTCAGGGTTTTTTTTTTTTTTTTTTTTTTGTCAAAGAAACATACTTTTAATACATTTGTACGAGAGAACTTTTTTTAAAAGGAAATATTTAATTTCCTAAATACCGTCTTTTGAATAAGGTCGTCGCCAATAAATTCCGAATATTAAAAAAAACTAGTTTTTTTTAGAAAGCAATACATAAACGCATAGAACGGTAAAATTTTAGAAGCACAATATAACAAGTGCTTCTACCTACTTTTTGGCTTCGACTTTATTCATGGAAACGCAAAAATGCATATCGCATTTTAAATATATGCATTTGTATGGTGTCGAGAAGAAAAATCATCTGAAGAAATAGAGCTACACGAGGGCAATTGGCGAAGGGCGTCGTAGTTTATAACTTAGAACCACAATCAAGTGACGAGCCGACACCAGAGCAATATGGCATAGGTTAGGTTTGAATTATCGTCGCACTAGTACTACATGAGGGATATTGGACCATTGGTATAAGTTGATGATGCCCCTACTGCTTGATGCCAGGTAACACTCCAAAAATTTTGATAGTCAAGCTAGCGTTTGAATAACGTTGCACTAGAACTATTGGAAACTTTACTCTACGTTTCAGAAGCACGGTCAAGTAACGAGGCCAACTCGCAGTGTTAGTTTAGGTTTTAATTGACCGTCGCACTAGAACTTTCAAGCTAGTGATAGTACGTAACTTGAATTCATGGAACTATACAGAAACAATTTCAACGTCTTTATTTTCAGTAGCTTTACTACACATAAGCTAACCAATACTCCCCCCAAAAATACGAGTTGTATTCATAGTATGAAAAAATTGGGAGTCGTCTTTCTTGTTTATTTTTTTTAATGCTTGGCTGCTTTTGGATGTTTGTTATACTGATGAAAATTGACCTAATGAATAAGTTTTTTAGTCGTTTTAGATTATGATTAAACTACAGAGGTTCCCAAAGTTTGAGTAAGGATACCTCAGCAATTATCAGCATTACATATTTGAAGCATAACCACACAGAAAGTGCTTATCAGGGTAAAATGGGGCACACTTTGAGAACCTCTTATGAGGGCCGTCACGCGGGTAGGGCGAGTGGGGACAATTCTCTCAACTAAAAGGGAGTTTAATTTAATCCCAATATAGTTTTCACTTTCTAAAAACATAACATCGCACCAGAGCTACACAAGTGTTAGTGGGGCGGTCATACAGCGGTGCGCGAGATAAACCTTCACCGCATGACGGCCCTGTCTGTAATGTATTTTGTATTTTTGTGAACAAGCATTGTACAAGATAAAAAAAAATATCAAACTTGTTCCTTTAAAATTATTTTTGTTATGCACGACTTTGATTGTCGATATTAATAGTACACTAAACTTAGTGTTTTTGCATAAAGTTTGAAAATAAAGTTAATATTTAACGTGATGGCCTAAAAATTGTAACACATCCATAATAATTTCAGTTTTATTATGACAATAAAAAATATATTACAGTATAACATGCAAAGGCACCGCAGCCAAATGATGATGAAGCACTAGTTTATTTTAAACACCTAATCCGAGTTTTTGATTTCTTCTCGAGCAGCGAGCTGCAATTTATTCATCAATAGATATTTTTTTTTATCAAAAAGAGACTATTGTATATTAATTGGAAAAATCTTTTGCCTGTTCAACTCGATAAACGTGTTTTGAAGTAGTTAAATAGTCAATTAACCTCCTAAGTCATGTTGGTGCTTAAAAACACAATTGTATCCACGCAAAAAAAAAGTTTGGTATGTTTTCATGAGATAGTACTAAAGGCGAATGAGTCGAACGACAGCGGGTATCCAAACCAAAGTGCCTCATTGTTAATCTAATGGGGGGAGGGGGGCATTTCATAAGCCACATTTGATAGAATAAAATTTTTAAAAACAATTTTTTGACATAATCAAGGCCTTATCTACCATAAGGCCAGGGCCTCATGTAATAGTTTCTATTATGCTAAATGCTGTTGATTACCACAATTTCTGCATTTAATAATTTTCAAGACCCCCTCCCCCACCCCTTCTTTTATTGACTTTCACCTAAAGTGATTTGGTTTGACCGATATATTATTAAGAAGTCGATAGCAAAAAAAAGATACATCGGCCAA
The DNA here is from genome assembly GCA_023701765.1 of Hylyphantes graminicola. Taxonomy (NCBI): domain Eukaryota; kingdom Metazoa; phylum Arthropoda; class Arachnida; order Araneae; family Linyphiidae; genus Hylyphantes; species Hylyphantes graminicola. The sequence continues at coordinate 13,887,053 of CM043111.1, forward strand.
CTAGCATCATCATTACGGGCAATCATGCACAACATTTTCCGTGAAGAGAGCCCCAAAATTTGTTGTGCCCATTGTCAGTTTTCCTAGATCAGACCTGAACATAATAATCACAAGCCTTCATAATTCAACTTTTTGAAATGGGTTCAACTTTTTGAATGGGAAAATTAAAGTTATTCGAACCCATTTCAAAATTGCGATCAAAGAGACCTGTAAGTCAGCAACACTTATAAAAAAAACCGTTTGTAAAAACATTAAAGTGAGAAAAATGTTGCTTAAAAACATTTTTTCCCCATTGGCTCAATACAGACACTGTGGTTTGAACACCTGTGGTCATTTGCCATTTAAGGACTATTGATTTGTTAAACGTGTTTGGAAAATGTTGATAAAAAGTTTACCTATCTTATAATACCATGAGTTTTAGATTAAATGCTTTACTCAAAGAAGTCAGTTGGGGGGAAAAGTTCTCAATTTACTCGGCCTTTACAGAAGGTGTAAGATAATGTGGAAGCAAACAAATCGTTCTAAATTCAAAAGCCTATATTTTCTTAAATACAAATTTGTAAATTAAAGAAATACTCAAGTAGTATCACAGTTTCAATTGCTACTGAAATTAATTTGTTTCACAGCGAAAACAGAATTGTTTTTCTACTTTCGATACGTCAAAATCTGATTTATTTAACGTACATACAGTTAGACAAACGTGCTGATTAAAGAAAGATCTGCCAAATATTAAGATTTAAAAAAAAAAAACGTGAACTGTCAACCTTTTATTTTAAAGTATTAAACTAAAATTTCTCCATAAGGTGTACTAATGAAATGGTATATTGTAGAAATGAAGGGAAAACCTCAAACCTTTGTAGTCCAATGTTTCAAGAAGGCAAGGCAACTATTAAAAATAAAAGATGCCTTTATTAGCCTTACTTAAAATAACTGTTCAACGCCGGATATACAGATAATATATTGGTCCACTCTTCCGATGATTTGGTAGTGATCTAACATCCTTGATGGTAATCCAAAACACAAGACAGATCCACAGAGCCAGAAGTTTTCTTATGAAAGATTCCTTTTAGTAGATTCCCAGAGTCTTCAAATTTATATAGTCTTTATGTAGATTATTTTAAATGTCTTCAGTAACTTTTGTTTTCACACAAGATCATTTTCAAATTGAAAATGCTTTTGACTTGTTTTCAAGTTCTACTGAAAAAGCAATGCACAATAATATACAGTTTATATGTAACACGTAATAATACTTACTTCCTTCACAGATTATTTGTCATACCGATTTTCCCATCAAGTTTCTAAGCATGCCCGACCAGGATATCTTAGGAAGATGAAGAATGAGAAAAGGTTGGAAAATCCTTCACATAATTTGGGTTCTTGTAGATCTTCAATACAAGCAGGGCAACACAAGAGCTTATTTGGAACTCAAAATCATAATTTAATAATAAAACTATGAAGGTATAGATGGCAATTCCTTCAGAAGACGTTAAGTTTTCAGCAAAATAAATCTTAGATTTTGCAACTAGCATTGGCCTAACCCTGCAGCTTTCGTAAATTTTAAATCCTTATAACTAGAATATACCAACACTTCACTGCCAATGTTTGTTCCATCAAACAAATTCAAATAAGCGTACGTCGAAGAGCCATTTCCCTAAATATTTCTTGATTTCTATCCGACAGAATTACCATGCATCCTAAAATTAAAAAAAATTAGTAACAAGTGTAAACAGTTCCAAAAAAAATCTTCTCACAAGGTGCCACAGAATCTGGGAAATCTGCAAGATTAAAAAGAATTTTTTATTGATACACAGAAAAAATAAGTATTTTCAAACCAAGAATAAAAGTTGCAATTTAAGATTGTAGGGAAAAGGGTTATAATAATTAGGCATAAATTAGGGGGGGGGGGGGTTAGGTTGGTTTGAATTATCATTGCACTAGAGCTACACGAGGGCTATAAAGGAGGTGAAAGAATTAAGTACAAAAGAGGCTAGTTCAAATACTTACAACAGCCTTCACTAAATAGAGATATTAGCCATTAAAGAATGTTTAAGTAAATCTAATTTTTTTCTGTCGATTGGTGGATTAAGTTTATGGCTCCCGATTTTTTTTTCTATAAATCTCGAATACAAGATTAAAAACAGGGAAGTAATTTCGACTCGAGGGTTTATCAACAAAAAAATTATATTTAAAAGCAATTAATATGTTAAACAATTATAAAACGAAATCCATGTTAACCGGCATTGCTAAATGTAGGTTGAATCAGCGTGGCACTAGAGCTATACAAGGACTATTTAAAGGCAGGATATCAACCTATTCCCATAAGAAAGAAAACCTTGCAATACCTCTTTACCTCATCTAACCAAGTTTCTCCCTTATATTTGTAGTATAATAAAAGTGAAATAATAGAATCTATACTAATGTGCGTAATGTTAATAGGTTTATATGTACTATTATACTTATCAAGCTATTGAATTTACCCAACATAAACCTTTAATAACAAACAAAGGATTAAGAAACTTTCACATTAAATTACTCTAAAGCATACCCCTGTATAACCCGAACCTCATAAATACCAGCTTATATTAATTGTATTTCTTTGTGTCTTTATAATGCATGTTATTAAAAACATTTAATACAAATAGACTTATATTTTTATACACTGAGAGATCCATTTTCGAAGGCATTGATGAATTAAATCAACAGTAGCCTTTATCAACCAGCAGATGTTTTAAATCTAAGCAAGGTCAATTTATTTTTCTTAATTTTATAGCCAGAATTTCTGTTAAATAATCATGAATTGAAGTGTTGTTGTGTGACCTAGAATTGTATGTGTTGGTTAAAAGTTTCCTTTAAATAAATACACACTTAGACAACTAAGAAAAAGTTTTATTTTTCAAAAGGTCAGGTAATAATTTTAAACAAAAAATACCAGATTCAATTAAAAGTTCTGGGGCAACATTAATTTTAATTTAAATTTATAAGATTTGCATTTCAGAAAGAAAGATGGTTGATACATTTAATTGTCTCAGAACTTTCTTTTGAAGCTAGATTACCAGTATTTTCCCCACAAAATAAAAGGTGTCAGCAGATTTTAATTTAATGAATCAATAACTTTAAAGTGGCATAAAACGTTAAGTCTTAACAAAAATTTTTTAATTATTCATAGTAAGTTCAAATGAATCTATTAGGGGAGAAAATTACCGAATTATATAGAAAAGCTATAAATAAGCTTGTACAATCAAATTCTGCTGACACTGGATATTCAATTTTCTAAGAAAACAGAATTTATACAAAATATCTGGCTTTCTGCATCAATGGATTCTTCAAAATAACTGAAATAAATCTCATGGTTAGTATATGTTGCATCTTGTATAAACTAGCTCCACACTGCAGCAACAGATGACTGCAAGATAAATAGTTAATGAAGACATGATACACCAATACTTAATAGAAATAACAAAGTAGATAGCAATTATATTTACCTAGCTAATCTTGGAACATCTTCTACACTTTTTATCCCCCCTTCTTCAGAAAGGAGAGAATCCAAGGCCTTTAATAATTGGTCTGGGTCTATCGGGGCCTAAAAACAATACATTTACCTAGTATAAATCGAGAGTTCAAAATAACCATCCCTTACGAGATTCCTGAAATCCAGTTAGTATGTTCAATGCAAATGTTATAACACACATTCGAATACACCTATAAAAATATCCGAATGAAACGTTAAAATATTTGAACTTTGATTAGAATTGATAATTGAATGTTTTTTAAACTTTCATATAATGCTAAGAAATATTAAATTTTATAAAACGTCATTGAAATTCCATGTAAAATGTCTTATTAAAAATGTATGCATACCGTAGGTATTAAATACATTTAAAGTAAAATTTCCTCAAATTAAGACAAAATTAACATTATCTAATCTCTTTTACACTAACTTTTTATAATGCAAAACATAAAATAGCAACTTTAAGATATTTGTTTTAAAATATTTAATAAAATATATCGCAATGGGATATTCGAGGGAATACCAGAACTAATATGCACATTCAACACAAACATAAATATTCATATCCGTAGAAAACATTCAAAAAGCATGCAATTTATTTCACGGAAGCATTATAAATGTGTTGAGTCCTGGGGAAGAACCCCTTCATCGACTAGGAATCTACCATATCCGGGGCCACTTGGCAGCTACTGCCGACCGGAAACCCCGGTTTCTTCCTTGATTATTTCGCGGTACTCGAGTTAATGTTGGTAAAAAAAAATCATAGCATAGGACTTCTTAATTCATGAATCCTTAAGCTTTCAAATTGTTTTAGAAATATCTATGATCTTCAATTAATTATACTTTACTATAAGTTTAGATATTCATATTTGCTATTCACATTCTTAAAATGTTATTTTCGATCGTCACTCGAAATTTCATTTCAGGGCTGAAACGAAAGAACAAAGCGAGAAACCAGTTTCCTTACACCAGTTTAGGAGGAATGAATTCGATGGATGTTTTGGTTATATGGCGCAAGGGTATCAAAAGCCATATTTCACCCAAACCAGTTCAGGCAGTGACCCTATACCGTCGCCAAAAAGGCTTGGTTTGGACTGATGATATCCAGTCAATGAACGGTTTTCCCCCCTGGACTCTACATGTGACATCATCCAAATGTATAACTGGCACTACTTTTTAAGTTAACAAGCCATAATGACAAAGCATGTTGACTGTACAGCTAATCAATACAAAAAAACTTAATAAATATCTTGATGTAAAGAATTTTTTTTAGTAGTCCAAACCATCTTAAATAAAGTGACGTCTGTATAATAATAGAAAATATGAACCTAACTCTTGAAATTGGTTACATATTTGATGAATAAATTAATGCAATAATTTGATGCAAGAAAAAGTTTTAAAAAATTTCAGGTAGGCTAAATGTTTTTTTTTTTTAGAGAGTTGTTACAATAGTCAATAAATAAGCTACATAGTGTATTTGCAACAGGTGTTTCTATTTTTATTGCAATCCATTTGAATTTATTTTTTTAAAAATAACTTCTAAAACAAGATAAGGCGAACTTAAAAAAAAGAATTCATAATTCAAATGAATTTCCAATAAAATAAAAGCAGATGACACACTCAGAAATCAGACAATTTGTTTTATTTTTTAAAGTACAGATAGAACCTCGATTATGCAATCTAGTTAGGACCGGGTGATAATTGAAAATTCCAAATACAGAACTTCCATTAAATCTTAAAACTCATCGTACAGAAAAGAAAATTTTAGGATTACCAGAAATTCGCTTTTATTTTTTTTAGTTGCCGAAATTTTGCTATATCTTAAAATAACCATAGTCTCCCGATTTCATTAAACACCGGAATTTCGTGAGTCAAGAAGATTTTAGAATTACCCGAAATTTCCAATTTTTGAAAAACTGAAGTTTGCTGATTTTAGTATGGCCCAAGATTCAATTACACCCTTGAGAATCGCCGTAAATTTCTAAGCCTGTTTTTTTTTTGTAAATATCATAGATTGACCTAAATTTAGACTTTTTTTAATGTTGGTTAAGGACTTATGAATGGTCGGTAATCAGAGTTTCTGGATAAAAGAGAGACCGACGGTTAATCGAGGTTGTAGGTAGTAAATTCGAGTGTTTTCTTCAGCAATTTTTTTATTAGATTTTTTTACTAATCAAATTAAAGTGCTCATTATCGCATATAGGATAATAATATACTTAATTTTAATTACTATCCATCATACTAATTTTAAGCAACTTGACAAATTTAACCCCTAGAAAAAAATACCATAAATAAATGCATAATACGCAATTATCTATATAGTATTTTTCACTATGGGTAAAAAATGAATTTAAAAAATTGAAATTTTCGTAGCTTTTAGTTGGTAGAAAAGAAATGAATTATTGTCGCACTAAAGGTACATTTTGGCTATATTCTTGTAGCTTTAATTTTTCATAAAAGATAATGCATTTTTCATTGTAAACATGTTATCCGAAACTTAATTTCTTTAACTTCGAACCCATTTTTCCCCACAAAGCTTTAAGTTTTTTATTGAATAAAAACAAAAAAAATATTAATCTAAACCACAAAACAAAGTTTGTAATCAAAAAAAGTCCCCTAGCTACTAAAAGTAGAACTTCAAATTTATCACAAAAAGTGGGAATAAAATTACTAATGTGACTAGTTAGAAATTTTTGCTTTGCTTCATTCCAAAGTACAGAATCTTTTTTGAATGAAAATTGCTGAGGATTATTAAAAACTGGGTTTTAGGGTTTAAAAACTGTTCAGCTAGGGAAAATGGTCTCTACTCAGACAGCAAATCAAACAACACTATAAACAAATGTTTTAAAAAATACAAGCACAGAAGAAAGGCGTACTTCAATCCTTAAATACTCAAGCAGAAAAATAGAAGTTGGGTAAATCTTAACCACCTATCTAATACCCTAATTTCTGAAGTTTGAAAACTTTTACTGTGACCAATATATAGGTTTGTAAACATAACTCTTATCTAGATTTTCTTTCACACACGATTAATACACTTTTGAAAACTTGCCAAGTAGATCATCTAATGCCATTTCAAAAAATTTAAACGAATTGTTTATTTTTGAATTTTCTTTTGCAAATTTATAAATACAGGCATGAGAACATTTCAAATCCAGAATCATCTACAGTGATTTAGTGGATTTTCTGTTTTACAGATATTTTTTAAGATTTTGACTAATCAATTGCAAATCGGACAATGATATTTCTTCATGCATTACCATTAAGAATTTGAAAGATTGACGACTTAGCAACATCTCAATCAGCTTGTAAAATAAGTGGTATCACATCGCAAAACATAACACCAAAATGAAAACTTGCGATATCGAGTTAGCTTTGCATCGCATTTAGTTGCGATGCAAAGTTAAATTGTTTTAGAACTACGGCGATCCGAAAGTCGCGGATCGCCGTAGTTTTGCAATTTACGGATCCCTAGAGTTCTGCCATTTCCGTATTCCCAGAGTTCCGCGATATTTGAATCCCCAGAGTTCTGCAACTTTTGGATCCACAGAGTTCCGCGACTTTCAGATCGCTGTAGTTTCGCGATTTTCAGATGCCTGAAGTTTTGCGATTTTCGGATCCTTAAATTTTTTCAAAATGCTATGCATGAATTAAAAATTGCTACACTCAAATACTTTGGTGTAGCAAAACTGCTATACACACAAAAAAAAAGTATTTTACACGCTGATCTCAATGAACGTTTTAATCTCGCAAGTTGCAGCCTATGCTCAAAAACTTATCCTTAAAAACTATTTCTACAACATTTTAATTATTATTTATTAATGTTTACATCAATGCTGTTGATGTTTTTTCTGATGGGGGCAGATAGCAATCTGGAAATATGAATTTATGTTTTGCCTATTAATCTAGCAACCGAAATACCTTCCCCATCATGAAACAAAAATATAATCCTACTTGAAACTTCCCTTTAAAAACTTCGTTTCACAGATATTTGATTATAATTTGGACAATGTTAGTTAAATTGGCTATAGGTGAAAACGAATATTTAAAAGGAAGGAAAATTTTGAAAGAAACAGTTGAACCTCTATCAATTGCTACTTTCTGTCTTAACTGCCTTTGTGTGGGGGGGAGGGGGGTTAGAGGGCTTAAAGTTGATAATTTTTTTTACAATCCTGAACAATGAGGCTTTGTTTTCTCACTGTTTCATTGGTAATACTAATATAGCATAAACTATTGTAAAAAAATTTGATTATCCAAATTACTGAAATTGAAAACAAATTAAATGTCAATATAAAAAACAATTAAAATAATTCTAAATGTTATACATAATATCTATAAATACAATGAAGTTTTTTTAAAGTAATTGCATATTTGGATGATGCCACCTGTTTACACGATTCATACATCTGTGATAAAGCATGCATTTTTATAATGTAAGAATATAGCGAGATTGTTAAAAGTGCATAAAACATGCTTCTAGCAAAAGAGGAAAAGAGACCACACCAAAAACATCACGACCACTGAAAAATAGTTTTACCAAAAGCTCTTTAAAAAAAAAACATTAGTCACAAAAAGCCATTTTAAACACAAAAATAAACCGCCGAACAGGCAGGAAGGGGTAGCAGACACTGAAACGATGTTAATCTGTTTTCCAAAGAAACCCAATTGCTTTGCTTATTTTTTTTTTGGCCCTATACTTACATAGATTCTTTCTGTAACAGTTACTGGAGCTAAATCATCAGTTGGTAAAGCTTTCCATTTACCATCTTCATGTCGCACCAGCTTCAAGATATGGGTCTGCCATCAAAAAAAGATATTTCATCGAAATGGACAACCCTTGGCGAAGGTCACTTGTTTTTGCCCAAGCAACAAAATCAAAAAATAATTTTCCTTTTTAAAAAATTAAAACTTAAAACGTCCAGTTTCAGCTTCAAAATATGGGTCTGCCATAAAAAAAAAAAAAGACATTTCATCGAAATGGATGGATAACCTTTCATGAAATTCACTTTTGCCCAAAGAAGAAACAAACTTATTTAATAGTTCTTTTTTAATTACATTTTAGGAGCTATTGATGTTTTTGGTGCTATGTAAAGTGGGTGCCTTCATTGGAAAAAGTATGGAAAAACCTGGTTAGCTAATAGCTTTGTTTTATTTGTTAGTACTTTATTACTTTCTTATGTATAAAAAAATTTTATTTAAAAATAACAGTGAGGTGCTAGGCGAATTAAAATTGCCTAGTTAGTAACCAAAACCAGGACAATTCTAATGTGACCTAATTATGAAAGAGATGATCAGTTCATATAAAGCATTAAAAATCTGCAAATATAATTTAGAGCTAATGTATTATTTAATATAGTTTGTTAATATAACAGAAGAAATTCAAGAGCAAAATATGAAAACTCACTTTGGTATATCACGGAAATAATTTGACTGCCTCAAATAAATGTTAATAAAATAGAAAAGGTTAAGATAAGAATCTTTGTTCAATGCAAATTAAATGTATAGGTAATCAGGGGAAATTATTAATTGGTAGTGTTATGTTAAGTAGGACAGAAAAAAAGACCAAATGGAGAAACCACTTCAAACCAAACTCTTAAAAACCCAAGTTGGATACAATTTAACATGCATTACATGGCCAAGTGTTAAGGCTGCTCATCACCCCCATACCCCGTTCTCCTTCGATCAGGCTTGCTAATGGTAAGTCTATGGGGGGGGGGGGGGGGAATGGTTTTTATTCCAGAAAAAGCAATGAAATCATAGGAATAATTTGATGCGGTTTTTTATTTCATAAAACTCCAATAAAATTGTGCTTTTAGAGGTTATTTTTTCATGTTATTTACTTTTTGTTAATCGATATTTTTTCTAATAAAAAAATGTAAATAACGTTTTGAAAAAAATAACCTCTAAAAGCACAATTTTATTGGAGTTTTATGAAATTAAAAAAAAAAACGCATCAAAATATTCCTATAATTTCATTGCTTTTTTTTTATAAAAACCACATTTCACCTATAGACTTACCATTAGCAACCCCAATCGAAAGAGATATGGGGTGATGAGCAGCCTTAATATGTGAACAATATATGTTCAAAAATGCAACTTATTCACAACAAATGTAAATGGCAAGATCTTAAAAAGCATACAGACTTTCAGGAATTAAAGTAATGTATCCAGTGAGTAATAATTTATTGAAGATTTCAGAATCGAAGATGGAACAAAATTCTTGTTTAGTTGTTTAATATATCATTTGCATAGATACCGAAATAACTAAAGGCTTAAGATCTTTGAACTTTCCATTTGCGAATATGTTGCTTTTTTAAACACTTATTAATGACACGAAGGGTTTTTTAAAACCTTTCTTGTCTGTGCACATTAAGTGAAAATTAAACAGTGTGTTAAAAATTTACAGAGTCCTCTCCTTTAAAGAAAAAAATTACAACAATCTTATTAAATGAAGTTGAATTCAAAGTTAAAAGTCTGCTTTTAATTCATACTAAGGCTTACATGCAGAAAGCGCAAGTAAGCTTGCAGAAAAAGGCCAGTCATTTTCAAGGGGTAGTGTAGCCCACACACAAAAATAGCTTGCATCGCATGATTGAAGTTTCAGCTCTTGTGCTTTGAATTTTAAAATATTTTAAACAACTTTAGCACTAAAACTTGCTAGGCAATACATTACAGCAAAGCTAGGATAAGGACATAATGCCGTAAAACTTTTTAAAAAGAAAAAAATGAAGACCAACTGGCAATTTATCAAGTATGTATAAATCATCGTATAGTATGTATTTGGCTTTACAATTTAAATTTTAAATAGTTTGTATTTCAGAATTATCGGGAATTTTAGTCATTTTTCAGGTAAATAAGAGAATCAGTCGTTACTAATTTTATTGTTTGCCTTGCTTTCCAACCAAAATATTTATTCAAGTACTAAAAAAAAACTAACAAAATCGTAGCATAGCATAGGGATACATTTAAAAAGCTCCTTTAATGATTTATTTACTAAGAAACTAACCTAATATTGAACAAAAAATCAGGAAGTAAAAGCATAACTTCAACTATAGGAACTGTTTATAAATTTAAGGAATATCCTTAAAGGAAAGTTAAAATGTTCGTTTTATCTCTTCCCATTATGTCTATGATTTTTTTAAACCTTCCCTTGAATAAATGTTCAGCAATGATGGCTTTTTTTAGCATTAAGGAATACCAAATTATATTTTGAATCTTTTAGGTTAATATCATTTTCAATAAGTGGCCGATTGATTTTGGAAATGGAAGCTCTGAAGACGCCAAAAATGTACAACCAAACGGAATATTTCCAATGGTAAATTTATTTGTACATACTTTATTTTGTCGCCAATAATTTTATTTGGTAAGATTTTCCTCCCAGAAATGGTAAAGTACCCATTAATGAAGTCATAAATGGACAATGTGTTTTGTAATGTATAACTTACAAACAATTATGCTACCAGCATTGTGCAAGACAAAAGCGGTACATTCTTGCCGATTATGAACAACATTGCATATTAAATATTCACTAAAACAGTGGCATCATCAAAATCCTTATTGATACAAAAGTCACAAATTAAGATGGTCTGGACTGAAAGTATCCAGCTTTATTCTTTAGTGAAAGTATTAAAAGAAAATTTTAAACTCTTAAAGAAATAGCACAGTTTATATTTCAATAAAAACTAGCTTATAACTACAGTTTTATTTAAATTAATCAAAAATGCATGCTCTATATCCAAATAAAGAAAATGTGACAAAAATTTTACCATGGCGATTGGTATGTTTCGAGGTAAAGGACTTCTTGATACTTAAATACCTGAAAGAAAAAATTACAAAATATTAAAATAGGTTTCTAGAAAATTAAAATAATACTTAAATAGCAAATGATTTAAAAACTAGCTAATAGGGTACAGCTATAATATAAAATGGCGATCAGTTAATTGTCCTGCATTTGGCGAGCTTAAAAACATATTGTGGGGTTGCTATACCTAACAAGTTACAAGAAACATAACAGGCAATTGTTGCTTAAAAATAAAGTTTTTCAATCTTTCATGTGGGCATTTTCAATGCTTAACACTTTACCTACGGGCGTCGACTGACCCATAGACTAAGAACACTAAGTTTCAAACTCTCATTGGAGAATGTCTACATTGAAATTGACATAGAAACTAGCGCGCCCCCTTTGTGTCTAAGGGAACTAATGTAATGGTTTCTGGCTGCCTATTTGCAGTCACCTTTAGGAGATTTAACAGAGCCAATGACATCTCGTAATTTGGAACCCTTATCAAGTGACGATAGGGATCTATTTTTTACTACAACTTATTTTCGACTTTATTTTTGAATATATACAGCAACTCATTGACTTTTATATCCCTCGTAGGCCCATCCTCAAGATATTTGACCTTGTGCTTCTTTTTCTCCATTAATAAACCTACAGACTGACTACGCTTGTCATTTTAGACATGGTCCCCCAAAGATCCACAAGTGATTCGATTGAATAACTCGTCAAATATTCATCCAAATGTAACAAAAACTTAGATTTAGGGGTTTTCGAGGGTTTTTCACATTTCTAAGTAATTAAAATTGGGTGTTGCTATTGAAAATTTTAAAGTTCGTAACATTTTTAATATTAAGACGGACCCTTATGCAAATTTTGTGTCATGCAATTAACTCAAAATGTTATTTGTTCACATAGTCAAAAAGGTCCGATGTAAAAGGATGACTAAAGGTTGAAATAATCACTAGTGGGTAACTTTTTTTAACAGAGAACATTCCGAAGAAACAGTAGCCCTACAATTGAAAGTACAATTATGCCAATCAACAAATCAACCTTTAATAGTGTTTTAGTTGCTTTCGACACGTTAGAAGAGCTAGGCATTAGATTAAGTTGCTGGTCTAGAAGAATTTTAGTCTACGGGTCAGTCGACGCCCGTAGTTAAAGTGTTAATAAGGAAATTAGACAAAATATAAGGTATGCAAGGTAATGAAAGTATTACAAAGGGGGGAGGGGTCAAAATCCAAAATGAAGCTGGGTTTTTAAACACATTTTGGAGGCGCAAATTCTAAAAAGGTATTTTCCATACATTGGTCCACCCATCAAACTGTCTGAAACCACTCCACAAGTAAAGAAAGAGCTACAAACTAAGTGTTTTTTGTCAGACGGTGCAGACGTTAGAATAAGGTTTGAGAAAATCATGCACAGGGTGGTTACAAAATCCTAGAAAAAAAGTTCCCTGATGTTTATGATTTCCCCGATACTTTCACAAAAAATTCCCTGCTTTACAATTACCTACAACGCACACAATTTAATGCAAGCAATGCAGAAGATTTAATCCTGACATTGCGGGAATTAAGACTTTCCGCATTATGGGTGAACCTATCTAACTTTTCTAGTTTTCTACATTTCCAAAAATCTAAGTTTAGAAGAATCATGTGATCAGAAAATCATGTTATAACATAATTTGTGAGAGAGATTGATCCTTCCTCCAATATTGGTAATTTTGACAAACAGAATATTTTTTTTATCAAGTGTCTGCTAATAGTGATCACAAGAGCGAATTGTTAAATCCAAAGTTCCAATCCATGTTTAAGTAATCCAAAATGGAAAAAAAATTCCCCGATTTTGCAAACTTTGAAAAATTCCCATGAGAATTCCCTGATATTTCCAGAATTAAAAAGTTCCCTGATTTCCAGGTTGTTACCACCCTGAATTGCATGTACCGAGTGTAAATGGCACATTACTTTTTATCTTAAGGGAATTGAAATTACCTCATAGGATAGATAATTACTTTTACATGCATGGTTATTTATTGAGTGGTAGTGGTTGTAGTGTTTTGCACTACTATAGTCTGTCTATTTAGGATGTGAGCCTTTAAGACTTTCTTACCCCATCCCTTCACTTGGTTATGTTATTTTTAAACACTCACTTGTATAATAAAAACAAATTAAAGACATCAAAGTGATGCTAAGGCATAAACAATAATTCATACTGTTTAATTCCTATTCAAGTCAATATTGCATGTAGGTAACAATATAATTTGACACTATTAAGTACAATAAATTTGACACTATTTTATTGTTTTTTTTTAATTATCCTGTTAACACATTGAGGTAGATTACAAAAAAAAACTAGATAATTTGGCAGCATGCCTTATTACCTACTACAGCTCCTTACAGAATTTTACGAAATCGTCTCGGGTGACATGTTACAATTTGAAACAGGTCTGATCAAATTTTTTTTCTTGTCAAATCAGCGACATTTTTTTGCTAACAAATTGTATACCATTTTATAGCAAATATTAGGTATGTAGAACGTCGCTAAACTACTGTATATTATATAATCTCGATAGACACGTCACAAATTTAGGCAAGTTAAACCTAACACTTCTTATCAGAGAAATATATTAATATAGTGCTGGGTGGATGTTTAAATATATGGCAAAAAAAAGAATAAAAGCCGTAAGGGTAATAATCGAAATGCATAAATATACATTTTCGTACAATCTACTACAAGTAAAATGAGGTCACCTATTAACAGGAATCCGTAACACACACAAAATAGAATATTTTTAGTTATACTAGACCATTTGCAAACAAATATACATTTTTTTTCTTGTATAAAGAAAAATAAGGGCAGTTTCGTAGTATATTGCATATAAAAGTAGTCACAAGTTGAATCGTCACAAGCAACACCCTACAAGGTCAACTGAAGGTTACCTTAAGAAAGTAAATATCAATACTTTACCAAGTTTTTATTATCACTTTAAGTGTAGTATTTATACACCTACCTTTCCTATAACATTTTTAACAGATCACTTGGTAGTTTTTAGAGAAAACTAAACAGCTTCAGTACGCAATGTGATATGCCTAACTAATTCTAATAACGTATCAAGATGCCCGAACTTAAATCAGACGCTAATAAATATTTTCAAAAAAAGTTTGTCAAATACTGATCTTATATATACTATATTAATAAAGGGTATAATGTATTTATGTACATTAGAAATATAATTCAGAATAAACACGTAAGCAAAGCCTAGAAAGATAAACAGCAGAAGCAGTTGTTTTTAGTGATGGGCGATTATGAGTGATGATAATCGAATCATTCGATTGTTGAAATCATTCGAGTTATTCGATTACTTAAAAATAATCGAAAATAATCGAACAATCGCCTCTGAAAAGCATAAACCATTTTCTCGACACCAAAACTCACCTCGATTATTTTCTCGACATAATTGACCACAATCGAGTGATTTTCTCGACACAATCGACAATCGAAGTGACAATCGAGGTGACAATCGCTGAACAGTATTTACAAATAAGGATGATAAGTGTTCTGCTATTGGTGCATTTACATAAGTAGTGACTTAAAATACGGAGAATACTGATCGTTTATTGGTTGGCTTTCGAGCTGCTAAATGTATTTCAAGGATATCAAACAGACTTGTATACAAATCTCGATGCATCGAGCCAAATTTCGATTAATCGAGCAAATGATCGACGAGTCAGTGAATGATCAACAATCGAAAATAATCGAGCATCGAAAATAATCGACAATCGAGCAAATGATCGAAGAGTTGAATATTCTATGAATGATCAACAATCGAAAATAATCGAGCATCGAAAATAATCGACAATCGAGCAAATGATCGAAGAGTTGAATATTCTATGAATGATCAACAATCGAAAATAATCGACAATCGAGACGTTTTATACGAGAGGTAATTAATCGAAGAGCGATTGTAAACATGGTAGTTAAAAATGAACTCCATGTGTATCTCAATAAGAATTTTTTTCTTGTATAATTTATTTATTTTGTGCACTCCAAAAAAACTTCAGTTATTTATTACTATGCAGATAGAAGATTACTATGACTGTTATTTATTACTATGAAGATATATTTTTTGATGGGAAAACTTCGAATGTGTGCAAAATACTAAAATAGTCAGTCTATTTTTATTTACTGTACAAATTTTTATGTACATACGAAATTTCAACTGTTGGTTAGTACTACAAAGTTTCAATTATATTTATTTATTTTGTGCACTCCACAAAACTTCAGTGTTGAGTTTGGACCAAGCAAATATATTGTTCACACTTTTAAGTTGTACACAAACTTTTATGAAACCAAATAATTTTTGTGACCAAAATTGATGTTGATTGCTAAAACATTTCATTTGTTGCTTAATAAATTTCATGAATTACTCACACAATTCATTTGTTGTTTTTAAATACTTTATTCAAATTGATTCTTCAATTTATATTTAAAAGGCACTGTTTCCCTGTGATTTTTTTAAATGTTTATAGATGGCAAAACACTACTGTGAGAAAAAATATCAACGCTAATGTTCTTTGAAAGCAAGATAAGTAATTATTAGAACAAAAACATGGCTCATCAGTATGTAAAGATCCAAGTTCTTTTTAAAAAATGTGTTTATGAGATGTAGTTGCCCAATTAAGCACCTCCTCTGGCTATTATGCCATACATAAGCTTAGCACAAACAACAATTTTTCGCCCAAAACTATATTAGCACTGTTCCAAACAAAGGAGCACTTTTAACTAGGAATAATCTATTTATTTAAATCCAGTTCATTGTCGAAATAAATAATACTGTTGAAAGTTTAGTCATTTTAAGAATAAAAACTTTACACATAAATTTTGTCATAATGTTAACCGTTACAAATAACTTGTTGCATCTGTTTATGTGTCAAAATTAATTTGATATGTCTTTTTAATATTTAGTCGTTAAGAGTTTTTTTGCTCGGTTAACTTTAGTATTGAGTGTTTGGTTGCTTTATCGATTGATTTCAAACTTATTTGTCTAAATTAAGCATTGGTCTGTTAAACAGCCCAATGTAGTAAATAGGTCAAACAATGTAATCTAGATATATTGCTTCATTAAACTTTAAAAAGGAAGAAAAAGTTTTGCTTGTTGAATTTGTACCAAAACAAGGAAAAATGAATTGTAACACCCCCCCCCCAAAAAAAAAAATAATAATAATATTTAAAAGTACAGTGGTACAAAATAAACCTTTTTCACTTCATAATTAGCAAAAAACTAAATTATTTATAAAAATGGAATATAAATCAAATAAAAAAAGGTAATTTCGTCACTTGACCGAGGTTTGAGAACTCGCAACCAAACTACTAAACATGTGAAAAGGTGGTTGTATGTTTTTCGGGCTTCTATTTCTAGTCTCCATGTGTTAAAACACAATCAAAATTGCCTCGTAATTTAAAACCCTGGTCAAATGACGAGTGATATTTTGTATTTCGACATATTTTAACTGTAACTGTAAAAATAATCGACGAAATAATCGATTATTGTTTAAAATAATCGACTACTATTCGATTATGAAAATCATTCGATTATTCCCATCACTAGTTGTTTTCCTGATTTTTCATAATAAATGGAGAATGCCAACAGAGAAAACGCTTGGGGCTGATTATTACTTAGGAAACCCCGTAGTAGGGATGGGAAACTGGAAACGGTTAAATTGAATAACCGGTTTATTACTTCGGTTAAATTGAATAACCGGTTTGTCAGTTCGGTTAAATTGGCAAAAAAAACGTCTTTGTGCTATTTATGCTTTTAAACTAATAACTATACCTCTCCCGACCTCAAGTTTGCAGTATACAAATGTTCTACGAGAAGTAGTGCAAATAGTTCTCATATTTGAGGGCGAGAATCGAATACAAAAATATATTTAACATTCAATAAACAAATTTATTTGTTATTTCAAGACATAAATTTATTATTTTTATTAGTTTAGCTTCAATTAGAGTGTTATTTTAATTATTTTTTTCCTTCGATTTTGACGTAATAGGGCGCACGAATATCAGGGTCAAATTATCAACCAATCGGAGCAGGCGAAGCTTCGGCGCCAGCCGCGTTGTTTACGCAAATTCCTCCGCGTAGTACATTTCTCTGCTGCAAACTTAAGGTCGGTTTTGGTAAAATAGATATTTTAGGTTAGGCTTGAATTATCGTCGCACTAGAGCTACACGAGGGCTATCGGCGACGTGCGTCGTATTTTAGAACCACAGTCAGGTGACGAGCCACAGCCAACACCTGAATAGGCACCCAACGCAACCGTTAAGGGCGGCGTCGTACGCAGCGTTAGGACTTTGAAAGATATTTAATGTGCACTCCCTTACACGGGGTATTATTCGTCGGACATTTTTGGCTCCACGGGCCGTTTATAGGTCGGCAGCTATTTTGGCGATGCCCGGACCCGAACCCAGGGGCGGCGGCAGCAGGGGAGCTAGGGGTGCTTCAGCACCCCCGTCGGGGAAGGCTAGCACCCCCGTCGGGGAATTTTTTAATTTCGTCGGGAAAATTAGTCCTTAAGTTTAAAATTTTTTTTATCTTTCATTTTTATATGTTAGTTTGGTTGAAATGTCGGAAAAAATTTGGTCGATAAAACATAAGCCCTTTAAAAGTTTTAAAAATGATCACTACTTTGCATATTTTAACATAGTCCTGGTTTGTGTGATCGAGCCCTTATTGAAATACACCCCTTCCGCAAGATTTTCCATTCCACGGGGGGGGGGGGGGGGGGGCGAGGAAAACGATATCATACACCACACCACCGTTCTTCATGGAGTGGGGATTGGGGTATTGGGGAACCCTTATCTTCAAACCAGCGGGAGGTTGCAGCTTGCAGAAGAACCAGCAGACTGCTTGGTTCTTAATTGGGAAAGCTTGGTTAGTTATGGGGAGGGTGGTTTCGCATTACATAGTTAGGATCATCTGGGATTGTACTGTAGAGAGGAATCTGGATTCAGTTAACGTTAGTAAACTCTTCGTCACGAACTCGTAAATTTTCGACAATGATACATGATGCTGACATGTTTTTTCCGGTCTAAAATGTAATTTTACCCGAAGTGTTAAAGGGATACCAAAAAAGGGGGTAAACGGGTTCCGGACACAATCCCGACAGCCGAAATCCCGACAAGCCAGAATCCCGAAAGCCATAATCCCGAAAGGCCATAATCCCGACAGGGACGAAATCCCGAATGGGTCGAAATCCCGACAAGGACGAAATCCCGAATGGGTTGAAATCCCGACAAATCTATAAATTTAAGCCGTCATGTTTGATTACGGGCAATTTAATTGTTAATTTTTGCTTTAATATTTTTACATTTGGGAAGAGTGACTTTTCTTTTATTGCTATGTAAATATAAAGTGCTTTTGGTTCAAAAAAGGTGTGTTTTAATCAAAATGCATTTTTTGCATGGAAATCACATATATGATTAATCGGAGTATATTTAATAGTCAATTGTTTATCTTTTTTAAGTGTTTTCTTTTCATAATTCGGACATATTCATTATGTGGGGTGGTCTAGATTGATATAATTTTTCTTATAATAGGTTGTGCAGTAAGTTAATTGTGTTTTTACGCTGAGTTCAAATATTTAAAAATACACGTGTGATTAATTAGTTTCTTTTGAATTGTCAAAATCACGGTTTACTTAGGATTAAATCAGCAATAAATGGAAATAAACCATCAAACATTGTAACTGCATTATTTAAAAGTTGAAGAAAAACACTATATATGTCATTGAAGGGAACTGTAGTATCGCTTTCAGACACGTTTGAAACTTTACGATGAATGTCGTTTACTTTTGTCAACTATGAAAGGTGTGTCTGTCAATAATACAGTGGATATAGCTTTGGGGGTGAAAGTAATTCACAGAATGAGATGAATGTTGAGGCTTTTGTATGTTTAGATGAAGGCCTTTAGACGAAAGTATGTTATTGTAAATAGTAGGGTACCTTTATCTACGCATAGAAGTATTTATAGCAACCCTAGAAAAGCGTTACTTAAACTGGTTTTCCCGCCTGTTTTGTTATTTTTATTTGCCCCTGGTGTTGGTCAACTATAGTAATCCAGCAAAGTTAGATTTTTATATATAAAGAAGTATGTCTTTATAACTATCATTGAACGGAAATTGACCTATTCCACTGTTTTAGGAATGAGAAACATAAAAATTTGGATATTATGAATTATTATTAATTGCCTTTAATAACAGTTGTTAATTTATTATTAAACGTTACTTTGTAATAATTTTGGAAAGTAATTATTATTTTTGTTAATTGTTATAACTTCCGGAATGGGGTAAGAGGCTTACCTAGTTTTTAGTTTTATTAAAAAAAAGCACCTATAAGTTAGAAATTTCTTTGCACGCGTTTTGTTCTCGGAAGTCTATTATTATTTTTTAACTGAGAGAAATTTATTTCGGAAAGTGAAAAAAGTTACAACTTAAAAAAATATTAACCAGATATTATCAGATAAAATAATTATCAGATATAGTTCTCAAGATTGATGTTTTTACAATAAATTGTAGTTTGTATATGCATAAGATTTTATGGAATAATTAATTTTTCCCCCTTTTGAATGCTTTCTATTTTGTGTTTTTTAAAAATATTTTTTAAAGTTTAAATCTTACTTTGGAGTGTCATTTCAGGGAAATCCTAGATATTAAAAGAGAATCATATAAGTCTAATCACAAGGATCAACTAATTGAAATTAATTAATATCCTATCAAGAAATATAAAATTTAAATCATATAGCTAAGGAAAATAATTATTACTACTAATTATTAGCAAAAAACCCACATAGTTGCTTGTTATCAATAAATGATAAGTTACCAAATAATTTTATTCAATTAATAAGGTCAGTTTAAAAGTTTAACTTATGGAATAGCTTAATAGCCATTTCTAAGTCTATTTTTTACCTTTTACGAAGTGGGGGGTGGGGGGGGGGGGGGACTGGGCTGGTTTTCAAATGGGGTAAGTTTTCCACCATGCATCGAGTTGGAAATAAATTATTTGAGGAGGGGGGGGGGGTGGAAGGGGACGGTCTGCTTCGTTTTTGAAGATACGCTGTCTATTTCACTCACAAGAATCTTCGTTCAGTTGGTGCTGTTATGTTTTAGTTAGAGCTGTTTAATGATTTTTCAACATTGAGTAATTTTTGTATGCTTACATTCACGCCTAAATTAAGCGTCCTTCCATTAAACTTACAGTTTTATCATCGAGTACAATAAAAGAGGGTTTCTCGTTCTAAATAAATATGTATTTGTCTTAAAAATAACTTAAATCTCTAAAAGTCAATGAAATATTAAAGTCGAAAAATGGCGACGACCAGGTTTACCAAAATGTCACGAGGCAAGAAAAATCCAGCAATGCCTTGCATAAAACGTGTTTCAACCTTTATAATGTTCCAAAAATGCAATTACAGTCGAACCCCGCTATAGTTAAACTTCAACGTAACCAACACTTGGTTCACTATAGCCAACTTTGCTGAAATTTTTTTGTACAATATAAGGCTTCTAAATGAAAATTATAATAATTGTTTTGCCTTAATATATTGAATAAATAAATCAAATTTATATAAAAAATATTTTAAATAATTACAATTAAATTGATTAATTTTCGAAATTATTAAAAAATGTCGAACATTTCGGAATAGCTGAATTCCGAAGGATCCGTATATTGGAAACTGCGTATTTGTATGACGGACAAATCTTTACATATATTTAATTGACTGGCTCCATCTTCATTCTGATGGCTTTTTTTAATTGCAGAATCCTTTATTTTTCAAAACTGTTGTCTCTAATTTAAAATGTGTTTAAACTCTTTCATAAGAAATGAGTGACTAAAGAGTACATGTTAAAAGGCGAAGTATTGAACAGTTCCACTTGGGTCAAGTATTCAAGAGGTATTGGTAAAGAATATGAAATATGTACAGTTGGGGACAGAAAGACGAATGGCTTCATTGTACCCCAGAAGGGGTAGGGTAGGTTACACAAAAGTACTGCTGACACGCCCCTTAGAATTGTGTGTGAGTTGAGGGGGGTGAGATGAATGGTTTGAAAAGAAAGGGTTGTTCCTGGAACTTTTAGAGGGACTGAAGATAAGCATGCTTCTTGTTTACTATGAGAAAGGTCTAGTTTTAGTGAAATTTGACCTGTTGTGAAAAATTATCTTCTCGTTTGCCACTTATATATCTTAAAATATCGATACGAAGAAAAAAATAAGATGGGAAATTTGGGTTCACTATAAGCGAACTCTCATTTTCTAAGCGGTTCACTATATGTATCCATACAAAATAACATGTTCAGAGGGACCTCTAAAAAGTTTCATGACAGTGGGGTTCGACTGTATTTTTTCAATATAGACTGTTCAAAACAATTAGGGGAGCGCATGGTTTAAACGTTTTCACCCCTAATGATTCGATTTATAATCATCAGCTTGAGATTTTTTTCTCACTAAGTTAAGATCGCACTTATTTATCGTTAGATGGATGAATCATGTCATTTGAAAAATTAAACAATGTTTGTTTTAATTAACCCATTAATGCCTGGCGTCCCGTTTTAGGGACACTTACATTCCTCTTCAAAGAGACAATTAAAAACTCCACAAAACAATGAAATAATTAGCAGCACATTTTTTTTTATAATGGCGCAATTTCAATAAACAGAAGACAGCCGATAGTATTTTTTTTTTACAACAAACAGTTTATATTTCATTTAAAATAAACCAATATATCTAATTTTTTTTAAAAAATCGAAAAAATTGACCAAAAATCTATTTTCGGGATTTCGACCCATTCGGGATTTCGACCTAGTCGGGATTCTGACCCATTCGGGATTTCGACCTATTCGGGATTCTGGCTTGTCGGGATTTCGGCTTTCGGGATTCTGGCTTGTCGGGATTTCGGCTGTCGGGATTATGTCCCAGACCCGGGGTAAACAATTCTCAGAAAAAGGACATTTTGGTGATCTTCTGCTATTGGTGAAGACAGATGTGTCGTCAGAATAGAGGGCTATTGGGAAAGAAAAATGCAAAAAAAAAAAAAAAAAAAAAAAAAAATAGTACCATCCGATAACGCTACAGTATTTTGAACCAGTTCACGTGTTCAACCAACGTTCGTTTTCTTTTAGTTAAAAAAAGTGTATAAACTTTTATTTTGCGTAGATTTTTTGTGAATTTTAGCAGTAAAATTAATACGGTAGGTTGCTCAGCTTTTTAAACACGAATCCGAAATAGAATTTTTTTTTGTTTTAATAATTTGGTTATGAATAATAAACGAGGGAAAGGTTCACGTTTTAAGGTTGAATGTTGTTTATGTGCAGAACAATTTGACAATGACTATGTAAAAAAACACACAGCTTTTGAAATATCAAGATTATGAAAAGCAAAACAGGAATATTCCGTTCGTAGAAGTTGGCGTAAAAAAAAGGAAAAGTCCATGGGAATCGCTAAATCCAGTGAAGACGATCAAAAAAGATCTCTCTGAAACCGAAGGTACGTAAAAAAATTATAATACATTAATGTTCGTATTTATTTCAACGTACAAAAATGGTTTAATTCTTTTCTCCAATTTTAGCTTTCACACTACGTTTATAACGTAAAATGGGGAAGGTATTATAATCGTTCAACCCGTCTGTCTCTCACTTTCATAGCCCAAGCAAGAAATTTATTCACAAAAAGATTCTTTGATTGTATGATGATATGAAATGTAGTCTTTCTATTTTAAAGCGTGCAATATTCCATATTTATTCATTAAAATATAAATTATTCTAGCAACCGATAATAAATTAATTTCGAAATAATTACGATAACTTTCGAAAGAAAATAAATAAAACTATTCAAACTAATAAAAAAATAATTTTTAAGATAGATTAAAAGATTAATAGAATCCGGCGGGTAGGACCGATTTTGGAAGGTACACTGAAGAAGGGACTCAGCATGCCAGTACTACTTTTCCATTTTTAGCGATTTTATAGATGTCTGTACGCTCGGACGGACGGACACTTATCTACTGTCTGTCGGCGAATTAACCTTAATTAGTATTAAAATGTAATTTTAGATAATTTTAATCCGCTGTTGCCATCACCACTGGCACAAGAAACTTTATTCAAATATAATATTTGAAGTAAAGTTTATTTTTGTTATAAATCAGTTTGGAATGGATTCATTGATTGTTCATTATTATTAGTTTACTAAGAAAACGGCTAAGAAATTGCATTATTTATAAATAAAAATATTTTTAGTTTTATGTTATATTTCTTTTTTATTAGGGCACTTTAAATAAATTTCATGTTTTCCTCGCAATAAATATTTAAAAAAAAAAAATCAGGTTTTTGAAGATTTTATGTTGGATACATTTTCCTTAAAAAATGTAAAACAAATTGTGTTTTTTTAGTGAATTTTTGTAATAGGTGAATATTTTAATGAAAATTTCAATTTTATATTATGAATGTAGTTCTACTTATGTCTAGTTAAAGTTTAATTTTATATATTGAATTGAAACGTATTTGACATATTTCTGATTGATCTCTGACATAATTTGACAGTTAATTATATAAACTTAAGGTAGACCAGTACCTTGGAATTGAGGGAAATTTTTTTTATTGCATAATCCAAAAATAGACATAGTGCAGAAAACGTATACCAGATTTCAAAATTCTACTAGTTTGAAAAACGATCCAATTGTGCTGTTTAAAAACCCTTATCTTCGAAATTTCTACAGTTGACACTATGTTAAAATGCTTTATGTATCAAAATCTTATATATATTTTTTTTCATTTCGTCACAAATTAAAAAAAGTGTAATGCTTTTTTATTAATTTGCATAGATTTTAATAATTTTTTTTTGTAATACATTTAGCATATTTAACAGAACCAAAAAATGTTGAGTAAAGTAGTCTAGTTTTTTTTTTTTTTATAAAAAGCAGTTTGGAATTGAAAATTCAATTTTTTAATTTTTTTAATATAATATATATTAAAAATTAAAACTAGTATGTATTTTTTTAAAAAAACAGCATTTTTTAATATCACCATTACACAGTTGTAAAATAAAAAAAATTAAAGTTGTAACTTAAAAGGAGTTAGGATTTAAAAAAATTAATTAAAAAAATAATTAATTAAAAAAAGTGTAGGTTGTAATAATTTTTCTTAACATTATGCGATGGTTATACTAATATACTCTATAAATGTAAAGTTAGTTTTACAATTTTTGCACCAAATTAAAAAAAAACATGTTTATCCTACGGATCTACATTAAAGAATTAAGGTAATTTATTTTAAATTATACTTTAGCCCCCCCGTCGGGGTAGGTCAGCCCCCCCGTCGGGAAATTCCTAGCGCCACCACTGGCTGACATGTTTTTTCCGGTCTAAAATGTAATTTTACCCGAAGTGTTAAAGGGATACCAAAAAAGGGGGTAAACGGGTTCCGGACACAATCCCGACAGCCGAAATCCCGACAAGCCAGAATCCCGAAAGCCATAATCCCGAAAGGCCATAATCCCGACAGGGACGAAATCCCGAATGGGTCGAAATCCCGACAAGGACGAAATCCCGAATGGGTTGAAATCCCGACAAATCTATAAATTTAAGCCGTCATGTTTGATTACGGGCAATTTAATTGTTAATTTTTGCTTTAATATTTTTACATTTGGGAAAAGTGACTTTTCTTTTATTGCTATGTAAATATAAAGTGCTTTTGGTTCAAAAAAGGTGTGTTTTAATCAAAATGCATTTTTTGCATGGAAATCACATATATGATTAATCGGAGTATATTTAATAGTCAATTGTTTATCTTTTTTAAGTGTTTTCTTTTCATAATTCGGACATATTCATTATGTGGGGTGGTCTAGATTGATATAATTTTTCTTATAATAGGTTGTGCAGTAAGTTAATTGTGTTTTTACGCTGAGTTCAAATATTTAAAAATACACGTGTGATTAATTAGTTTCTTTTGAATTGTCAAAATCACGGTTTACTTAGGATTAAATCAGCAATAAATGGAAATAAACCATCAAACATTGTAACTGCATTATTTAAAAGTTGAAGAAAAACACTATATATGTCATTGAAGGGAACTGTAGTATCGCTTTCAGACACGTTTGAAACTTTACGATGAATGTCGTTTACTTTTGTCAACTATGAAAGGTGTGTCTGTCAATAATACAGTGGATATAGCTTTGGGGGTGAAAGTAATTCACAGAATGAGATGAATGTTGAGGCTTTTGTATGTTTAGATGAAGGCCTTTAGACGAAAGTATGTTATTGTAAATAGTAGGGTACCTTTATCTACGCATAGAAGTATTTATAGCAACCCTAGAAAAGCGTTACTTAAACTGGTTTTCCCGCCTGTTTTGTTATTTTTATTTGCCCCTGGTGTTGGTCAACTATAGTAATCCAGCAAAGTTAGATTTTTATATATAAAGAAGTATGTCTTTATAACTATCATTGAACGGAAATTGACCTATTCCACTGTTTTAGGAATGAGAAACATAAAAATTTGGATATTATGAATTATTATTAATTGCCTTTAATAACAGTTGTTAATTTATTATTAAACGTTACTTTGTAATAATTTTGGAAAGTAATTATTATTTTTGTTAATTGTTATAACTTCCGGAATGGGGTAAGAGGCTTACCTAGTTTTTAGTTTTATTAAAAAAAAGCACCTATAAGTTAGAAATTTCTTTGCACGCGTTTTGTTCTCGGAAGTCTATTATTATTTTTTAACTGAGAGAAATTTATTTCGGAAAGTGAAAAAAGTTACAACTTAAAAAAATATTAACCAGATATTATCAGATAAAATAATTATCAGATATAGTTCTCAAGATTGATGTTTTTACAATAAATTGTAGTTTGTATATGCATAAGATTTTATGGAATAATTAATTTTTCCCCCTTTTGAATGCTTTCTATTTTGTGTTTTTTAAAAATATTTTTTAAAGTTTAAATCTTACTTTGGAGTGTCATTTCAGGGAAATCCTAGATATTAAAAGAGAATCATATAAGTCTAATCACAAGGATCAACTAATTGAAATTAATTAATATCCTATCAAGAAATATAAAATTTAAATCATATAGCTAAGGAAAATAATTATTACTACTAATTATTAGCAAAAAACCCACATAGTTGCTTGTTATCAATAAATGATAAGTTACCAAATAATTTTATTCAATTAATAAGGTCAGTTTAAAAGTTTAACTTATGGAATAGCTTAATAGCCATTTCTAAGTCTATTTTTTACCTTTTACGAAGTGGGGGGTGGGGGGGGGGGGGGACTGGGCTGGTTTTCAAATGGGGTAAGTTTTCCACCATGCATCGAGTTGGAAATAAATTATTTGAGGAGGGGGGGGGGTGGAAGGGGACGGTCTGCTTCGTTTTTGAAGATACGCTGTCTATTTCACTCACAAGAATCTTCGTTCAGTTGGTGCTGTTATGTTTTAGTTAGAGCTGTTTAATGATTTTTCAACATTGAGTAATTTTTGTATGCTTACATTCACGCCTAAATTAAGCGTCCTTCCATTAAACTTACAGTTTTATCATCGAGTACAATAAAAGAGGGTTTCTCGTTCTAAATAAATATGTATTTGTCTTAAAAATAACTTAAATCTCTAAAAGTCAATGAAATATTAAAGTCGAAAAATGGCGACGACCAGGTTTACCAAAATGTCACGAGGCAAGAAAAATCCAGCAATGCCTTGCATAAAACGTGTTTCAACCTTTATAATGTTCCAAAAATGCAATTACAGTCGAACCCCGCTATAGTTAAACTTCAACGTAACCAACACTTGGTTCACTATAGCCAACTTTGCTGAAATTTTTTTGTACAATATAAGGCTTCTAAATGAAAATTATAATAATTGTTTTGCCTTAATATATTGAATAAATAAATCAAATTTATATAAAAAATATTTTAAATAATTACAATTAAATTGATTAATTTTCGAAATTATTAAAAAATGTCGAACATTTCGGAATAGCTGAATTCCGAAGGATCCGTATATTGGAAACTGCGTATTTGTATGACGGACAAATCTTTACATATATTTAATTGACTGGCTCCATCTTCATTCTGATGGCTTTTTTTAATTGCAGAATCCTTTATTTTTCAAAACTGTTGTCTCTAATTTAAAATGTGTTTAAACTCTTTCATAAGAAATGAGTGACTAAAGAGTACATGTTAAAAGGCGAAGTATTGAACAGTTCCACTTGGGTCAAGTATTCAAGAGGTATTGGTAAAGAATATGAAATATGTACAGTTGGGGACAGAAAGACGAATGGCTTCATTGTACCCCAGAAGGGGTAGGGTAGGTTACACAAAAGTACTGCTGACACGCCCCTTAGAATTGTGTGTGAGTTGAGGGGGGTGAGATGAATGGTTTGAAAAGAAAGGGTTGTTCCTGGAACTTTTAGAGGGACTGAAGATAAGCATGCTTCTTGTTTACTATGAGAAAGGTCTAGTTTTAGTGAAATTTGACCTGTTGTGAAAAATTATCTTCTCGTTTGCCACTTATATATCTTAAAATATCGATACGAAGAAAAAAATAAGATGGGAAATTTGGGTTCACTATAAGCGAACTCTCATTTTCTAAGCGGTTCACTATATGTATCCATACAAAATAACATGTTCAGAGGGACCTCTAAAAAGTTTCATGACAGTGGGGTTCGACTGTATTTTTTCAATATAGACTGTTCAAAACAATTAGGGGAGCGCATGGTTTAAACGTTTTCACCCCTAATGATTCGATTTATAATCATCAGCTTGAGATTTTTTTCTCACTAAGTTAAGATCGCACTTATTTATCGTTAGATGGATGAATCATGTCATTTGAAAAATTAAACAATGTTTGTTTTAATTAACCCATTAATGCCTGGCGTCCCGTTTTAGGGACACTTACATTCCTCTTCAAAGAGACAATTAAAAACTCCACAAAACAATGAAATAATTAGCAGCACATTTTTTTTTATAATGGCGCAATTTCAATAAACAGAAGACAGCCGATAGTATTTTTTTTTTACAACAAACAGTTTATATTTCATTTAAAATAAACCAATATATCTAATTTTTTTTAAAAAATCGAAAAAATTGACCAAAAATCTATTTTCGGGATTTCGACCCATTCGGGATTTCGACCTAGTCGGGATTCTGACCCATTCGGGATTTCGACCTATTCGGGATTCTGGCTTGTCGGGATTTCGGCTTTCGGGATTCTGGCTTGTCGGGATTTCGGCTGTCGGGATTATGTCCCAGACCCGGGGTAAACAATTCTCAGAAAAAGGACATTTTGGTGATCTTCTGCTATTGGTGAAGACAGATGTGTCGTCAGAATAGAGGGCTATTGGGAAAGAAAAATGCAAAAAAAAAAAAAAAAAAAAAAAAAAATAGTACCATCCGATAACGCTACAGTATTTTGAACCAGTTCACGTGTTCAACCAACGTTCGTTTTCTTTTAGTTAAAAAAAGTGTATAAACTTTTATTTTGCGTAGATTTTTTGTGAATTTTAGCAGTAAAATTAATACGGTAGGTTGCTCAGCTTTTTAAACACGAATCCGAAATAGAATTTTTTTTTGTTTTAATAATTTGGTTATGAATAATAAACGAGGGAAAGGTTCACGTTTTAAGGTTGAATGTTGTTTATGTGCAGAACAATTTGACAATGACTATGTAAAAAAACACACAGCTTTTGAAATATCAAGATTATGAAAAGCAAAACAGGAATATTCCGTTCGTAGAAGTTGGCGTAAAAAAAAGGAAAAGTCCATGGGAATCGCTAAATCCAGTGAAGACGATCAAAAAAGATCTCTCTGAAACCGAAGGTACGTAAAAAAATTATAATACATTAATGTTCGTATTTATTTCAACGTACAAAAATGGTTTAATTCTTTTCTCCAATTTTAGCTTTCACACTACGTTTATAACGTAAAATGGGGAAGGTATTATAATCGTTCAACCCGTCTGTCTCTCACTTTCATAGCCCAAGCAAGAAATTTATTCACAAAAAGATTCTTTGATTGTATGATGATATGAAATGTAGTCTTTCTATTTTAAAGCGTGCAATATTCCATATTTATTCATTAAAATATAAATTATTCTAGCAACCGATAATAAATTAATTTCGAAATAATTACGATAACTTTCGAAAGAAAATAAATAAAACTATTCAAACTAATAAAAAAATAATTTTTAAGATAGATTAAAAGATTAATAGAATCCGGCGGGTAGGACCGATTTTGGAAGGTACACTGAAGAAGGGACTCAGCATGCCAGTACTACTTTTCCATTTTTAGCGATTTTATAGATGTCTGTACGCTCGGACGGACGGACACTTATCTACTGTCTGTCGGCGAATTAACCTTAATTAGTATTAAAATGTAATTTTAGATAATTTTAATCCGCTGTTGCCATCACCACTGGCACAAGAAACTTTATTCAAATATAATATTTGAAGTAAAGTTTATTTTTGTTATAAATCAGTTTGGAATGGATTCATTGATTGTTCATTATTATTAGTTTACTAAGAAAACGGCTAAGAAATTGCATTATTTATAAATAAAAATATTTTTAGTTTTATGTTATATTTCTTTTTTATTAGGGCACTTTAAATAAATTTCATGTTTTCCTCGCAATAAATATTTAAAAAAAAAAAATCAGGTTTTTGAAGATTTTATGTTGGATACATTTTCCTTAAAAAATGTAAAACAAATTGTGTTTTTTTAGTGAATTTTTGTAATAGGTGAATATTTTAATGAAAATTTCAATTTTATATTATGAATGTAGTTCTACTTATGTCTAGTTAAAGTTTAATTTTATATATTGAATTGAAACGTATTTGACATATTTCTGATTGATCTCTGACATAATTTGACAGTTAATTATATAAACTTAAGGTAGACCAGTACCTTGGAATTGAGGGAAATTTTTTTTATTGCATAATCCAAAAATAGACATAGTGCAGAAAACGTATACCAGATTTCAAAATTCTACTAGTTTGAAAAACGATCCAATTGTGCTGTTTAAAAACCCTTATCTTCGAAATTTCTACAGTTGACACTATGTTAAAATGCTTTATGTATCAAAATCTTATATATTTTTTTTTCATTTCGTCACAAATTAAAAAAAGTGTAATGCTTTTTTATTAATTTGCATAGATTTTAATAATTTTTTTTTGTAATACATTTAGCATATTTAACAGAACCAAAAAATGTTGAGTAAAGTAGTCTAGTTTTTTTTTTTTTTATAAAAAGCAGTTTGGAATTGAAAATTCAATTTTTTAATTTTTTTAATATAATATATATTAAAAATTAAAACTAGTATGTATTTTTTTAAAAAAACAGCATTTTTTAATATCACCATTACACAGTTGTAAAATAAAAAAAATTAAAGTTGTAACTTAAAAGGAGTTAGGATTTAAAAAAATTAATTAAAAAAATAATTAATTAAAAAAAGTGTAGGTTGTAATAATTTTTCTTAACATTATGCGATGGTTATACTAATATACTCTATAAATGTAAAGTTAGTTTTACAATTTTTGCACCAAATTAAAAAAAAACATGTTTATCCTACGGATCTACATTAAAGAATTAAGGTAATTTATTTTAAATTATACTTTAGCCCCCCCGTCGGGGTAGGTCAGCCCCCCCGTCGGGAAATTCCTAGCGCCACCACTGCCCGAACCTGGGACCTTCCGCATGAAGCGAGTGCACCGACTGGGCTCCCCAGCCCCAACTAATATATATAATATCAATCACTGTTAACTGTTATAGTTATAGTTCACTGTGTAAGTGCTGTGTAATTTAATTTAACTGTATACCTATCGAGTTGTAGGAAATATGAATAATATTCACAACATTTGGGGGATTTTCGTTTATTGGCATAACACAATCGCTAAATCGTGACTGGCCTTATTATAGCATAGATGTTTCTTGTTTTTTAAATTTTTAATTTTTGCGTAAATTGGCAATAACGGCAATTTGCGTAAAGTTGCCATCATGTAATGATATGATTTTTTAGATATGATGTTTTCCAACTTTGCACCGTCAACCTGTAATTTTTGTGTGTGTTTATTCATTATTGTGTACTATTCTGTAGTGTAGAAGGTAGGCCGGCCTCTTGAGTTCCCACCGAAACATATAAATTTGTACTAATAAACTATTTACGCCAATAATCTATGTTGTTTTCTTCATGAATCTCCTCATTTTTAGCCTGTTTTTAATTCGAAGAATTAAAAAAAAATGAAAAGTAGGTATTGACATGCGGTCGATGTCCGTCCGTCTGTCTGTCTGTCCGTACCCCCCTTCCAAAATCAGTTCTATCAATCCGATCTTAAAAATTCTTTTTTTTTATTAGAAAAGTATAACCTCAGACACCCAACTTTCATACTACGTACTTTTTGTTCGTCTGTCTGTACGATCGGACGGACATAATCATAAATCTACTATTTGTCGACGAATTTCGCATTGAAATTCAATTTCGAGTCATTTAAATCGCTTTTGAAAACTACAAATGCTACGGACAAGTGAGATACGTCAAAAAATTCAGCGCATCGAAATTAGAATACATTGAAAATTTCGGAAAATAATTCGAATTCTAAGTAATTCAATTATTTAAAAAACATCAAAATTTGAAGCTCATTTGAAAAAAAAATAGGAAGCCATTTTAATTAGTATTAAATCACCATTGCCATCGCAGCAATCGCTCGAAACTAATTCTTTTAGACAATAAATTAAAATAAATTTATTTTTGAAACATCGATCAATTTAAGATGACGTCAAATATATTTCACTACGAGATCTTTGTATGTAGAAATAAATTGTTTTCATTCTATTTAAAAGCGAGGAATATTACATATTTATTCTTTGAAATATAAATTTTTGCAAACGATTTAAGTAATAGTTATTTAATTTGCGAAATAAAATAAATGAAACTAGCCGAATTTAGCAAGTAAATGTTATAGAATTAATGCTGTGTTTGGCGCCTTTTTACCTGTTAAACACAACTGCTGTGTGGAAGCGGGTTAAGTGACAGATTCTGTTACAAACCTACTTGTTAATTTACATTTCCTATTTTAAGTGCATTGAGGAGTAGTTTTTTGATTTTTATTCTATGAATAATTAAATATTTATTTATAACTGCAAATAAATCATGCGGACGATAAGTAATATTTATTTTATTGGAGATAGAAAATTAATGAAAATTATTGGCTTTAGAAGTTGAAATTATGATGCTGTGTTTAGTGAAATTCATTCTAATGTATATAAATTTAATGTAGAAACGGTTGTTGATGTCACTTACTGTAACGAACCTAGTTTTTTCAGGATAAGAATTTTAGTAAGTATTATAAGTAACAGGAAAGTAGGCTATTTTAGTTCTTTTAGAACTTCTTGTTACTTATGTATATAGGAAGCATTATCCCGAGTAATCAAATATAGAAACAAAGAACTAATGTTAATTTTAATAACATTTACATTTCAACGATTTTAATAGTAAAAAACATTTTTAAAAATTCAGTATAATTCACATTTTATTTAGGGGAGAGTGTTGTACCTTGGGACAATTTTTGCATTTTAATTTTTTTCTTCGATAATTATAGTAAAAATAAAAATTTAAAAGCAGCATTTAAACACACCAATATATTCCTCTATATAACATTTTTTTTAAAATTTCGGCAGCTTGAAATTAAAAAATTGCTACTCATTTAAAGTAGAGAGGATAGACCCAAGGTACAATATGATGTTGTATTGGGACATACTTTATAATTCAGTCAATAGTCATACACTTATGCTATTGGTGAAGACAGATGTGTCGTCAGAATAGAGGGCTATTGGGAAAGAAAAATGCAAAAAAAAAAAAAAAAAAAAAAAAAAATAGTACCATCCGATAACGCTACAGTATTTTGAACCAGTTCACGTGTTCAACCAACGTTCGTTTTCTTTTAGTTAAAAAAAGTGTATAAACTTTTATTTTGCGTAGATTTTTTGTGAATTTTAGCAGTAAAATTAATACGGTAGGTTGCTCAGCTTTTTAAACACGAATCCGAAATAGAATTTTTTTTTGTTTTAATAATTTGGTTATGAATAATAAACGAGGGAAAGGTTCACGTTTTAAGGTTGAATGTTGTTTATGTGCAGAACAATTTGACAATGACTATGTAAAAAAACACACAGCTTTTGAAATATCAAGATTATGAAAAGCAAAACAGGAATATTCCGTTCGTAGAAGTTGGCGTAAAAAAAAGGAAAAGTCCATGGGAATCGCTAAATCCAGTGAAGACGATCAAAAAAGATCTCTCTGAAACCGAAGGTACGTAAAAAAATTATAATACATTAATGTTCGTATTTATTTCAACGTACAAAAATGGTTTAATTCTTTTCTCCAATTTTAGCTTTCACACTACGTTTATAACGTAAAATGGGGAAGGTATTATAATCGTTCAACCCGTCTGTCTCTCACTTTCATAGCCCAAGCAAGAAATTTATTCACAAAAAGATTCTTTGATTGTATGATGATATGAAATGTAGTCTTTCTATTTTAAAGCGTGCAATATTCCATATTTATTCATTAAAATATAAATTATTCTAGCAACCGATAATAAATTAATTTCGAAATAATTACGATAACTTTCGAAAGAAAATAAATAAAACTATTCAAACTAATAAAAAAATAATTTTTAAGATAGATTAAAAGATTAATAGAATCCGGCGGGTAGGACCGATTTTGGAAGGTACACTGAAGAAGGGACTCAGCATGCCAGTACTACTTTTCCATTTTTAGCGATTTTATAGATGTCTGTACGCTCGGACGGACGGACACTTATCTACTGTCTGTCGGCGAATTAACCTTAATTAGTATTAAAATGTAATTTTAGATAATTTTAATCCGCTGTTGCCATCACCACTGGCACAAGAAACTTTATTCAAATATAATATTTGAAGTAAAGTTTATTTTTGTTATAAATCAGTTTGGAATGGATTCATTGATTGTTCATTATTATTAGTTTACTAAGAAAACGGCTAAGAAATTGCATTATTTATAAATAAAAATATTTTTAGTTTTATGTTATATTTCTTTTTTATTAGGGCACTTTAAATAAATTTCATGTTTTCCTCGCAATAAATATTTAAAAAAAAAAATCAGGTTTTTGAAGATTTTATGTTGGATACATTTTCCTTAAAAAATGTAAAACAAATTGTGTTTTTTTAGTGAATTTTTGTAATAGGTGAATATTTTAATGAAAATTTCAATTTTATATTATGAATGTAGTTCTACTTATGTCTAGTTAAAGTTTAATTTTATATATTGAATTGAAACGTATTTGACATATTTCTG
Organism: Hylyphantes graminicola; assembly: GCA_023701765.1. NCBI lineage: Eukaryota > Metazoa > Arthropoda > Arachnida > Araneae > Linyphiidae > Hylyphantes > Hylyphantes graminicola. The sequence goes on from CM043111.1 coordinate 13,921,706, forward strand.
ATTGATCTCTGACATAATTTGACAGTTAATTATATAAACTTAAGGTAGACCAGTACCTTGGAATTGAGGGAAATTTTTTTTATTGCATAATCCAAAAATAGACATAGTGCAGAAAACGTATACCAGATTTCAAAATTCTACTAGTTTGAAAAACGATCCAATTGTGCTGTTTAAAAACCCTTATCTTCGAAATTTCTACAGTTGACACTATGTTAAAATGCTTTATGTATCAAAATCTTATATATTTTTTTTTCATTTCGTCACAAATTAAAAAAAGTGTAATGCTTTTTTATTAATTTGCATAGATTTTAATAATTTTTTTTTGTAATACATTTAGCATATTTAACAGAACCAAAAAATGTTGAGTAAAGTAGTCTAGTTTTTTTTTTTTTTATAAAAAGCAGTTTGGAATTGAAAATTCAATTTTTTAATTTTTTTAATATAATATATATTAAAAATTAAAACTAGTATGTATTTTTTTAAAAAAACAGCATTTTTTAATATCACCATTACACAGTTGTAAAATAAAAAAAATTAAAGTTGTAACTTAAAAGGAGTTAGGATTTAAAAAAATTAATTAAAAAAATAATTAATTAAAAAAAGTGTAGGTTGTAATAATTTTTCTTAACATTATGCGATGGTTATACTAATATACTCTATAAATGTAAAGTTAGTTTTACAATTTTTGCACCAAATTAAAAAAAAACATGTTTATCCTACGGATCTACATTAAAGAATTAAGGTAATTTATTTTAAATTATACTTTAGCCCCCCCGTCGGGGTAGGTCAGCCCCCCCGTCGGGAAATTCCTAGCGCCACCACTGCCCGAACCTGGGACCTTCCGCATGAAGCGAGTGCACCGACTGGGCTCCCCAGCCCCAACTAATATATATAATATCAATCACTGTTAACTGTTATAGTTATAGTTCACTGTGTAAGTGCTGTGTAATTTAATTTAACTGTATACCTATCGAGTTGTAGGAAATATGAATAATATTCACAACATTTGGGGGATTTTCGTTTATTGGCATAACACAATCGCTAAATCGTGACTGGCCTTATTATAGCATAGATGTTTCTTGTTTTTTAAATTTTTAATTTTTGCGTAAATTGGCAATAACGGCAATTTGCGTAAAGTTGCCATCATGTAATGATATGATTTTTTAGATATGATGTTTTCCAACTTTGCACCGTCAACCTGTAATTTTTGTGTGTGTTTATTCATTATTGTGTACTATTCTGTAGTGTAGAAGGTAGGCCGGCCTCTTGAGTTCCCACCGAAACATATAAATTTGTACTAATAAACTATTTACGCCAATAATCTATGTTGTTTTCTTCATGAATCTCCTCATTTTTAGCCTGTTTTTAATTCGAAGAATTAAAAAAAAATGAAAAGTAGGTATTGACATGCGGTCGATGTCCGTCCGTCTGTCTGTCTGTCCGTACCCCCCTTCCAAAATCAGTTCTATCAATCCGATCTTAAAAATTCTTTTTTTTTATTAGAAAAGTATAACCTCAGACACCCAACTTTCATACTACGTACTTTTTGTTCGTCTGTCTGTACGATCGGACGGACATAATCATAAATCTACTATTTGTCGACGAATTTCGCATTGAAATTCAATTTCGAGTCATTTAAATCGCTTTTGAAAACTACAAATGCTACGGACAAGTGAGATACGTCAAAAAATTCAGCGCATCGAAATTAGAATACATTGAAAATTTCGGAAAATAATTCGAATTCTAAGTAATTCAATTATTTAAAAAACATCAAAATTTGAAGCTCATTTGAAAAAAAAATAGGAAGCCATTTTAATTAGTATTAAATCACCATTGCCATCGCAGCAATCGCTCGAAACTAATTCTTTTAGACAATAAATTAAAATAAATTTATTTTTGAAACATCGATCAATTTAAGATGACGTCAAATATATTTCACTACGAGATCTTTGTATGTAGAAATAAATTGTTTTCATTCTATTTAAAAGCGAGGAATATTACATATTTATTCTTTGAAATATAAATTTTTGCAAACGATTTAAGTAATAGTTATTTAATTTGCGAAATAAAATAAATGAAACTAGCCGAATTTAGCAAGTAAATGTTATAGAATTAATGCTGTGTTTGGCGCCTTTTTACCTGTTAAACACAACTGCTGTGTGGAAGCGGGTTAAGTGACAGATTCTGTTACAAACCTACTTGTTAATTTACATTTCCTATTTTAAGTGCATTGAGGAGTAGTTTTTTGATTTTTATTCTATGAATAATTAAATATTTATTTATAACTGCAAATAAATCATGCGGACGATAAGTAATATTTATTTTATTGGAGATAGAAAATTAATGAAAATTATTGGCTTTAGAAGTTGAAATTATGATGCTGTGTTTAGTGAAATTCATTCTAATGTATATAAATTTAATGTAGAAACGGTTGTTGATGTCACTTACTGTAACGAACCTAGTTTTTTCAGGATAAGAATTTTAGTAAGTATTATAAGTAACAGGAAAGTAGGCTATTTTAGTTCTTTTAGAACTTCTTGTTACTTATGTATATAGGAAGCATTATCCCGAGTAATCAAATATAGAAACAAAGAACTAATGTTAATTTTAATAACATTTACATTTCAACGATTTTAATAGTAAAAAACATTTTTAAAAATTCAGTATAATTCACATTTTATTTAGGGGAGAGTGTTGTACCTTGGGACAATTTTTGCATTTTAATTTTTTTCTTCGATAATTATAGTAAAAATAAAAATTTAAAAGCAGCATTTAAACACACCAATATATTCCTCTATATAACATTTTTTTTAAAATTTCGGCAGCTTGAAATTAAAAAATTGCTACTCATTTAAAGTAGAGAGGATAGACCCAAGGTACAATATGATGTTGTATTGGGACATACTTTATAATTCAGTCAATAGTCATACACTTAAATTAATTTGTGTCAGGAAACAAACTTTATTGTTTTTTCAAGGAAATACACAAATAAAACTTCATAATTGAATAATAATTTAAATTATACAGCCAAATTACAAGTCCAAATTATTTAACATTATATGATGATACAATATGCTTTACTGTCCCAAGGTACAATACACTACATGGTTTCAGAGATGGTTTAAATAAAAGCAAGATAGTGGTCAATCTCAATGCATTATCATTATTTTGTCATAACCAAAATATTTTAAAATCTTCTCTTTTATGAAGAAAATAAAATGCAGTTGACTTTTTGTATAAGTGCAAAGATAAAAAAATATATTAGAATGAGAAAAATATTTACTTTGGGGTAATGAAATATTATTTTTTTTGTCACCAATTCATCAATTCACTGATGCTATAGTGTTAAATTTTATTTTGATGATGTCTGTTGGTTAAGGCTACTATTAGAAATAAACAATGTATGAATATACATTGCCAATAGATTCTTAGAAATTGTCAGTGTCCCAAAAGTACAAGCGTCCCGAAGGTACAACACTCTCCCCTATATTTCTTCTGTTTTCGGGACGGTAACAGAAGAGGGAGTTTTAATAATCATAATATATTATTTAAAGGTTTCGGCTGGTACAGTCGTGGACAAAAAAAAGAGAACAGACTTCGCTGTTTAGGCACCGTTTGTCGGAGGCATAATTGTGAAATGTCATTTTAACGGAAATAACGTCATGAGTTGATTGGTCAACACAAAAATATCGTAAGGGGTCGTCTTCATATTGAAATTAATACCAACTTTAAAATTTTCAATGGCAACACCCAAATTTTTTGGTATAAAAATGTTTAGAATTATCAAAATATCCCAAATATCAATTTTCGTTGCAAAATTTCTCATAGTTGTTGAGATATGGTTACAGAAAATTTATGGATCATAATGTTAAATGAGATTTCCAAACTTTTGATCATATCTCCATTAATAATATACGTAGCCAGACGAAATTTTTTTTGTGTGTTACTTTATAACTTTCCAAACAAAGTTGAAATAGTTTTATATAATTTAAGAAATATTTAATATTTTTAAAAAATTAATCATAATTTTTTCGAAAAAATTTGAATACAAACCCATTAATATTTTTGCAGAAATGGATTCAGGGTCAAAAGTTAATGAAAAGTACCGAATTTCGTAATTCTACTAGCATAACATTTTGAGTTATGATGATAATAAGCTTGTATTTTGAAATAGGGGACCGTATAAAAGTGGACAAACGACAACAATCAAGATTGGACCGATCGTTTGGTGATTAAAAATAATGATGTAGTTTTCTTTTCTGCAAATTAAATTAATAATCAATTTTTCTATGGATTTGGAAAGTCTTGAAAAAGAAGTTTCAAATTTAATTACAGGTTATTCGTGTATCAACTGTGTTTTAAAAGTGTTATAACGTTAAAGAGTAGGTGAAGTATCGAGTATTAACTGGAAATTAAACTCGAGAAAAGAATGTTCTATTTTACAAAAAAAATTTATTTTTTAAAAACAATAAACACAAAAAATATGTTTGTAATCCATGATAGAAAAGTAGTTAAAGGACTAATTTTATGACTTAAGTAAGAAAACGAAATCTCAGTACTATTTATTCTATATATACGTTCTTGTTATAGTGCTTTTTCCAAATAACGTTGTTAGGTGATGCAAAGTATAGAAAAAAACGTAATTGAATGCATTTGATGCAAAACATAAAATAAATACAGTTATGTTGCAAGAGTGTAATATACTTTTTTTATGAATTAACTAATAAACGTCTCGATGCAACAGCCCGTTAATATGCCTGCCATGCCCATTGCAGCTTTCTTGACCAAGTGCTCTCTGGTGACGGGCATATATTCCCGGTAAGGTGGCCAGCCTCACTGGGACCCCCCAGTGCTTAGATCCAAAACATGCTTGGTCCTCCGGGACTCGTTCCCCGGAACTGTGGCGTGACAATGCGAAGCACTACCGCTATTTATGAATTAACACAAGACAAGGATCAAATAAATTTAATCAGCAAAATATTTTAATAATAAACTAAACAAGATTATAGCTTCTTTTTACTTCCTGCATTGTCGCTCTCAGGTTACAAATTACCGCCAGATTAATCTTTAGATTCTAATGTTTTTTTGGTATTAAAATTTTTTTTGTATTCAAGAATACTTTCTTGCTAGAAGATAAGATTTTTAGAACAAAATTAAGAGTGTAAACTATTCGATGAAAAGTCCTCAATCATTCAATTAATTTGTTACGCTAATTATTATTACACAGTTCGACAAGAAAAAGTAAGTGTTTGTCCCGAAGCTACTTTGGCGATTTTTTGCTTCTTTGGTGGTCCAATAATAGAGAAATGACATTTTTAGCCCAAGTTTAATAGGGGGATTCATCAGAGATAAAAAAAAAACTGATTTTTTAAAAGTTTTTTCATTTAAAAAATGCCTTTTTTGAAGTTTTTTTGGCTACAAACAAACTGCAACTGGTTCTTACCTCTATATTGGTGTTAGTTGAGTACCGATAGGCCATTTTGGAACTCAAACACCGCTCCAAAACTGTCTAAATTAGCGATTTACATTTTTTGATGTTATTTCATGTTTTTTCGCGTGGTTACTTTTTTGGCTACAAACAACCTGTAAGCCATTCTGCAACTGGTTCTTACCTCTATATGGGTGTTAAGTGAGTACCGATGGGCCCAGAGGTAAGAACCATTTGCAGGTTGTTTGTTGCCAAAAAAAAAAAACATCAAAAAGGCCTTTTTTTTTTTGAAAAAACGTTAAAAATCAGTTTTTTGATCTCTGATGAATCCCCCTATTAAACTTGGGCTAAAAATGTCATTTCTCCATGGACCACCAAAGGAGCAAAAAATCGCCATAGTAGCTTCGGGACAAACAATTGCTTTTTTTGTCGAACAGTTATTATTGGTTTTGCATACACATTTTCCCAAATAATTTTAAGTTAAAATTAAATTAGAGTAAAATGCAGATAAAGTTGTCGAATTGAGTAAAATTGAATCAAGTACTGAACAGATTGCGGATATATTATTGTTGCATCATGTAAAGTTATTTTCCCAAAAAGTTTATGTGTTTTAAATTCAAAGCAAAAAGTCTTTAATAAATGTTAATCAAATAAAACAATGTCTAATAATTGTAGGGAACTCTTAATTTCCTTTCGATTGTGGTGGCATTGCTCTACAACTTGATGATCAACATCGTCCAAAAAACGGACTGTTGCCTTGCGAACTCTTTCTCTTCTTTGAGGCAACGCTGCCGTTCCGAAACCGCTCGTCGGGCGAGCGCTGCAGCCACATTTGTTCTTCATTATGCTTAATTAATTATTAGTTCTGTTTACACTTGCTATTTTATTGATGTTATTTAAATGATAGTTGTTATTCAAGTTCTCTATTTATTGGAACACTCATCTACACAGAGTAATCGCAACCGAGTCTGGTGGAGGTGTCAACTCGGCGACTCCTGTGCCATAGATTGGGGGAAAAAACCAAACGATATATTATTATCGAATTCTAAATAAAATCTTCCATAATATATTAGGAAATTATTTTATAATTATTTATTTTGTTTGAATTCGTGTATTAATAACCGATAAAATTACAAACTGATGGTAAACGTTTTAAATGGGGGAAAAATGAAAACCTGAAAGATAGAAAGGCAGTTCAAAGCATAAGCAGCTACATATAGGATGGTTAAACGAGAACAAAACCTGCAAAGGCACCCTCCGCGTCACCACAACACAACCCACCACACCAGGGAAACGCTAACTTTTCAATTTTCCTTACTGGAAAAAAATTAGTTAACATTGAAATTATTTTATAATTATAATATTACAATAAAACTTGAGACTTTTTAATTTTATAACAACATTAAATATTTAAAATCAGCAAATAATTATCCGTACTTGGCCGGTAATGGATGAGCAACAAAATTATTTGAAAAAATGTAATCAAGAATCTTTTATAACATGCAACTAAACTCCCGACAAACGAAAATCCTGGTCACAAACTAATTGAAACGTCATTAAAATTATTCACATAATCCTAGTCTAAACAGTTGGAAAACAACTAACAACAAATTCTACGAAAAAATAATTAATATTTCACTAATTTCTTATTGGCGATGATCTCGCCGGTTTTTCAAGCAAAGAACGAGAGACTTTGGGGATATTTGCTACAGATTTGGCGAGAAAATCTAATTACAAGGAGAGGGCTGCGGAGCTCAGTCGGTTAGGCACTCGCCTAGCATGCGAAAGGTCTCAGGTTCGGGTCCGGGCATCGCCAAAATATTTGAAGACCTATAAACGGTCCGTGCAGCCAAAAATGTCCGACGAATAATACCTCGTGTAAAGGAGTACACGTTAAATATCCTTCTAAGTCCTAACGCTGCGTACGATGTCACCCTTAATGGTTGCTTTGGATGCTTATTTAGGTGTCGGCTATCTATACGTGAGAAACGCTAAAAACAGAAAGATTGCTACAAACAGCCTATCATTTAGCTGCATAGAATAATGGTTTTTGTCACAAAAAAGAAAGATTGCGTTGAGTTCCCGCTCATATATCGGCCTCGTCATTTTACCGTGGCTAAAAATTACGTGGAGAGCCTTCAAGAGCTCTTTGTAACCCTAACTGCCAAGTTCTTTCAATTTTGTCCCCAAACCAAACTGAAAATCAAGTTTGTTTTGGTTTGAATTAACGTAGCACTAGAGCTACACGAGGGCTATTGGCAACGGACGTCGTATTTTAGAACCACAGTCAGTGAGTGAAAATCAAGTATATAAGTCCCGCTCAGGCGTCGATCTCGTCAGTTGACCAGGGTTCAAAATTGCTAGGGGTACTTGGCTGCATCAAGCAAATGAAGGATGAGGCTAGAAATAGACAGCAGGAAATTATTAAAACTTTACATAAATTACCTCAATTCTGCCGCCCCGGTGGCTCAATCGTTAGGACTCTAGCCTTTGGAGCTGCTGGGGTCGGGTTCGAATCCCGGTCAGGCATGGATGTTTGTGACCGTCAATAAATGTTGTTATTTGTCGATGTGTTATTCATTTCTTAATGACTGTCCCACTTGACGAAAGCTTAAAAGCGGTTCTCTGAACAAGTACACAAGCTGGAATATAAATGTAACCATACCATACCACAATTCTCATTTTAATACCATAGAATCCAAATCCCAAAAGAAAAAAAAAAATTGTCAAAAACTACTTGAACGCGGTTATTATCAAAAAGTAACCACAGTTCAACTCGTTATACAACTCTATATATACATATTTTGATCATCACACACACAATCTTCTACAATACTTATTCAAAAATCTTTAATATTAATCCATATTTTTTCGCTAACAGGCACCGTCTTGGCAAAATTAGTTAAGGCGTCATGCCACGGATTAAACCGTTAAGGGTTCTGCTTTCGCCTTAGTCGTCCTATAAACGAATCATGCTGGACCAAAATTGCTCCACGAATAAATAGCATACTACACCAATTGATTCAATACGTCGTGGTCCAAAGTCCTGGCGTGATCCCACGTAAGAAGTCATTAGTTGCTTTGAGTGCCAGCTCAGATGTTGGTGTCACTTGACCACTGTTTAAACTACATATAGCACTGATTCAACCAAATCTTCTCCATAAAACAACATATAAATAAAATCAATATATTCACAAAAGTAAAAAAAAATTGTTTTCTTCCTTGGTAGTAGTCGAAAATATCTTAGCCCGAAACCAATATACTTTCTGAAGCTCTAGTGGGATGTTAATTCACTCATCTTGCAACCAAACCCTTTACCCAAGCAAAAAATTCACAGAAAGGAAAAAAATTTGGCAAAATTCCATATTGGGAAAATGCGGACCTATAAATAATACATTAATATATATGGAGATGTCCCCCATTTTTTGTCAAATACGTTTAGTTGTATAAATCCAAAACTATAAGGAATCTGGCAATGAAAATTGATATTTGGGGTATTTTGACGATTCTGAACATTTCTATAACAAAAAATTTGGATGTTGCCATTGGAAATTTTAAAGTTGGTATTAATTTTAATATGAAGACGACCCCTTAAGAAATTTCTGTGTTGACCAATCAACTCAGAACGTTGTTTCCGATAAAATGACGTATCACAATTATACCTCCGATAAATGGTGCCCAAACAGTGAGGTCTGTTCTCTTTTTTTTGTCCACGACTGTACCACTGCGCCACTGCGCGTGCGCGCTGACGTTAAAACCGGTTACGGTAATAAACCGGTTAAAATTTAAAACCGCACATCCTTGAGTTATAAACTGAGTTGAAGAAAAAATAAATAACTATTTCATTTATTACTTTTTTTCATTTTTCTCATATTTTATTCCTGAAAAGAACACTTAAAAAAATTAACCTTGGAAACTTTTTCAAAGCTGAATTTTCCAAACATTAAAAAAAAAAGACTTAATAATATTACTCTGTTTGCAGTATTCAAAAACAACTAAACCTTAACAACTCTAAATTCTCGTCGGTCGACCTCTGAAAATCCGAAGTTGAAATTTAAAAGTTTAATAATTTTTTCTAAATTGTCAAATTTTGTCTAAACATGGCGGCTAGATTATTCTCTAATCGTTCTCTCAGTTCGACTTTACGTGTTTTAAAGCATTCTAGAATTCACAATCGAACGTATGCTAGTGAAATGTCATTTACTTTTGCTTCTCCTAGTGAGGTGAGAACTGTGTTGACATTTTTTTCAAGATGATAAATTACAATTAAGTAAAAATTGCGATGTAATTTTTTTTATCTGATTATAACTATAAAACCATTGCAAATAATCAAAACATTGATTTCCGTCCCAAATTTTTTTTAATATGTAAATCTATAAAATTTGCTAATTGTTACTTACTATTGAAGTTATTTGATACTCATAGTTTATTAAAAGAGTAGATATGTATAAAAATAAAGCAGGTTTTTAAAAAATGAAGTTGGAACTAGGTAATTCAAATTTTAGTTTTTGCTTGACTGGGACAGTGTGGATTTGGGCCGTGTTGTTGGGGAATAAATCTTTTACATGCCCGAGCGAAAAGAGGTTGTTAAAAAGGAGGCTGGCCCGGGAGATCACATACATGCAAATTTATTTATGTTTTCGAAAAACAAAAATTATTTTATGTTCATGGCTCTTCTGCTAGGGCATAACACTGTCACTGCGGGCTATAAAAAAGGCAGAGGCTACGCGCACGTCCACCGTATACGCATTACGTATACGTCCAAGCAACTGCTCATGCTTGAGGCGGGGCTTACTAGATCCGCGTATGCATTGCGCGTACGTCCATTTCCCGTGTATGCATTACTTGTGTGTACATCATTTCCCGTGTATGCATTGCGTGCACGGGTGTAGGATTGGTAGGATGTATCTCCAAATAGCCGTTTTTATTTAACACGAAACTGATAAAGATATTAGAATATTTGCTTGAATTTTCAAATATTTTTTTTCAATAACTTGTTTTAATACAAATAGTCATTTTAAAATTCACCATACAAATTTATTTGTTATTTTATTTGATTAAAACTGAACAAAATGGGCATCTTCGTACTCTTTTATCCATGATGAAAGAAACGTTTTACCTTCCTAAGCCTAACTGTAGGCATGGGCGGCAACAATTTTCCTTCCCCGCCATACGCATGCACAGTTACTTGGACGTATACGTAATGCGTATACGGTGGACGTATGCGTAGTCACTTCGTTTAAAAAAAAACTGTTGTATATCCATTTCAAAGAAACGAAAGTGGAAAAACACAATCGCCAATCTAAACAAATTCGAGTATGGCGCTATTTGTTTGCACGCTTGATTATAAACAGCATGCCACTCGCATATTTACAATACCTTCGGGATTGTACGACGCAAGGAGCCATGGAGCAAACAGTGACGACTTCCTGAAATTATACATGCAAGGAATATAGTATCGAATAAAATTCTCTTCATTTGTGCTTTACTTAACCTCATTTTAACGTAACGTAATATGCAATGAAGAAAAACATGATTTATTACTTGTAACATTTTAAGAGTACACAGGAAAAACCGATTAATTTTTCAGAGAAGTTTCCTTAGCAGGCCACTTTGGCGATGATAGGGAGTGATCGCATAAACTTGTGTAAGGCAACCAGTTCCTACCATATATATCATAGTTAAAGTAATTTAGTGGCAGATCACGTGACCTCCAATGCTAACGACAGGATGCGCAAGGAGCATCCAGAAGAGCCCAAATGAAGTCAGTGTTGTAGGTCACGTGATAAGCTACTGTAGTACTTTAGCTACTATCTCTGTGGTTCCTAGCTACCAAGTTCAGGCGATTGGCGATCCCGACGCTTGAACCAAGCGAAGAAGAAAGAGAAACCGGTTTTATGTCGCCAAGCAGACAATTGCGGGTGTCCGCCTAATAAATCAATCGCTTCCTGTGTACTCTTCATTTGTGACACCTTTTATTATTATAACTAAATTCATTTTTAATTATTTTTAGGTGTTTTACAATAAAGCTAACGTGAAGCAGGTGGATGTCCCATCTTACAGTGGCAGTTTTGGTATATTGCCCAGCCATGTTCCCACATTGGCTGTGTTAAAACCTGGTGTTGTGACAGTATTTGAAGAAAGCGAAGCCAAAAAATATTTTGGTAATCATTTATCGAACATTTAATTTTCCTCTATGGTGGATTAATAGAAACAGAATGTAATAATAATATTTATAAAACTTACTACAAAATTAAATGGGGAAAAAAAAGATCCAGTCCATACATTGGCAACTAATGGCAAATGTGGGAAAATATATGCATGGTCGATGTTTGCAAAGTTTGGTCCCTCATACCTTTAAACCCCATTAAAACCGCTAAATTTTTAAATAGGTTAAGAGGTCCTTGGAAAGTTCTGAATTTAATTTAAACTTCTAAAGCCTCCTTAATTTTTACACTAATAGCCCTAAATTTAATCTAAACTACCTGCAATTCTGTTAAATTCTTTAAAAGTTGTGGTTCAGTAACTCCTATTATTTATTTTATTTATTTTATAATGGGGCTGCAATATTGGCAGTCAAGCCTTTGCAGACTCAGCATATTCCCCAGAACTGAGAGCCATTCTTTTGTGGCACCTTCTAGGCGACTCTTGTTACCAATTTTGACGCTCAGATTACAATGAATCTGAGCTCTCTGTGGACGTTAAAGTATGCCAAGATTTAATTTTGCTGAGAGAATCCAAGCCAAATGGACCCTCCAGGGATCTTTTACATGCCACATAATCATATGACATGTGCGCCCAGGATTTTCCCATCCAGAAAATCCGACGACTCAGCCGGGGCTCAAACCCGCAATCTTGGGCTTATGAGGCGGACACGTTAGACATCTCGGCCACTGAGCCTCAGTTAACTTCTTTTCATTAGCTTCCTGAGACATGAAATCTATTTAACCCTTTCAATTCCTCTGTCGATTTGACATAATTTTATAAAAAATTTCTGATCGTCCATAGCTATTTATGATATCAAAAAGGACATTATTCGATTCTTGAAACTTTTTTCTATTAGAAAATATGTTTTAATCCCAATAGATGTCAGCCCTATTATTATTATGATCAGAACAATGATGATGCCAAATGGCATTACTGGGATTGAAAGGGCTAAATAGATGTTTTATTTTATGTTCCTGTTACTACACTTGTAATTTATTTTAAACTTTAGACAGTGAAGTGTAAAGATAAAAAAAATCTAAAAATCACTTTCAAGTGTTTGAATACAGGTAGTGTCTGTTTATATTTATATAAAGTTTTGTACGAAGGTCTGTACCAAAAACTAGTTCTTTAGCAGTGGTAAATTTTAAAGATTTTTCATTAAATAAAAACAATGTTAGAATGAACTATTAATTGCCTTATCTATATTAATACTGCTTTTTTTTTCTTGTATTTGAATAAGATTTGTATTTTTTGGCCATGACATGAAATTGACATGCACTTCAGCAAATGTTAAGCATTATTTTTTCAAAATTACTTGTAAAATGTAATTTTTAATAGTTTTACCTTGACTAACTCTAAAATTTATGTATATTCAAATTCTTAATATAACTTAATAAATTAAAAAGGATTTGAATATGCATAAATGTTATAGGTTAATACAATTAGCTGATAATTCTGATTAAAGTATTTAATAGCTTAATCTTGAAGCAAAATATAAAGTATTAGATACTTCGTCACAACTACATTTAATGCGCCCAACTTTAACTAAGTGTATTTTAATAGTATGTTATAAGCATTGTATTTTTCATTGTAAAAGTATATTATTGCTTATATTAAATTTTATTTCTGTAGTCAGCAGCGGATCAGTTACAATCAATGAAGACTCATCTGTTCAAGTTCTAGCACAGGTAGCTGTGCCTCTAGATCGATTGGATCCCCAAGTAAGTGTCGAGTCTCATTTTGTACTGTTTCTAATTCATTTTGTACTAAGCACACTGATTTTAAAAATCTATGTGAAAGTTACAAAAAGTTATTTTTTTTTAAACATTCACCTTCAAAAAAGCATAAATTTTAGTTTTGCTTTTAACCATTTGGTGAGTGATCATGATGTTGACTTCCATTGATTCTTACATGTCACTACGCTGCATATTTTCTTTTATCTGGTTCTTTTTTGCTTCAAAATTGTCTTCTCTTTTGTGTTACTTTTCCCATTCATTATTTTTTTCTCATTGCTGTTTATTTAATCATAAATTATTTTGAAGAGTTATTGTCGGAATTTTATTTTGAGCTTGAGGCTGAAAACATTGATTGAATAGAGTGTTAGTCAATTTTGAAAATATGTTTATATTTGTTCAGTTTGTTAAATATCTTTCAATTGCTCTTGTCATTCGAAGTAACTGTGATGTTTACGACGTCCTAATTGAGTAATGTCATAAACTAAGTTGAATATTTAGTGTAGGAAATCATTTAAAATACATTATGTCAATTTAAAATACATATTATACACATTAATCTAAGTCATAAAATGATACTTATTCAATAAATTGTAACACTTTATGCTATTATAGTTTAATTAAAATAATTTGTAAATAGTAATACTAAATAAATGTAATAAACATTGCTTTCAGGGAATTCATTTCTGTCATTTTAATAGCAGTAAAAGTCAAATTTTTTTCAATAATTTATTTAAGTGTAAAGTAAATGAATTAAAAATTTTGGCGAATTTTGCATTCCTTTGTGAACAAAATTAAATTTATGTAGTGAAAACAAAATAAAAAAAATCTTTGAGCAAAAATTGTCGTTTTACAAAGTAATGTTCTATGGACAATTCAAGGAACCGAACATTTATAGAATTAAAAACCAGTTGTCATTGTTCACATAGTTAGACTGTACTTATTTATATATACTGTATTTTCATTTTCGCAGGCATGTAAAGAAGGCCTTTCAAAGGCTCAGCAGGAACTGAACTCTGCTAGTACCGAGGAAGCCAAAGCAGAAGCCCAAATTGCTGTTGAAGTTCATGAAGAATTAATTAAAGCAACTGCCTAGAGGAGTTAATATTATAGTAGTTGATTTATATACCAATTCTTGTTTTCACATGTTATCATTTTAGTATATTTTTAAACTATATAATACTGTGTTGCACTGTTCACTTAATCACTATCAATGCATATAACCCAAATTAAATAAATGGTATCGATGAAAATATACCTAATAAGACTTCACTTCTGTTTTTTGATGCAATAAAACATTCTGTGCTGATTTGATTGAAAAGATCTACCAGTGTCATTTTTTAAAAATATTTTTTAGCTGCCAGATTCCTCAGAGGGTTATAAGTGAAGTGACAACTGCTAAAAATTATGAAATACCCTTACTGTTTTTTGACCTAAGAGTAACATTAAGTGTGATCCCTAGTGTGTTATGCCTCATACGGCTAATGCTGAATTTTGCCAAACACAACATGGGATGAAGAAATAACCTTCCAAGAGTATGAAATTTTTAATGGAAATTAAGGTTGATTAGAATTTTATCAGAATTGACTGTGAAATGATATGTAGTTTGCTTTAATTATTATTTAAAAGATATGTATATTTTAATGAGTTAGATCCATGGTGGTGTCACTTGTTAATTAGTATCTTTAAGGGAGGATAAAAAAAAACATGGCCTTTTACAGTCAACTTTTTGTAATTTATGTGCAATTAAACTTGTCTTTTGTTACTAATTAAAAGATTTTGTAGCAATATTTATTTACAAAAGTTGTGTTAAAATATACCATTTGGTCTATGGGGCAGAAGAGTACAGATTACCAGCTTGTCATCAAAATCAATAGCCGTATGCAGTCGTAGTGCAATGTTAATTACACTAAACTTTATTATGTATCTTAAAAATTACCATTGCTTGTTTAGTTGATGCTATACTAGTTATATGTAGGTTGGTGCTAATTATGAAGGTGGTTATATACTTTGATTGATGTAACAAAATAATGGGATATAGTTAGATTTGTAGTCTCTCTTTCATATTAAAAATATCGCTGAAGGTCAAGCATTCGTTGACATGGGATTAATACCCTATTTGAAGGATAATTAATTTTAAAAGAAACACTGGCTTTCCTAAAGTTGAAAAATGCATCCTAAATCGATGCTTCTAAATATCGAGTTTTCTTGTTAAATTTTAATTACTGAACTGTATATTTACGAAAAAACTGGATATTGTACAAAAATCAATATGGGGCTGTAGTTGGCAAGGATATTAGTTGATTCCAATATTACTTTTTTTGACAGCATCAAATGCAGTCATTTAAAGACAGTAATTTTCATTCTTTAGGTATACTTTTCAGCATAAATCAAGTTAATTGATGTTTTTTATATAAATTAAAAGAAGTCCTTTAAGCATAGTAAACCCCTAGTTGGATGATGAATATTTAAAACTCTGAAGTTATTGCTCCAAATACAATTTTTTCTCCCTGAAAAAAAAACAACGAAATTTTGCACTTATTTTTTTATAAAAAAAATTGGAGATTTACTTTGTTTAATAAACATACAAACAAAATCCTGGAAATTTTCAAGCCTTCAAATATAATAAAAAAGTGTACCTAACGAATGAAAAATGTTGTTTTGGAATTAGTACATTTGAAGCTTACAAAAAAAAAAGTTACTTTGAAATTAACAAATACCTTTTGCAACTAAAACCTTATATTAATGTTTTTACTACATCTACTTGTGCATAAATGCACATTTTAGTGATTCAAAGTTAAAATAAAAATTCGATATTTTGAAGCGTTGTTGGGTTCCTGGTTCCCTAAAGTCAGTAGTTCTGAAGTAGCTTATAAGGTTGGGTGCCAGCCTCGTCACTTGACCACGGTTCTAAATCATGAGGTTAGTCTTTCAATAGCTCTAGTGCGATGTCAACTCAACGAAAACAGAAATATAGGGTAGACTAACCAGTGAATAAACGCTTAAGGCGCTGCGTTTTCCAGTGAATAAACACCAGGACATAATGAACAAAACAACCAATCATGTCAGATAGCTTCCAACTAGATGGGAGGAAGGCAGTGTTGCAAATCCATAAAGTTGAATGATTTTCAATCCTTATTTTTTAAATGTATTTACCAATTGTTCATTCACTGGGGCCTGTTCACTCACTGGTCAGTTTACCCTAGTCAGAATTTCTGTTATGGGAACATGCGAATTGTAGTAATGTTTACTTCTGAAGCCAGTTAAACTAGAATACCTCAATATTAGACTTTGACTAGTGTTCTGCCATAAAAACTAAAATCTCAGCCATTAAAATAATTAAAGCAACTTACTACATTATGTCACAGTCAATTTTTATATTTAATTTTAATCAACCTTCAGTTCTATTATAAATTTCATACTCTTCGGAGAAATTTTGAACGGGCGACAATTTAGCAATCAATTCAAAAGTTTATTACATAAAATAAATTTGTAGATTACGTAAACTATAGCAATATTGTAGTTTAAAATCTCTTAACTAATAAACTGTATGCTTAAAAA
Source organism: Hylyphantes graminicola (assembly GCA_023701765.1). NCBI lineage: Eukaryota > Metazoa > Arthropoda > Arachnida > Araneae > Linyphiidae > Hylyphantes > Hylyphantes graminicola. The sequence continues at coordinate 13,938,635 of CM043111.1, forward strand.
AAGGTGAAAACTAATGAAATCTATCCTGTATTTAGGACTGTGCTGCCATGGGCAGGTAAACAGCAGTAACTAGCCAGTAACGATTTTGGTCATTGTTGCAAAAACTCAATTACTCTAGGCTACAGTAAAACATTGGGTGACTGATTATTCCAAAGCAAAAATGGTATAATCCATTGTTGTGGTTTCTACAGTTAATTCATCTATAAGCAGTATGGAGCCCAAAATGCATGCAAAAGTTCCTAGGTTTGGCTTGGGCATTGCTAAAACGACAGCCAACCTATAAATGTCAGTGCAGCCAGAAAGACCAACACCTAATACCCTGTGTAAAGGGAGTGCAGGTTAAAGATGCTTAAGAATCCCTATGTCATGTACAATGTCACTTTAAAATTTCTGTTGATTTAAACGTCCTATTCAGGTTTCGCCTTGACTATACTAAAACCGACCTTAAGTTTGCAGTATACAAATGTTCTACGAGAAAAAGGTTAAATAGTTCTCCTTTTTGAGTGCGAGAATCGAATACAAAAAGGTATTTCACATTCAATAAACAAATTGATTTGTTATTTCAAGACATAAATTTATTATTTTTATAAGTTAAGCTTCAGTTAGAGTGTTATTTTAATTATTGTTTTCTTTCGATTTTGACGTAACAGGGCGCATGAATATCAGGGTCGAAAGGAGCAGCCAATCAGAGTACGTGAAATTGCGGCGCCAGCCGGGTTGTTTACCGAGTTTCCTCCGCTCAGTACATTTCTCTGCTGCAAACTTAAGCTCGGTTTTGGTATAGTTCTAAATTAAGATGTATCGATAGTGCAACGTCAATTCAACTTGAATCTTGTTGTATAAAAAATATATATTAAGCTTAAGTGAACTAAAAAGGGACGGAATTGCATATTATAAGAGGCATACTCTTAAATCTTCCGGAATATTGCCAAGGTTACGACTGTCTATGTTAGTAGAGCAGAGCCAACAGTGACTTTAGGTTTTACCTTATGACAAAGCCAGTCGTTAGTCAACTATGGAAGACTGTTCAACTATGGTAAATTGGAATTGAACAATTTTTATACAAATACTTAACTTAACCTTTTGCTACCTAGCTAATAGAGTATGTATTTTTATAACTTATACAACAGACACTTTGATTTAAGTATTTATTTTGGCTGCTTTCTGAAGCAAAAGTCAATGTAAAATACAACATATTGATACATCTTTTAAATTACAAACAATATACATTATCTCAACATAATTATATTTATATATTAAAGCACATTCACAATTTTAACAATCCATAAAAATGAAATTTTTTTTATATAATTAAAAATTTATATTCAAACTACATGTAATTTATACTTAACCCTCTGTCGGGTATGGACTTATTACCTGAACCTGAACACCATGAAACTCGTTGCCCGAATTTCAGGTTTTCTAGCAACACACATGATTTTTAAAAATTTGTAAATAGTTTAATTTAACGTAACTTTTGAAGTATAGAGTAGTCATTTATTATCCTCTTCTATAGGAAATGTTTTTTAAAATTAAAAAAATCTCATTTAAAATTTAAATTTTAATCCCATAAGTAAAAACAAGTTTGTACTTTATCCAATTTGCATACCGCCAGAGGGTTAAAGGTGAATTATAACAAATATGTAAAAACACTTTCATATATTTTTTGTAAAATAATTGTACATCTTTAGATAATGTTTAGTTAATGTAAAATTAAAAAAAGAACAGTACCCAAATAAATGAATAAAAAGTATAATACTGATTTGTAAGAAGGATAATTTTGATTAGGTATTGTAAGTTAGATATAAGTAATCTCATTCAATACAAACAAAAACAAACACAAATAGAAGCTCATAGCATTTTGCAATAAATAATGAATGACAATATTTAAAATTTTTAGCACGCAGGTTTTTCTTATTTTACAGAATTTAATGTTTATAAAAAAAAGTTACTCAAATTTAATTTTTAATACTTTTAATTTGTTTTGTCAATGTGTATATAGTTCAAAACATGCAAGAACTTAAAAATTAGAAATAAAATATTGAAATCTAAGTATTCATTTTGTTAAAGTTGCTTAGCAATTAATTAACTATGATACATGGTATAACATTATAACTCAAGTATTAAATTAGAAAATCTTAAAACAATAAATAGTATGATAAAGAGACTAGATTATTCTTACTCAAACATGAAATAGTAAATAAAATACAAATATTGCACTAACATTCATTTAAAAACTAAAAACAAGAAAAAGTTTTGCTACAAATAGAATGATATCGGACATACTTAACTCTTAAACCTTGCATGTTATTTTAGTAGCATAGTACAAATCTTCAGACCAGTTTAATTACTATCTTAGACTTTAAAATAAGTAACATATTAGCATTTCCTTTGAAAATACTATATTCAATACTGAGTATTCGACTTCAAATATTTTTTCCAAACAATAAGGAAAAACATAAGTTTTGAAAATCAAAGGCATTCCAAATGTTCTAACTACAAAAAATTGATTTTGGTATTTGAAACGTATCCAACTGCATTTTGGTAACCTCCAATTGCACAAGCAGCTTTAACACGCCCATCAATATGATAATACACAGATTTGACAAGGAAGATATTTTGGTAGCAAGGCATGATCTAAAACAGTTTTGAAAAGACAACAACAGGAGAATATTTGCATTAACAAATTAATGTTATGCCTAAATAGAACTGGTAAAATTACAAAGTTTTAGACTAATTTAAAATTTAATCGAGAACTTTACTATAACTTTTGTTTTTGAATCAAATGTCAAAAATTTAAATTATTGTAATGAACCATTCTATTGAAAATCTGCTGTTTGTCAGTCAGAAATGAATCATCAGTATTTAATGGCAATTCATAAGAAAGGGATATTGTCTCACAATCATAGAAACATTTCTATGTAAAATTTAAACCCAATGCACACTTATTTAACATGAATCTGACTTGGGGAAGGAATTAATAAACATTTTAATCTTATTAAGATAAAAGGGTTTGTTTTTATATAGTACAAAAAAGGTATTCAAAGCTAATTGTTTCCTACATTTTGTTTTGAAAGGTTTGTATTGAAATAAATATTTATGGGTGAATAATTATTTGAAAAAATTGGCAATCCTCAAAATTAAAAGATAGAAAAATTCTGTAGTTTTTTACTTAATTGTTTTAATGTATAGTAACTAGTATATGATTATGATAGAGCATAAAAATCACATTTATCAATTGGTTAGAATGATACAATAATAAATATGAAATGAAGACAAAACTTTAGATATACAATTTTGGATGAATTATTTTAATATAATTTATAAAACTCATTCGACATCTTGAAACGTCAGTGTTCTATGTAAGTTTTCTTTAATAATTATTAAAAATAGCGATAATACTGAGTGATATTATAGATAGGATCGATCGTTCAGGAATAACAAATTAGGATAAAGAATACACACATATTGTATTTTAGTTTGAAGTTTTATACAACATAGGAACTTGAACATATTGTTAGTATTCTATTTCTAAAAAATATACTTTGAAATTATACAACTTTATCAACTACATTGATAATTAATATTAAGAACAATTGAAATAATTAATAAAATAACAATTTAATAAATAAAATTTATTAAATAACTAAGTAATAACACTTGATAACATAAAATGATATGCTAGAAAAGTTTTAAAATCAGGGCACACGACTTAAGCAAGCCTACAGGCAATGGCACTACATTGGGATATTAAATATCACATACATTAAAATTCAATTAAAAAAAGTGAAAATATTTCATTATTTAAAATTGTCTATAAATCCAAGAAAAATATAAGGATGCAATTACAACCTAACTAAGGCAATATAAGCTTAACTACATTTCAACAGTCTCCTGAAATCATAATAAAGTTTGTGACACACAAAAAAACACACATTCAAAATGACAAACTTAAGCAATAAAAAAAATAGGTTTACCCCATTTTTACATGGAACCGCCGTGATTCCTCAACAATAAATAGAAGACTAGACATTAAAAAGTGTGAAGTTAACAAGAGACGTTCCTAGTACGAATAATTTCCATAGTAAAATGTTTTGCAAGTCCACCAACATATCTCTGTACAAACAACTCTGTTGCATTGGTCTTTAAACTTTGTGCACCAACCCGAACCCTTGTAAATAAAGCTTCTATCTAAGCCATGTGCTACCTATTGGAACTGTCCGATGCGTTACTTGGAAAGAAGACTCCAGTCGCACTGTTTTGGTCTCCATGGTTACCGGAAGGGTGCAGAGATGAGGTCCCGGTTTTCTTGAGGATCGACCTCAACCGTCCGTCTCCGGGTGAGGTGGGAGTAACCGGAATGTGCTCGGAGGATGGCAGAAGGTTCATTTGGTTGGACAGGACAGGGGTCACTGCAGAATTGGCGGCGACGATGCTCTCGCGTTCTCTTTGGAATAGCTTGCTGAACACTGGCATTAAACTGTTCAGCTGGAATGAGAAATGAACAATTGGTAAATTGGAACAATTGCACACATCAAGAAATCTTCGGGCCAAAAACTCACAATTATGTAATAGAGAATTTGCACATTTTTTCTTAGTGTAAATCAATAAAGGATGTCGTAACACCTACAAAAAGCCGTTTTAACAATTTCGGATATTTTAGCTTTTATTTGACATTAAAAAGTGTGCAGTTTAGGTTTCGTAATAAAACAGAAGTAGCGTGTCATGACGTCAGAAATTGGAAAATACCTTTGTGGGAGATATATTTGGATCCAAGATACCTTAATCTACAATTGTAGCCCCTTTAAAACAAAATTTAAAACAAGTGCAAATTCTCGATTGTTTGTATTTTTAAACAGAATGGCGAGTTTTAGGTCAGATTTTATTATTTCTAAACATAGTGGAATCACACCCTAGGGTGTTTTAAACGTAGAGAGGGAAGGGAATCATGAATTACAAAGTTTTCTTTGCTTATTTCAATAGTGTGAAAACTATTCAATTATACAATGTCAGTATTACACAGTTGAGCATTGCTTTTAAACATCTTTGAATTGATGAAATCATTTCTAGATTTGGTTATTCCTCTTGTAAATACGAAATTTATTTTTGTTAATATTTCAGACACAATGGAGTTTGTTTAATAAACAAAGACACTTTGGGATTTTTTTTTCTTGTTGAAAACAAATATGGTAAAGTTATGTCCATTGCCTTGCAATCTATATATTTCAAACAACTTTTATAATATTGTTTTAAAATATTGAAAAAATATCATTATATGATTATAAATACATTTAAGTGTTGAGTATTTTAACGCAAACCCAACTTCCCACCAAAAAATTGGTGCGGCCTTCAACTAACATGTCAGCAAAATTTCTCAAAAACTAAAATTTTGGCATTTTTAAATAAATGGTTGCCAACCACTGTTTTAGCAGAAGATAATATATTTATAAACAAAAGCATTGTAAATACTTAAAATTGTGTTCTTTTCATTTAAAACCAGTATTACCTGATTAATAGTTGTACAGCTCTGTTCATAAACTAATTTTAGCAAATCTGTTTGAGTTGCAAGTAGAGTCATATTCCATAGGAAATTTTCAACAACCTGTACACAAATAACATTTGCATTAAGAAAAACGGAATTATATGAATCGTAAATGTAAAAAGTGAAACATTTCACAGTATAGAATTGTGAATTTTAGCTACTTTACCTTTTCTATTTTTCTCCCTTTTAAACCAAGGTTAGAGGAGTTGTGCATTAAGTCAACCCAGGCAGTTTCTCCAGTTTTAAATAAATCAGACAGCTAAAAGGATATAAATATAATAAAAGATATATATACATATTATATAGTAAACTCCCAATTATCATCGGGCCACAAAACGGTACAACCAGTTTTTTACCGGTTACCACCTTGTCAGCCTCCCGAGTATCCGACAAGGCGGTAAAGTTGCGCCGCACACAAATATATATTTTTGTCATAAATTGGAAATTCAAGGACTTTCCAGACTTTTTTTTTTATGATTGGCTTATTTTTCCATACTTTTCAAGGCCTTGAAAACGAAAGTTGAAATTCAAGCACTTTCAAGGTTTTCCAAACCGCATACACACCCTGTATCTATATTTTGCTGCCCTTCAGAAGACCTAAAATTCCCATAATTTCACAATAAGTTCTACTAAGCTATAATTGAAATCGCCAGCAATCCTAACTAGGGGAAACTGTGGCAAACCTAAAATTGGCAAACTCCAGTAATAATATTATGGTTAAACTCATTATAGTCATCCTAATATAAGCAAACTCTTGCAAGCTGATAAACAGCCAACACTGGGGATTCTCATATAATGCAAACTTCGAAGATCATATAAACGAAACGTTTTCAGATATAATGATCCCTATAATGACCCTAATATCAAAAAGCTGCTGCAACCTGATTATCCGAAAACTCTGGAAATCCTCGAATCGCAAATCCCTGACTATCACATGAACAAAGTCTTCGATCTTTCAATCCAGAAACTATATTTAGGAAACTCCTGTGATCTCATCAGGAAACTGTTAAAAGTGGTGCTTTTTGATTTTTATAACTGTGCTATTTCAGCAATCAATAAAATCTGGAAACTGCATTTTTTTAAACCAAATAATTATAGGGGGAAAAAAAGCGGAGATCCGAAATTATAAAAAGTGGAAAATCAAGGATTCACGGAAAGAATTACATCCCCGTGTTAATTATAATTAAGGAATTGAAACTTACAATTTTAAGTGTGTCTTGAGCACTTCTTTTAATGTAATTTATTTCAATGAGAACCTAGAAAAAATAACATTGTATGATATCAAAATTTAAGTAATTAAGACAAATACAAAAGTTAAAATGTAAATTATCAATCTGGTAATACCTACCCTTTCTAATAACGAAACTGCCTTGCCTAAGCATGGAGTAAGCTCACCACAAACTCTAAGAATAGGTTGCTGGAAAGGGGAAAAAAATCAAAATTTTAATTCAGTTTTTTTAGTGAACAATATTTCATGAAATTATTAATTTACAACACTTAAAAATTATCAAAGCCATCTTGTTTAAAGTATCATGAACCTTTTCCCACTTTCAGGATTAAGTAACATTAAGGGCTTGGTAATGCTCAGTAAAACCTGCTCCTAAATAAACTTAACAAATATTTATTTCACTTTAATTTGCTAAATTAATTTATATTTCAAAGGACAAACATGTATTATTACTTTCTTTTAAATAGAAGTAAAGCAATAAAAACTAATTACAACAACTAACTAAACTGGGTTGGCACTAAAATAAATTTCTTTTAAACTTATTATTTAATAGAAATTTACTTTCTAGAACGATTGTTATGAATGGCTATGGTGATTTGATTCTAGTAAAAATGTCTTATTATGCTTTCAAAAACATTAAATTATAGGTTTTTTTTTAATAATTGAATTATCAGGAAAAGATATTGAATATCTTCTAATTTTGAATTTTTGACATATCACACCTGTCTATGGAGCATTTGTAGTTTGGGCTATGAAAGTGGGTAAAGGGAAGGAAGGACTCCCCAACAATTATAATACCTTCCACTTTTTATGTTGTATAAAGTTTGAATAGTAAAAATCACTTACTGCCCCTACGATTCAAATTTAAGTAATAATGAACATACTTTGTCTATATTTTCTATTGTCCAAGTTGTGATTGCAGGACAACTAGCCAAGCGTAATGAAAACACTCTCAGGCACTGGACAATATTTGCATTGTCAGGTAGACCACATTCCTTGCACAAGTCTAACATTGCTTGCTCTTCATCAATTCTCATTTTATATGCTTCAGCAAGATGATTGGCAGCATTCTAAAATTAACATAATATACAAGTTAATTTTATTATAAAAACAAATAGGACAAAATCAAAATTCTTACTAATAAAATTTAAGAGCTGGAAATGAAAAAAACTTTCTGTGCCAAAAGTTTAACATTATTTTTTCCAATAAAATAGTTACTTAGAAAATTAGAATTTAGTTAATTGTTTAAAAAATTATCATAAAATAATTTTGAAACAAAAGTTAATTATTGCTAGATAGGCTGGTGTCCAACACTCAGAAGGCCTTGCCTTCATAATATAAAAGACGTAATGACCAAAGCTTCTTTATGGGAACATAACTAAAAATAGATTTTCAAAATCCATATATGACAAAATAAGCATATATAAAATCAACTTACTAAAAAAATATATATATTCTATCTCAGACATGATCAATAAAAAGATTAGAAGATACCTTAAAAACATCATCTGCTTGTTTAATTCCAACAGATTTCATATTTAGCCAAGCCTTTTTTCTTTTTGTTCTCTACGCAAAAAAGTAAATACCCTTAATAGGGTAGACTAACCAGTGAATGAACGCTTAAGATGTCACGTTCGCCAGTGAATGAACACCAGGATATAATGATCAGGACAACCAACCATTGTCAGATAGCTTCCTACTACACGGGAGGAAGTCAGGGTTGTCAATCCATATAGTGGAATGATTTTCAATCCTTATTTTTATAATTATATTTACCAAATGTTCATTCACTGGGGCCTGTTCATTCACTGGTCAGTCTACCTTAGTTTAAACAGTTACTAATAATATTGATAGAAACAAACTTTACATTTTATCCATAATATTAGTATTTTTTTTACTTAAACTTATGTTTACATTACAGTAAAATACATATTCATTTAAAATAAGAAATTTTAAATACATCAATAGTTTTAAAGACAATATTAAATAAAAATAATAGAATTATAAAAGATGTGCAATGAAAATGCGTCAAAGAAATAAAGATCATTCTTATATAAAAGAAGCTAACCTGTTTTTCAGATCTATTAGTCATGGTAATATATACAAATAGTGTTGTGTTGTACAGAGGATCGCCATTATTAGATAAAAGCCTCAAATGTCGATAACCTATGAAACAATTAGAGATTTAAGTTGTTATTAAAAGTTTAAGAATGGTAATTAATTTCATATGAATTAGGGGTTATAGAGTTCTTGGACATCAAAGAACTATAATTATTAAGAAAGTGTACAGAAATTATTTAAACAATTCTGAATAATAGAATTTGGGAAAAATAATCTAAATAGCTGGGTGTTGATAAACAAGTCTTTAGGCTTCTTTGTAGCTATAGACGGCAAGTGGTAATAGTTTAGTTTGCATGGATTAATACCAAACTAGATCTTTAGAAGTTTATAGTAGTAGTATTAAGGAAATTTAGATAATTTTAATATAAAAGAATACAAAAAAGTAATTTATTATAATCTTAATTTTAAACAAATCAATATAAAAAAAGTAATGATTTAAACAATTTCAAGAAATAGAATTCAGGAAAAATAATCTAAATAGCTGGGTGTTGATAAATAAGTCTTTTAGGCTTCTTCCTTTGTAGATATAGATGTCTAGTGGTAAAAGTTTAGTTCACATGGATATAAAGTTTAGAGTAGTATTACTAAGGAAATTTAGATTATTTTAATATGGAAGAATTCAAGTAATTTATAATTATCTTAATTTTAAACAAATCAGACATTAGCATAGATATGCTTCTTGAAAAGCATTTTTAAATCCACACTCACCTCTACGCAAACAAGATAAAGGAACAGTGTATTGGCCAATAAAATCGTCTCCAATGAATTCGTCATCTAAAACAGCTATTCGTAGCATGGCTAGCTCAGGAACTGTTACAGTAAACTCAAAACTTTCATCAAAAACAGGTGAATGTCCTGAAAACCATGCTGTATTAAGTTTTGGTGGTTTGAAATAAAACATATTTTTTATGGTAAATATATTTGATGAAAATGTAGATTAAATCTGCATAAATAAGATTTTTTAAATTATCGGCTATTAAACTAGGGTTGGCGCCACTTTGAGAACATTTTTTAAAACCGCCCCACAAACAATTAACATGTTAACTAGTTCCGAAATGGACCGGGTCCGATACAAGAAGATCCAAATATCAGCTTTCAGCCTTTTGGTTACAGGTATCAGTCATTTATTTCTATAAAAAAAAATGAAGTTGAACAAGAGTCAATGGGATATTAGCACTCTTTAAAAAATTAATTTAAACTTTTTTTTCAAACTTTTCAAAAAGTTCTTAGTACTTAATTTCAATAGAATTTTGCATTAAAAACAATGTTAAAATAAACTGCTAACTACAAATAAGTGATACAGCCTTTTTTTCCATTTATAGCAAAAAATGTGTATTTTTACAGCTTAAGGCATGTCTCTCAGTAACATTAAATATAATTTTTTTAAAAAAATTACTACTTTGCAAAACATACTTGATGTTAGCATATATTTGTATGAAAAGTAAGTTTAGATTAAGAATATACACGCAGGATTTTGCTCGGGTCTTAAGAGGTTAAGTACCTTAACCTGTTTAAAATTTACTTCTTAACCTTCATTTTAAAAGCTTTCATGCAGGGGTACTTTTTAAAAATAAAAACTAGCAACCTTCATGAGTTCGTGTACGAGCCTCTGCACAGTCCAGTCCCATTCCAAAAATCTGCACAACAACATAGGGGTCGATTGAGCTAGCTTTTGCAGATGCTCCTTTAGGTTGAGGCAATTGCTGAGCACTTATGATCTGAAATTAATATTCAAATTCCCAGATTAGAAGAAATTACAGTAATAACTAAGACAAAACTAATTACATTTCTAAAACATACAACTTTTCTATCAAAATATTTATTTTTTTTATAAATTAACTTAATAATTTTATTTAACCTTTTTTGCTAACTTAAATTGTATCTAGGAGTTGTAAATGAGTAATAGGAAAGTGAAAACACACCAAAAATAGCATACAAGGAAGCACAATGATAAATAGTTCAGTTTTTAAGAGCATTTTTATAGTGTTTTTTAAGAATAGATATTTAAGATAGATTAGAAATTATACTATATTCAAAAAGTGGACGGAAACTCTTAATTATCCACTTGATTTAGTTAGCTGTATTTTTTTCTGTAGAACAATAAAGGATTATGTAAAAAAATACAGTGTTAATGTCTATCAATACTTGTATACAAACATTATAAAAATTAAAGCATTAATCAATGAATAAAGTTTTCATTAAAATATATACCTTAAAATTATTAATTTAATATGTGTTTACTACTCAGCTTAAAGATTTACTACACACTATTGAACAATACAACCTTAAGGTTGAGTATGGTAGGCTCGACTCCTGGTAACGGATCTTTAGAGCCACAACCGGAATAGAGACATAAAGGGTCTCGCAGAAAGGAGGGTTTTAACGTGTATCCGCAGTACCCGTTCTGCTGAAACCAGCCTTGATAGAGATCCATCATAAGTCCAGCTGTCTGATAGTTCATTGCAACTGCAATAAATGGAAGTAAAAGGATAGTTAACATAATTCTGGGTTTAAGTTACGAGTTATAAGTTATTGCTGAATATAAACGTATGATAATTCAATTAATCATAAATACAGAACAAACGATATCCTTAACATGTTCACGCCGGTGTGACCCACTGGTGGATCTCACTTGACTGTTCAGTGGTGCAGTGTGACTCACTAGTGGGTCACACTTAACTATCCCGTGATGCGGCGTGTATCAGAGGTGAGTCACTTGTTTTCAGAAAGGAAGTTAAAGAATAAGTTTATTTTATTTTTTCTCAACATTATACATTTATTGAGTATTAAAAACATTCAATATTTTAATGAATAACATTTATTTATTTATATCTATGCCACTTTTCAAAACATTCCAAACATAATGCGGACTGGCCCTTAGAACGCTTACAATATGTCATTACTTTTTTTCGCAGCATATAATCTACCTTGTCTTTTCACTAGTTACGATCTCACATTAAGTGCTTTCGAACTCGCAAAGTGTTTTACTGCCTGATGAAGCGTAACAATATAAGGCAGTCCCGCCTCGCACGAAAAAACATAGATATTTGCTCCGGCATGAACATGTTAATGTAGGACAACATAGACTAAACCATTTATTTATCAACAAGTCTTAAAGTTACAATGTCATGTTGCTGGCATCCATCATGAAATGAAGTAAAATATAAACAAGTCTACTGTATGTAAACAAGTCAAGTCTACACTGATGATTACGTAATCATCAGAGTCTGCATTATATGTAAAACAGTTATCAGATCCATTTGAAAGCGTCAGTTTTTTGATTTTATAACATTCATTTTCACCAAAAAGTGAAAAAACTAAATTTCTGTTACAGTTATATATAGATAAATCTAACTATAATAAAATTTATTGAAAGATGCTGCTTAAAAATTATAATTTTTACCATTCATTTTGACTCTCATGACTTACGACTCCCATGACTTATGACATTGTAGGGGGGCTCTGTTAGAGCCAAGCACTGCGACCAGGGTTCTATTGTACTGTTAAGTTTTTGACTCTCATGCTGATGTAAGTTTTGAAAACGAGTGTTTTTATAATATGATTCGCACAAGTCAAAGAAGTCATATTCAACACAAGATCCCCAGTAAAAAAATAAGAAAATAATACGAAACAAACCTGACTGAAAACATAATCGTACACAGTATTACAGACACAATTTAATCGGAAAAACAATTTTAAGAGGGAGCCTCCAATTTGTGCAAATCATATAACAGAAACTCATTTGTATAGCTTAACAATAATTCTTACCACTTTAGTTACATAAATGATGGTTTTGAGCATATTTTATTTATTTTTTATTACAGTAGTCTTTTTGCCCCTAGCTGCATTGTGCATATTTGAGTTGGTTATGTGTTCATTTAAATATTTTGCTTTCGTTCTCTCCAATTTAAATAAATTTCTCGGAACTCTTTTGGGTTTTATAAAATTCAAGATATGGAAGTGTGCGAAACAGCAATTTATTGAAACAATACACAAAGCTAATTTAAATGCTAATAAGAATCGATTGCATCATTTAATGGGCAAATAAAGTACCCAACAACAAACTAGTTTGATTTGTGATTATTACAATTATTTGGCAAATTAAATTTGTCTATAAATAAGATGAAGAAAATATGGTTGCACTATAAAACACAGAAAACTGAATAGAAAAAGTTTACCTAATTGGCAGCCTAAGCACCAATAATCTAGTGGATTATAATTACTGCTATCAACACGGTTGCTGTTGGGGAAAACATGCGTCAAGTTACGCTTGTTGTGGTTGATCATATCTTCTGCTGAAAGTTGTGCTAGTTTGGAAGCCATGCCTTCAGAAAAAGAGGAGACATCTGCTAACTTTTCTAAAAAAGAATACATATGGAATTCGTATTATTGACATATATCCAATATTACCAACATGCATCATAAACTAAAAAGGACCTCTCTGCATGCTTACACACCACACATTGCTAGAATACAAGACATATTAAGGTTTGGTGATCTCTTCTGACTTGAACTAAAAAAAAAAAATAGACACTGAGAATTTGTATCAACTTTCAAGTAAGCATAAATTATGGTTTAGTTCAGCCGAGGTACAGTTACCAATCCGTCTCTAACTAATAACGGCATTACTCAATTTCACCGAAAATAAGCAAAAATTATGAGGCGTTGAAGTTTTGTTGAACCATTTGTCCTTAACGACTATATAAAGGAAAATCTCTAAGAATTTCTCAGATTTTTTTACTTAAAAACATCGCCTCTCATAGGAAAGTGTAGTGACCGAATGACCGGGTTCAACAAACTTTCAAACAACAAATCTCTTTTCTTAACTACTTTATTTCGAACCACAAACTTTACCTTTAAAAGGCACAAATTCCCACAAACTAAGCGTTTTCCATTTTCTACCACAACCAGACTGCCACCATCGCATACAAGCTTATACACACTCGTCTGCACGTGCTTAATTAATTATCAATTATTTATTTATCTGAGCGTGACCCTTACACCTCCCCCCTAAAATCATATTATATCCGAAGATTTAATATGTTAAAATATATAAAGGGTCACACTTTACATTACAATTACTATCGACACACACTTAACTACTTTGTGTCATTACAGTCATAAACAACTCCAACAGTCTGAACTCTGGCCCTGTACTCTCTCATCTTGTTTACATGGATTAACCTTAAATTACCTTCAGGCATCTGCAGATAATACGAATTTGGTTTCGCCTTTCTTACCACTTTAACTGGACCTATCCACCTAGCATACAATTTATTAGTTGAGTCGGGTACTAACACAAGCACTTGATCCCCTGGTGCAAATTCTCGATGTTTCCTTCTACTATTATAGTATTTGGCGTAATTACTTTGCTGCACTTCACTTGTTAATTTGGCATTTCGTGTTGCTACTTCTAACTTCTCTCTTAGTTCTTGCAAATAATTTTCTACTGAACCTTTCATATTCAGAGGTAATAATACTTCTCCCGTCCAAACTGATTTCAGTATAGACAATGGACCTTTTGGTTCTCTTCCATACATCAGCAGAAAAGGTGGTACGCCTGTAGTTGCATTTGGAACTTCTCTGTAAGCCCACAATAAAAAAGGAATGTGCCTGTACCAACCTCTACCCTCTTCTCTAATAATATGATGCAACATATTTTTCAAAGTTTGGTTCCATCTCTCAATTAAACCATTTCCTTCTGGATGATACGGTGTTGTAAATCGTGGACAAGCTCCTAAAATCTTCAGAAATTCTTGCGTCAAACTAGCTGTAAAATTTGTTGCATTGTCCATCACGATTACTTCTGGTACTCCTGTCCTACTGAATATTTCAAGCAATGCTTCACATGTACTCTTAGCCGTTAGAGATTTCAATGGAACAGCTTCTGGCCATCTTGAATGTTGATCCATCAAACACAGAATGTACTTATGTCCTTGTGACGATACCGGATCTATGGGGCCAATTAGATCTACGTTCACCACTTGAAATGGTAGTTCAGGACGAGACACAGGTGTTATCGGGATCTTGTCAACAGAGCGAATTACCTTTCTGCACTGACACCCATGACAAGAACTACAATATGCTTTAATCTCCTTGATCATTCCAGGCCAATAAAACGTAAACTTGATTCTTTGAATCGTTTTATGGGCTCCTAGATGTGCTTCGAATACTGACTCATGAGCTATCTCCAATATTTTGTTTCTTCTGCTTTCAGGAATCACTAACTGTTTTATTCTATTTCCATACATATTCTCTTCATGGTAAAGGATATTTTCTTCTACAATATACCCTCCTTTATTTTGCTTGACCAATTTCCATGCCTCCTGAAGAGTAGTGCACGTTTGTTGTTGTTTCCTGAAACTCTCTGGTTTGCTCCCGTCGTCATTAGCATAATGTTCTCTTATTGCTGGATTATATTCTTCTGTTTCAGTATTCACATTATCATTCAACTCTTCCTTTTGAGTATCCGATCTTAATTTCATGGTAGCTGTGAAGCTAGGACTATAGATTCTCTCCTGCTCCAATAAGACCTCATAAGTTTCCATGTCCAACAATATGTCAGAATTCAACCCGTCCACAGTTGCCACAACCGTTTTAATTACCGGTGTAATATACGAACTTGTCACCAAACCAATTTCAACTTCTTTTAATTCGGCTTTCAAACAATCACCAAACGCAGGCTTTAACATAATATGTCCTTTGTAGTCAACTTCTTTCCCTACTACACTGCTTTTAAACACGCTAATCTGTGCACCAGAATCTACAACTGCCTCATATTCTGTTCCACCATATGAAATTTTAACTATTTTCAGATCAGACATTTTCGGTTGAACTGCATTCCCGTTCTTATTCTCCAGTACAACTTCATTGTTGCATTTAGCAATGACCACTTTGCCTTCGATCTCCTTTACTTCAACTACTTTGACTCCAGAGACATTGACTTCTGCAACCTTTACTTCAGAAACTTTAGCTTCAGGATTTTCTCTTCCTTCTTTATTCTTATCTCTGCAAAACCTTGCTAAGTGCCCCGATCTTCCACAATTGAAACATGTCACTTGCTTTTGGAAGGAATTTCTCTTATCAAATCCTCCACGGTTGTTATGCTCATATCTATTACCTTCATAAGATGAATTATTTCTGTTATTGGACGTGTTAGGTTTTCCCTGATAGTCATTCCTGTATGGTTGAAATGAAGGAGCTTTATTGCACTGGTTATATTGTCTCACATTTTCATATTCATCTAATTTCTCAGAAAGAGCATCAACTGTAATAACTTTACCCCATTCATCAATAAAGTGTTGCTGTATATCGCTTGATACTTGTTCCTTCATTTGCTCTGTAATGACAAGTTGTTTTAGACTTTCAAAATCATTGACTTTTAGTCCCATAATCCACTCATTAAAATAATTTGCCAACTCAAATCCAAAATCTCGCCAAGTGTTTTCCGATGACTTACAGTGTCTTTTAAACTTTATTTTAAACGCTTCCGGGCTCAATTTAAATCTCTTTAACAACATATTCTTCACATGATCATAATCATTGGCTTTTTCCTCTGGCTCCCTGGCAATTAAATTCGCCATTTCTAACGGTAATAATCCAACAAGATTTGTCACCCAATCCTGTTCCTTAATCTGCACTCTTCTTGCTTGTCTTTCAAACAATATAAGGAAAAAGCTAATATCACCTTCTTTAGGATCAAATTTACGCATTAATTTTTGCAATCCAACTTGAGCTTGTTCTTGCATTCCTCCATTCTGAGAGATCATTTCTCTTCCAACACCACTTCTGGACATCGATGCTTCAATCTTCAACTTTTCTAATTCAAACTCATTTTCTTGGCGCTTCAATTCCATTTCCATTTCCTTACTCAATTTTTCCAATAAAAACTCGTTTTCTTGGCGTTTAATTTCTTCTTGGCGCTTAATCTGCTCTTCTTCCTCTCTCTCACTAACTATTCTTTCTAATACATCCTTCACAAATCCTTCCTCATACTCTGCACTCTTCAAAATAATATTTCTTAATTCAACCACTTTCATATCCTTCGTCACAGTTTCGCCTAATTCTTCCGCCAAACACTTCAAATCTACTTTCTTTGCTTTTGCTAAAAACGACATTTCTGCTCCGAAATTCTTCAAAATAACCTCTTTTAAACTCAAAAACTTAAAACAACTTCCAAATTATTCAAATAACCTTGTTAACTAGACTTTCATAGCTAAATATCTTCTACAAATACTGTTCGAATATCAATTTCAAAATGATTAACTCACAATCAAGCCGTTGGGTATATTCTCAATCATCACAGTTCTTCAAAATAATTCGAAATCCGTTGGGGTTTCCCCGCACATTATGTAGTGACCGAATGACCGGGTTCAACAAACTTTCAAACAACAAATCTCTTAACTACTTTATTTCGAACCACAAACTTTACCTTTAAAAGGCACAAATTCCCACAAACTAAGCGTTTTCCATTTTCTACCACAACCAGACTGCCACCATCGCATACAAGCTTATACACACTCGTCTGCACGTGCTTAATTAATTATCAATTATTTATTTATCTGAGCGTGACCCTTACAGAAAGTATTAACATTTTACAAAAAAAGTCGTTAAAATAAGCAAAAAAATCTGCTTTAAAATTCAAAATGAAACTTATTTACAATAATAATTTATCATAAATATTTCACAGGTAAAACATAAGGAAACGTTAAAAAGTAATAACTATTGTGTTAACTATAGGAAGTATTTAAAGGATTAATAAATAGGGAAAAAAATTATTTTCTATGAAAGAAAACTGAGAGTGACCTACGAATTTCTTCAGTTAGCTCTATGTCCCAAAATCTTGTTCGTGTAAGAGATATGATATTTGAAAGAGCTGGACATAATTTGATTTTCCTAAACATGCTCTGAAATAAAATAAGAAATAATTAAATTTTTTAAAAAGAAATACTTGTTTTTTTAAAGAATGTCGTGGTCAACAAGTCGCAGTAAATTATGACAAAAAAATTGATAAGATACACATAATAATTAACAATATACAAGAGAAATTCTCTATTATATATATTTTGGCACATAATTTAAAAACAAGAGTGAAGAAAAACAACGTACTTAGTACAACAAATGGTTTATTTGATAATGGTATATGCTCTGGTAAGTTGAAGCTCGCCTTCTTCAGCATTGTATACAAACAAACTGACAGTGATCAGGCATGTTGGATGAATTAGAATGTTCATATTACAAAGCATCCTGCTATCTCGTTCTCTGTCAGTTTGTTTGCGTACAAAGCTGAAGGTAAGGGGCTGTGCACATATAACGTTATCATTTAAGAGGGGGAGGGGGTAAGCCAAATGATATTGTAGGATATCGAGAGGGGGGAAGGGGAGTCTTAAGTTTGATAACGTTATCATTTTTAAAAAAAATTTATTTTCAATTTTTGTACATTGTGCAAGATTCGCAAGCTTATTTCTAAGTTTAATTGTGTGAAATAATTTTTAAAGGAAATTTAAGGCACAAAACACATACAATATTCGATTGATTGAAATAACGCCAGAAATATCACACCTGCACATAGAATTAAAAACTTAAATTTTCTTTTTGTACCTGATAACACTATCATAGAGTGGGGGGGGGGGGGGTCGTGTAATAATAACATTTGATATTGGAGGGGAGGGGGAGTCAAAGTATGTGTAAAATTGATAACATTATATGTGCACAGCCCCCATGCCTCGATACTTACCTAAACATGCATAATTTCACCTAAATAAGCCATTTGCGCTAATAGTTACTTTGTTTTTCTTCCCTTTTAAGTTTCTTGCGCAAAGTCGAAAATATTTCCTGAATATTAAGAAGATGTAGTTCCAACATACTTTACTTCCAATGCCTTCTTGGTCTTCATCTTCGTCTGAAACTTCACCCACAGAATCAGAAACGGCCGAATGAAGTTTTTTACCCTGCAGGTGTGAAAAAAGAAATACGGAGTGAAATTTTGCACTGAAAATATATCAAACAAAAATTATAACTTTTTGTTAATGACGTATTTCATGTTAAAGATGTGATAAGTTGGTAATAAGATTTTAAAGAAAAAAGTCACAATTATTATTCTATTGTAAGTTTTAATGCTCGAAGAAACCCCCCTTCATTGGCCAAGAACCTGTTCGTATTGAGGCCTGCTTGGCAAGTTTAGCCAACCGGAAACAAGTTTCACCCTTGTTTCTTCTCTCATAGTTTAAAATATCCTACTTTATCAGAAATTTTTAAGGTATTTAAATTACGAAGTTCTAGACTACTTTTTGCTGATGACTGAGATCCCTGCAATATCACAAATCAAACACTCGAGTAACACAATAATAAGAACCAAGGCCACACAGGTTCTTTCATACCAGTTTAGGCAAGACACACTGATATAGATTCCCAGTCAATAAAGGGGTTCTTCCCCATGGCCCTTCATTTGTAAAGTTACCCAAGTATGAACTTCCCATTTGTGATTATATTTTCTTTAAAGAAATCCTTCTTAGATTACCTCATTTTATAAATATCAATACAAGATTTAACAAATGAAATTTCGCTACAATAGCTTAAGTGTTATGAACTAGTCATTCCATGCCCATACATATTGAGTCAAAGTGATTTTAGATGTTAAAGTAAGTTTAAATTTTATTTAATTTAAATATTTTTAATAAATTAGCAAATATACTTTAATGTAAACTATTTGAAATTAAAAAAATATATTATTACATAATAACTCCTAATAAGTTTTTACATTTCCATTGCTTTGTACAAAATAACCTTTAGTTACAATAATTAATAGTAAGTAATGATTAATAGTTCCATACACATGAACTTTGAAAATATATGTCAAAATAATAATAGCCTATAATTATAATTATTAGGACTCACCTTGATAATAATTTTTCCTTTTAAAAGCTCTGGAGACATTTGTGATACTTTTTGTGAACATTCTTTATTTTGTACATACAAGTAATTTCTGAACAGTTTAGAAATGAGCTCGGAGACCTTTTCTTGGTTTTCGACATTACAATGATTTTCTAAATGAATGATTAACGGATACCTAAAATATAAAAATTAAAACTTTTATTTTCTAAACAAAAACTCTTTGCTATACTTAACCTTTATTAAAATAAAAAAAAATTTTTTAGCAAGGGTAATCAACTTTCAATCTAAGGTTTTGGTAAAGTGTAATATATAACCCTTTATCAATTATAAACTAAAAACAAGCTGCTCAAAACACTGATTACCGAGTCTGACAAATATAAAATTAAAAGGCAAGACTTTATACTTCCAATTTTATTACAAAGCCCAAGACACTAGGTCATTTGCCTCTTTAATAATGTTAAGGATGTCATGCTTGTTATTCATTGAATCATTATGATTCAATGAATAACATCCTTAACACTATGGAATCCTAATAAAGTGGCTAACTTAGGTTAGAAATCTTAATAATGATAGACACTAATTGAGAAATTAATGGAGGGAAGAGACTTAATTGTAGTTGATAAAGGCAGCTAAAATTATACGTTATTATTCAGATTGATTTATCATGCAATAAAATCAAATTATATTTTTCTTTGTTAATTAATCAATAACATCCATTATATATTTAAGATACATTTATTACATTCTATACACTTGAATATTGTTTATCTAGTGCATGATATATTTTTTTAGGGGAAAATTTAGCAAGGTGCTTTGCACTATAATTAGATTCCTGATACATTAAAAGCACATAATTTGTTAAACAAAATTTTTAACCCTCTTATGCATACTGTTGCCGTTTGGCAACAAGCAACAAATCCACTTTATTCTATTAAAGTAGAGCTAACTCTCGACAAATTTGTGTTTTTTTCATCTATTACATTCCACTTTGAAGTTTTAGTTACTAATAATCCTCATAGATGACAGTAGTAAAAGTGTATTCAAAATTAAAGAAAGGTTATTAACAGTTGTGAAATTACGTTTTTGGCAGTATTCAAAGTATAATAATATTAGTACTAAATACAAATAAATTGTTTTGAAAAATTAATTATAGTTAGTTTTTTTTTAAAATATATTTAGTAGTTTTCTAGTCATTATTACCAGAATTGGAATTTTGCAGTTGGTTTTTATCGTATGGAATTTTTTTTAAAAATTGAAATTATTTCAATTCTAATGCTGTTATACATTATGGGAAAAATACTGAAAAAAGTGTGAGTATTAAAGATGCATATATATTTCTTCGGGACGAAAAAAAATTTCATACATTAGAGGGTAAAAATAAATTGAAAATAATCTATGTATTACATAAAATAGAGACCATGCTTGTTCCCTTAAATTTAGACTGGCAAGTCAGATATTTGGTATCTACTTACGGTGATGTTACAAAAGCAAACTCCTCAATTGTTTCTAAAACATCTTCAAGGGTAATCTTAGATGTAAGAGTATTGCCGTGGTAAACAACAGGCCCCTCTTGGCCATCCCAGCAATCAACTAAAAGTAATATACATCTCAATAACATCCATTAAATATTTAAATAAACATAAATGCAATACTGAAAAAATGCTTACCTTTAATACAACGACAACCTAATTTTAAGGCTGTACTGTACCCTTCTATACTAGAAGGTCCCTTCAGTTGATCTTCGAGAAGATAGCTAAAATTAAAATCCATTGAAATATTTTAAAACTGCTACAATACAGAAACGTTTACCAAAGTGCCTAAGTAACAACCAAGTATGCATTATTAATACTGAGAAATTTAATGCATAGTTTGTCATTAATATAAAGTGACAATTCAAACCCAGAAAAACTAATGCGTTAACTAACACATTAAATACTAAATTAATATATCCTTCTCACAAGTTTATTAAATAAACTGAAGTTTCATAATTTTAAAAGATTCATTGTTTTTGTTTTAAAAATCTATTTAATTAGTAAACTTGTTATTGATCAAATGTAAGTTAAGGTTTCTTTAATAGTGTATCTTTTTTTTTTAACAAACTAAAACCCTAGGGAGCATATATAAATTATACTAGGTTGTTTAATTTTTTTTTAACCTCCTTTATCACACATAGTTTCAAGAGCGATTTATTAGAACAAACATATCCCATGATTTTCAGTAAACCATAAAATTTTTCATTCTTTATCACACATTTGTGTAGTAACTCTTTTTTGTAAGGGTTGAAACAGGCTTTCCCGGTTCTAATTTTACCTCCGGACAATATTATTGTGTTAGATTTTGTCATATTTAAGTCAAATCATTTTTCATTTGAATTTTAACTACACTGCTCAAAACAATTAGGGGTATGCATTATTTAAACTATTTCGCCCCCAACGATTCCATTTGGTATCATAAGCTTCCGATTTTTATCTCACTAAAAAGAACTCTTACTTATGTATTGTTAGATGGAAGAATTATGTCTTTTGAAGAAATAAATAATGTTAGTTTTAATTGCATGAAAATATGAAAAAGATTGTAAAATAAAATACACTCCCAAAATCTTTTATGAAATAAATTGACCCTAAATTCTTTACGCTTGCATTCTTATAAGTCAAAAATTTCATTATTATTTTTTTTAAAATAAAATTTTGAAAATAATTGTTATAATTTATTCAAAAGTTATGATTCCAATATTTTGCCCCTTAAATTTTAGTTTTATAAAAAAATTAAGATTTGTTTCCTGTTTTCTATCATTTCAATCTTGATGCATTCTAATTGTTTTGAGCAGTGTAAATTTCCTTGCAATTTTACTTCTTTTGGCGGTGGGAAAATACATGAGTTTTGCGACTGGATATTATTCGTCGGACATTTTTGACTGCACGGGCCATTTACAGGTCGGCAGTTTATTTTGGTGATGCACGGACCCGAACATGGAACCTTTCGCCGTTCGCATGCTAGGCGAGTGCCTAATCGACTGTGCTCCCCAGCCCTTGAATAGGAATTTCAATTTGCATATAATAGTCAGAGGCCCAGTGGCCGAGTGGTAGTGCTTTGCATTGCCACGCCACAGGTCCGGGGATCGAATCCCGGACTGGGCGAGGTTGACCCATCCCTTGAGTGGGTCGATAAAATGGGTACCCCAAGCATGCTTGGGAACTAAACACTGGGGGTTCCACGTGAGGCTGACCACCTTACCAGGACATATGCCTTGCACCCCAGAGCCCTAGGTCACGAAAGCTGAAATGGGCACGGCAGGCCTTGGCCCAGGAATGGGCTGTTGCCGCCGGGGAGTTTAGTTTATATAATAGTCAAGAGATACATACGTGTTGTGGGATGTAGAAACAAAATAATGAGGAAGGGGATGAGTCATATCTTGACAAACTGTCTGATGATAAGAGTCAAAAATATCACAGCTATCAGACAACAGGAACAGAGTAAAACCTGGGAAATAATTAAACGCAATTGTTTTCAGTGTATACAGAATATATTAAAACAAATAAAAGCTATTATGCATATATTTAGCTTACCATCAATTAGAATTTGTTTATTTTTCCTAGCCTCTTCAGAAGGTTCATAACGCTCAATGATTTTTAGACAGTCTTCCGTACTGATATTCTCCATCTTCAAATAAAAACACATACAAAACAGGAGTCAATTAAGAAGAGACATACACAATGCAAAACATATGCTATCAATATCTTTTAAGGCGATTTTAATTAATGCCATTGGCCACATGTGACATTATTTGGAACCACAGTCAAATGACGAGCCGACACCCAAGTAAGCACCAAATAAATTTATAAAGGTGACGTCGTACATAGCTTTGTAGCTTATTTAACATGCACTCCCTCTACACTGGGTATTATTTCTAGAACATTTTTACTGTACTGGCCGTTTATAGGCTGGCAGTTATTTTTTGCAATGCAAGGGCAGTGCCTTAGTGACTGGGCTCCCACACCCCTATTTAACTTACTGAAGGTGAAATTTCACTTTCATTAAAAAAAAGTTTGATTGCAGTACCGACCCTTGATTTACCCCGCCTTATGATGTAGCAACCTAAGAAGAAGAAAAACTTTTTTATTTAACAGAAATATATTGGTTGTCAAGGGGCCCCCGGGCCCTTCCAGACAACACATAAAATTAACAATCAAAATCCATTGAAGAAAATTAACAATATTTCAAATTACACCCAAACAAAAGGGGAACAAAACATGAACAAACACACAAAACAAAAACTAACAAAACTAACAAAATCTGGCAGATGATCGGACACACGAGATACACAAACATATTACAGAACGGTAAAATACATAACTTCACTATTGTTTACAAACAATAATAATAAAATAACAATATATGTGTAAAAATTTAGTTGTCACTTATTTTTTTTTAAAATTATATCACAGATTAGAAAAGAATGTCTACATCAGTATTTAAGATGTGATGCTTAACTTCTTTTTTAAAAGCATTTTTATGAGTTAAACTTACTATTTGTTCAGGCAGAGAGTTAAAAAATTTGGGTACTAAATACATAAAACTTTTACGGAAAATTTCTTTATTTGCTTTAGGTATATTGTAAAAAGTTGTGTTTCTTAAATTGTAATATACAGGGTCTTTAAGGGTGCAGAATGATCTGTTTTTATATAAATATAGAAGACTATTGTATACATATAATTGTCTTATAGTTAAAATCGGGTTGTCAAAATTTTCTGGTTCACTGTTTAATATTCGAATCAATCTGGATTGAGTATTTATTAACGGTTTAATATTACTTAAGTAGTCTCCGCCCCATGAGGTTATGCCGTATTGTATTATTGATTGTATAAAAGCGAAGTATAACTGTTTTAAAAATGTTTTACTGAGATTATTTTTTAAGTAGTAAAAAGCATAAATACCAAAACGTAGCTTATCATTTACCTTTTTTACATGTAATTTCCATTTAAATGTTTGATCGACATATAGTCCAAGATATTTTATATTTTCTACTCGGTTTATAAGAGGACAATCACAATTTGAAACATTTCCTTGGCATAAAATATGATATTTAAAAATTAAATCTTCTGCGTGACCAGTAATCATATTAAAATTAATATATTTAGTTTTATCACTATTGATAATTAAGTCATTTTGTTGAAACCAGTTTTTAACCTTTATTAAATCAGAGTTTATCATTTCTTTCAATAAGTTATAGTTTTTACTTGAATATACCAAAACAGTATCATCTGCATATGTGATTAATTTTCCAAATAGTGACAAATTACAAAAATCATTTATAAAAATTATAAACAACAACGGGCCCAAAATTGAGCCCTGAGGCACACCCTTTTTAATAACCAAGTAATTACTATTCATATTATTTAACTTTACAAATTGTTTTCTATTAGTTAAATAAGTTTTAAACCATTCATGCTGTTTTCCTCTAACACCTGTTGCATATAACTTGCGAAGCAAAATAGTATGATTTACTGAGTCGAAAGCCTTTGAAATATCAATAAAAATAGAAACTGTTTTTAAATTATCATTTAAGGATTTATATATTATGCTGGTAAATCTTAGGAGTGCATCTTCGGTTCCTAGTCCCTTTATAAAACCAAATTGATTTTTAGAAAAGAAATTATTTTTATTTAAAAAATTATACAGTCTATTTTTCATTGCTGTTTCAAACACTTTTGAAAAAATGGGTAACACAGAAATCGGACGATAATTTCCCAAACAATTAATTTCTCCCGCTTTATAGATAGGCGTTACTGTAGCTATTTTTAAGTTTTCTGGAAACACTCCTTCTTTAAAAGACAGATTTATTAAATTTAAAAATTTTTCAGGTTTATACTTAAGAAGCATTTTTAAAACTCTTACAGAAATTTTGTCGTACCCGACAGCTTTTTTTTCATTTAAAGCATTAACAATATTTAAGATCTCAATTTCGGATACCTCATAAAGAAAGAAAGATTTGCATTCTGTATAATTTGTATTAAAATCCATATTATTATTGAAATTACTGTTTACATTAACAATCGCACAATTAATAAAAAAATAGTTGAAATCATTTACAATATTTTCAGTAATAACCCTCGGTAAAATATTTTTCTTTTTGTTTTTACCAATAAGATTATTAACAAATCTCCACTGTTTTCTCTGATCTTTACCACAAGCAATAAACTCATCACGATATTTTATTTCCTTTGCAGTTTTAATTTTTTGCTTTACTTCTGCAACTACACTTTTATATTTTGACTTTAAATTCATATCATAAGGGTACTTTTTTGTTTTCATGTATAGTTTTTGCTTATCATTTATGAGTTTTAAAATTGAATTATTGATCCAGTTATTTTTACTTTTATACTTGCGTTCATCGATCGAAACAGTGGCAAGTCCTATTGAACTTTCAAGTTTTGCTTGTATTAAATTATAATAAAGATTTACATCTTCAGTTATATTCGGTATTTCTAACATGGCTATTTGTTTCTCTAGCTTTTTGTTATCAATTCGCACTGCGACTTGTTTATTATATACAGGCTTAAGTTTATTGTTAGGTATTGTGATATTACATAGAATAGGATAATGATCAGTTAAATCATAAATAAAACGAGCAGTTTCAACCGTCATATCAGAATTTGCTTTGACAAAAATATGATCAATACACGTTTCTGATATGTCTGTTACTCTTGTCGGAATATTTATCATGGATAAGAACCCATTTTCCGATAGAATATTTAGGTAATCATTGACTAATTTACTATTTTCTAGGATATTAATGTTTAGGTCTCCAATTAACACACAGTTTTTAAAAGACAAGTTTACTAATAAATGACTAAGTTCTTGGTTAAAGTAGTCAATTGTGTATGAGTGAGATCTATACATGGCTATTAAACACAGATTTAAATTTTTACTATGGAGTACTAATCCCTCAGCAGAGAGCATTGACCATGTTAGGTTATTTACAAAGTCATAACTTTCTCTTACATAAACTAAAACACCACCAGATCTATTTTCATTTCTACAGCAATTAAACACTTTGTAACCATCTAAATAATATAATTGAATTTCACATTCAGAAATCCATATTTCAGAAAGAACAATGATAGGAATATATTTAATGTAACTATTTAGTAATGATTTCAATTCATCAAAATTTGCCCTGAGACTACGTATATTAAAATGGAAAATTAGTAAACGATCTAATTTACATTCAGGTGAGATTACAAAATCAGTTAGTTGGTCCAACGAATCAATTGTTAAACATATTTGTTCAGTTGTAATATCACTTGGGAACACTTAAAAGATCAAAGTTAGATTTTATTCTGTAAATTTTGGACCCTTCATGTTTTCGAACAAAAAGTTTCCCACCTTTATTCCAGCAAAATTTGAAGTCGTTTTCCTTCTTGAACTGTTTACATTCATACAAAAGTTTTTTCAATTCCGGACACAGATGATCATTGAAATATATTGGAACAGGACATAAACTGGAATTTATTTTGTCGGCACTTATTTTTTTCTGCTTAGCAATCTTCAGAAAATCGTTCTTTGTAGTTATAGAGGTAAACTGTAGGACAATTGGCTTTATGTTGTTTTTACTAATAGTAGGAACTCTATGGTAGGTCACCAAATCTTTCATTTGATCAGTTTCCAAGGCTTCCATCAGATTTTCCATGATCGAGGTTATGTTTTCATTTTCAGACTCGGGTAAGTTTGCGATTTCTACATTTAGTCGCCTGGAATATTGTTGCAAGTCAATAACATCATTCTTAATTTCTTCTATTTGCTTTTTTAGTTGTTTGTTTTCTTCAATAAGTTGGCAATTTTCTTTTTTTATATTTTTTAATTCTTCTTGCAGATTCTTATTAGATTTTACTACATCTTCTAAAACCCTAGAGTTGAAATCCAAGCTTCTTTTAAACTCTTGCAGCTGGTCAAGTATTTCTTTTTGAAGAGATTTATTCGAATCAGCAGCTGTCAACGCTTTACTGGATTTGCACTCATCACAAGTCCAGGATTTTTTAGTTTCTTTTGAGGCCTTTTTGAAACTTGCCTCCCGAAAACCGCAGCAGTAGTAATGAAAAGTGTTCTCACAATCTTTACAACTAATGCTATCAGAATCTTCGGCTACCACCTTCTTGCAACTTACGCAGCTCGTAGACATCTTGTTAGTTAGGACTTATTTGTGAAGTTTAACACATTATTATTTTCTTAATTTACCGTACTTTACTAGGAAACTTTAATTTTCAAAACATTTAGTATAATTACTTTGTTATCACATTTCAGCGGCAAAAATAAGTGTTAAATATTTTCAAAACAGAGAGCAAAAAATGCGTACGTCTTCACGTTGCCGACCGTTGCCAGGATCATCCTTTTATTATATTGACTGCAAGTTTTCAAAGGGGTATTTTAAAGGGTCTATTGCTTTTGAATTCTTTTATGGATTTTTTTTATAAAGAGGAATGACTTATAACATTGAGCATGCTATTTTTCTCCTAATGTTCAGATACAAACACAGTATGATTTTGTAAAAAGTGGGCAAGCCTTTGCAAATAACAGATAACGTTTTAACACTTACTTCTTGTTCTCCTACTAGAAAAAGTTGCAGATCTTCTAGGGTTAAATAATCTTTACCTGAAAACCTGACAATAAAATTATAATTAAATACAGCCAATATATTAAACAAAACAAAAAGAAATGCACTGAATATTTAAATAACTGAAGATATAAACCTCTAAATTGACTGCCTGTTTTTCCAGCATTACACTAAATTTTTTTATTAAAAAAATGTTTTAAATTGTAAAAGTCATTTATAATCCTTTGCTACATAAATATAATAAAAAAAATTAAATTTCCCACAGTAAAACAAGCTTCACCTACATCACAATTAAATCAGATTTTTCTTTTCTAAACATCTACTCTAATTACTTATATATATTTTTAACCATAGTCTACATGCTTTTCTAAACATCTACTCTAATTACTTATAAATATTTTTTAACCAGTCTACATGGGTCTTAGAACAAAGGTTCTAGATGTACTTAAGCAAAATAAACTACTTTTTCACATTAAATACATATTTGGTTAAAATTAAAACTATATCAAAATAGACGATATGAATTCTATTTTTAACATTTCAAGAAAAAAGCATTTCGAATTAAAAAAATTACCTTATTAATAAAAAGTGGATTTCTTTCCTAGTTGTTTCAGTGAAAATATTTACAAAACCACTTTTATCAATTCTTCCCCTTTCATCGCCTTGTTTACCATGTTCAAATTCCTAGAAATTGAAATTAAAAATTACTGATGCAAATCAATCTATTACCAAAAATCCTTTTAGACAAAAAAAAGCAACTTTCTATATTGTGCACTAACACCCTAAGTTTGAGCTCATACCTAAACAAATTTAATAATAATATGCATTCACAAAATTATAATATTGCAGTGGGCCAGGCCTGTGCGGTACCGCGTTACTTGTGATAATTACTTTTTGCAGTAATCTTATAGGTAATTTGTTACATTTGAGAACCCAATAATTTTACAGGTAATTTGTTACATAATTTTTGAAAAAGTAATCTGCCACAGTTTCGAGTTACTTTCATTAATTTTATAACCTAACACTCTAATAAACGTCCCCAAAAAAATTCTTTAAAGAAAACCGAAATAAAAAAACCTTTCAGATACTTAGAGGATAAATATTGGGCCCACAAAAATAAAACGTTCCCTACTTATGACTGCAGTGATGATGATTTTTTTTGAGAATGTAAAAATTATATACATTCTTGCGCCGAAGCTGATTTAGAGTTGTCTACATTTTTCCAAAGTATCGACCATATGACTGTATTCTGTTAGTTATTTATACTTTATTTTTCGAAACATTTGTCAATAAGATATTTTGTCATAAAAAGTAATTGTAATTTGTAACTTTAGGAAATTAGTAATTTTACATGTAATTAGTTACTTTTTATGAAAATTAATTGTAATTGTAACGAGTTACATTTAAACAAGTAACCGCCCAGCCCTGCAGTGGGCAAGTTAACTGTAGTAACTAGCCTAATGACTTGGACCATTGTTGTAATCACTCAATTACTCTAACCTATAAGGAAACCTACTGGAAAAGACTGATTACTTCACAGCAAAAATGTTCTATTCATTGTAGTGGTTACTGCAGTTTACCCGCCCACAACATAATACTCTATTTTAATGACCATGCTTTGTTGGCCTATACAACCTTAATCACCAAAAGGCTTTTACTTATACCTGTTAATTATGTGCTGTTACTTTTTTGCTACTTATAGTACAATGACATTTTTAATCAATGCTAGTGGAACAGCAGCAACGAATAAAAATGAAAGTTAAATAGGTAGAAGCACACAACATATATTTATTACATATTTCATTTTTGTATACACTCTAATTAAAACATAATTTATAATATAATAAAAATAATAATACCTATGCTACAGTTTTGTTAATTTATGTATTTTATAGTTTGTTTACAGTTGGGTAGTAGACTTTTTCGAAAGAATTATTGATTAACTACAGCTCTTTCAAGTGAATATATTTGGGGTATTTGTAATATCGACACTGCTTGATGCATACAACAATTTTTAAATTCAATCTTTGTTTGGGAATAAAACGCCAAATTGCTTCAAATGGTTAGAAACTTATGTGTGTTCATACAACAAATATTAACCCTGTAATGCATGAATTTTTTTTCATCCCGAAAAAAAATATTTGTATCTTTAATACTAATACATTATGGAAAAAATACTGACATTTTTTTTAACTGCATTGGAATTTAAATAACTTTTGCCATAAGGCACAAACCAGTTACAAAATTCCAATTTTGATAAGAATGACTAGAAAACTACTAAATATAGTTTAAAATAACCCTCTTGAACTATAATTATTTTTTTCAAAACAATTTATTTGTATTTAGTACAAATATTATACTTTGAATAGTGCCAAAGACCTAGATTTTACAACAGTTAATAAATTCAAACTTTAATTTTGAATACAGTTTTACTACTGTGATCTATGAGGGTTATTAGTAACTAAAACTTCAAAATGGAATGTAATAGATGGAAAAAATAAACACAGATTTGTCGAGAGGGAGCTCTACTTTAATAGAATACAGTGGATTATGATACTTGTTGCCATATGGCAACAGTACTGTGATCTATGAGGGTTATATACTACTGTGACCTATGAGGGTTATTAGTAACTAAAATTTCAAAATGGAATGTAATAGATGAAAAAAAACCACAAGATTTGTCGAGAGGGAGCTCTACTTTAATAGAATACAGTGGATTATGTTACTTGTTGCCATATGGCAACAGTACGCATTAGAGGGTTAAGCAATATCACAAATCTGTTTTTCCTCTTTAGCTCTGGGTGAATAAACTAGAGGCTAACTTTAAAAACAAAAAATCAAAGTTACATAAATTACCATAAATTTTTGATGTAGCCGAACGGTACTTAACGCACTATTGATCCTTTTCATTATGGATATAGCATCACATTCACTTATTGATCCCTTCTGATCGATGTCAGCTTGATCGAACAAGCTGTTGAGCCAACTAGATATCTATGTTAAGGATTATATTTATCGCGATTTAAATTTATATTTTAAGTTAAACATAACTGAAATAACAAATTTGCAAATAATTAGAAAAGGATACTTGACTCTCATCTTTTGTGTTTCATCTATGGAATCTGGAGCTGCTAAAAGGATTAATAGATATTAATTTATTCATGATATAATTAAAATATTTCGGAAAAAAAGGTACACTACAGTAGACACCCACTTAATTAGCTTAAATGTGATGAATAGTAAATTAATAAGTGAAAAGTCCAGTTAACCCTTTCCCAAGGACAATTTGCCATCGTTACTTTAGAAATTTTTTTCTGATTGTCTATAGCCATTTATGATATCAAAAAGCACATTATTTGATTCTTCAAACTTTTTTCCTATTAGAAAATATTTTTTATTAATCCCAATAGATGTCAGCCGAATTATGATTAGAAACATTATGATGCCAAATGGCATCACTGGGACTTAAATTGTATAACTAGAGAAATCAAATAAATAAGGGATTGGATGTAGATTTTATTGCACAATCCAAATAATGCATCATTTCCTTCAATTATTAAAGCCATAAAAGCTACATACCATTAAAAAAACAGTTCCGTTTTATTGAAGTTTGGCTTTTTATCGACATTACATAAGAATCAAAAACATGTTTTTTTAAGGTTTTTATCTTGTATTTTTCACACCCTAACAGAGATCCAATTCAATGGAGTCTTTGTAAGAGGAAGCCAAATATACAGAAAAAAATGAACAGATAATTTTTTTAATAGTACTACACAAAAAAATATTTGATTGTGTTCAGAATAGGAAATAAAAGAACACTTCAATTTTATGACCTATCAGGTTGGGAGTGTGTTTTTGTAGCAACCAAACTTTTTATAAATGTTACCTAAATGAATTTTTTTTAAACCTTGAGGAGGAAAAGGTATTAAGTACACTTAAGAACCTAAGAACATGCAATTAAAATGCAATGTTATTTGAAGAAATCTAAAACACCAATTTCAATTTTGTACTTATAACTATAGGTAATCAAACCAACATCTTTCCCTTTAACCGATAATACAAGAAAAATCAAAAATCATAACAAGAAAAATCCTACTTAAACAGAAAGCTTAAGATTTTAATGCATAGAGTTGTCATTAGACCAATTGTCTCTGAAGAAAGGACTCATGAAAGGGAGGGATGAAGAATTGTTGAGTATAGAAAAAAGACATGTGGATAGTTATTGGGGTATTGTGTCATAATGGAGAATAAGAAGAAATAGAGAAGTATATGAAATATAAATAGAATTGGATATTGTCACAAAGAAAAAGGAGATTCCAGTGGCTAGGCCATGTATTGTAAAACCAATATTAAGTTTGCAGTATACAAATGTTCTACGAGAAAAAGGGTAAATAGTTCTCATTTTCGAGTGCCAGAATCGAATACAAAAAGGTATTTCCCACTCAATAAACAAATTTATTTGTTATTTCAAGACATAAATTTATTATTTTTATTAGTTTAGCCTCAGTTAGAGTGTAATTATAATTATCTTTTCCTTCAATTTTGTCATAACAGGGCGCACGAATATCAGGGTCAAAGGAGCAACCAATCGGAGCAGGCGAAATTTCGGCGCCAGCAGCGTTGTTTATGCAGTTTCCTCCGCGTAGTACATTTCTCTGCTGCAAACTTAGGGTCGTTTTCGTATAGAAGATGAAGACCAACAGAACAATATTAAAAGGAAACCCATTAAGATTTAGCAGGGTGTCAACCAGATTTGTCAAATCTAATTTCCTGACTTTTTTTTTACCTTTTTAGAACATTTCTTGAATCCTTTTCTTTTCTATCAGAAACTTTTACGACTGTTTAAATGATCAATGTGTAAAAAGAACCCCATAAAATACTTGATGCAATACAGAGCAAATTCAAGCCGCGATTGCAACATACACTTATCAGGGGGAAAAAAAAAATCCTAACACTTTTCAAGGACTTTCCCAGAAAAATTAAGGACTAGAAAATATTAACAATATAAAATCTGGGGAAAATTCGTCTTTTTTGACAATTTTTTAAATTTTCGTGACCTTTGCTCAAATTTCATGACTTTTTGGGTAACTCTCTCGACCATTTTTTGATTTCATGACTTTTCTTGACTTTCCTGACCAGTAGACACCCTGTCTAGAGAAATACGTGAAATTAGATGGATTGGTCAGGTGAAAAAGGTCTAAAGAATAGGGGAATTAATCAAGAAAAAGTTATTTAATAGGGTAGAATGGATAAAATTCGTATAATAGGCTAGGTCGTTATCATTGGTCTGTAGTGCCAGTGATATAATGATGGTTACAATAAAAATAATGTAAAAGTACAAACTTACACTTAGTTGCATTGATAATTAGATTTAGTCCTGTAACCCAAATGTTGGCTTCATCAGGAGTCGAGGCAATTAAATCCAAAGATTCAAACGTATCATTGTAAATAATAGAGAAAGCACAATCTTCAGAGTAAGTCCAAGCAATTTCTTTGCTTCGTAGAACGTCTGTTGTTCGGCCCATCCTCACTTCCTTCATGCTTTTTATGAGAACTGAAAAATTAATGTAATTTTGAGTGAATTAAAAATGGAAAAGCAACTTTTCAGTAATAAGATACATTAACTACTTCAAATTCTTATAAAATATCTCCTGAATTTTATGTTTTAATGGTTACGTAATTTTTTTTACAAACTTATGTCAATTATTTAGTTAACAATCTTTTCTCATTTAATGCATTCACAAAATATGTATTGCTTAGCTTTCATTCGGTAGTCTAGGGTTAATAAAACTTAAATTGCTTATTCATCAATTCATTTTTCTCTTTTCAGTATATAGTAAAGATAAAAAAAAAACATGTATTTTCAAGTAAAAAGAATTATCGACTATACAATTCAATTGATTTTTTACATTGTAATTGAGCACATAACATAAATTAAAAAATTGAAACTAATAAACGCCGTTCCAAATTTTAACAAAAACACATTAGGAACATTTTAAGACTTTGAAGATGCATTATGGTATTTCATATGACAGAGCATTCCCGGAATTTATCGGTGGTTTCAGCGGTTGGTGGTATGACACAGAAAGCTTCACCCAATTTCATTGATTAACCAATCGAAACCTTATTTTCATTTATCGTGGAACTGTTGACACTTTTATTGCAAAAAGCATAATTTCAGTCTAAGCAACTCTCTTAACTCTCTAATGCATGAATTTTTATTTTCATCCCAAAAAAATATATGTATCTTTAATATTCACACATTATGGGAAAAATACTAAAAAAAAATTAACTGTATTAGAATTTAAATATTTTCAATTTTTAAAAAATTTTCCATACGACAAAAACCAACTGCAAAATTCCAATTTTGATACTAATAACTAGAAAACTACTAAAATTATTTAAATATAACCCTTTTTAACTATGATTATTTTTTTAAAACAATTTATTAGTATTTAGTACCAATATTATTTTTTGAATACGGCCAAAAACGTAATTTCACAAAAGTTAATAATCTCACTCTTTAATTTTGAATACACTTTTACTACTGTCATCTATGAGGATTATTAGTAACTAAAACTTTAAAATGAAATGTAATAGATGAAAAAACACAGATTTGTCTAGGAGGAGCTCTAACTTATAAGAATAATGTGGATTATGTTACTTGTTACCGAACGGTAACAATATGCATTAGAGGGTTAAACTACAGAAGACAAAGAATAAAACAAAATTCAGTTAAATTAACTGTTAAATAAATAATTGGTATACCAAAATATCTGACATACTTCTCGCTTTTGAAGATTTTTTTGAAGATGGCATCCATCTCAAAGCATAGTCATCACACGAATTTTCGAGGAGAAAGAAACGACGATACTGCCGAGCACTTGGTCGCACTTTAACCAAACTGCTCCCATTTGCCATATACTTTACACAATCAATAGCTGTAAAATAATAACAAAATAAATGTAGTCCACAACCACGAAACAGCCCTAAGAGTAAGGCAAAGGCTCCCTTGCACACTAAAGCACTGGGATATTATTTTATACGAGCCCCAGCTTTGCTGGTGAAATTTCAGAATGGGAACATTGTGGGCATGCATTTCATATGACTGTAAAGGCTCCTCCCTGTTGAGGATTAATTTGGCCCGGGTTTTTTCAGCAAAATTGAATCTTGGGATACTTCAACATCCCCAGAAAGCTCAGATTCTTTGTATTTTTGAGCCTCAGACGTCAATATCTGTAAGCCAAAAATAAATGTCGAAAGAACCTGAAGACATTTTTGAAATATCTTGATGGGAAAATTACACTGTCGGGTAAACTGCAGTTACTAGACTAATGACTTGGACCACTGTTGCAATTGCAAGTATTCATCAACTCAACTCCAACCTATACAAAAGTACCAAAATTTTTTTCCCAATTTATTGTTGTGGTTACTGCAGTTTACCCTGCTGTGGCAGTATCCCTCGACAATTTAAGGGGGATCATAGTTAGCGACAGCAAAAATGAGCAATTCTTATTGTTGATTTTGAAAGGCTCTAAATCAATTAAAAATTATGGTACAATAAAAAAAATTGTACCAAATTATAAATTGTACTTTTATTATTATATTTACACCTAAGAATCTTATTTTTTTGCCTTGAAAAAAGACATCTTTTGAAACATACAATTACGAATTTTCAAAAATACATGTATTTTTTCAGTACACTTTTCTTCGAATCTATTTAATATTTCTTAATAATTTTTTGTGTGCGTTATAAAACCATTTTAGATCTATTTAAGTCACCTATTTTTTTTGCCTAAAATAATTTTTAAATGTTATTTTAAAAACTTTATATTCTACATTCATAAAAATTCTGATTTTCAACGAAGAAAAGTGTAAAATAATAAAATATTTTTTTTTAAATTTGTAAGACTAAATTAGGTGACTTAAATAGATCTAAAATGGTTTTATAACACACAAAAAACCATTTAAAAATATTCAATAGATTTGGAGAAAAGTGTACCTATGTGTTGAAAATTATAGCTTTGAGAAAAACGCAAAACAAATACAGTCGAACACCTTTAACACAAACTCGAAGGGACCACCGAAACATTTCTTGTTAACCGAATTTCATGTAAATTGTCAGGATTTTTTTTTTTACATTGAGCCAGTGAATAGTTTTCAAATATCAACACAAAAAAAATCATATTTTATAATGTAATACATTAGTAATTCAAAGGGGGCGTGATGCATGTGTTTATTTTTATAATTTTAATTTTTTTTATAAGAAATTATCACCTTAAAGGATTTTTGAATTTGTTGATTCCGATTATAAAAAAAGGTTAAAATGTATTGGGAAAAGATGATCAAAATTTCCTTTGTGATTAAGTTTAGAGAAATTTAAATATAGCAAATAGATTTCATGGGTGAAGTCAACGTATGTAACATACACTCCTTGCCAACCTAAGTTGGGTAAATAGAAATAAGTTATGGAGAAGATCCTTCCGCACATGCAAAGAGTTTCATAATTTATTTA
Organism: Hylyphantes graminicola; assembly: GCA_023701765.1. Taxonomy (NCBI): domain Eukaryota; kingdom Metazoa; phylum Arthropoda; class Arachnida; order Araneae; family Linyphiidae; genus Hylyphantes; species Hylyphantes graminicola. The sequence goes on from CM043111.1 coordinate 13,975,545, forward strand.
TGAATCCATACAGAAAACATGTTTAAAACATTAATTTCGTTTAAGGTCTAACATATTTGAATATTATTTGAGAAAATGTGGCAATTTTATCGGAATGAAAAGTGTATTTTGGTAAAATTCTATTCAGATAATTTTGTATACCTAAATATTACCTTACAAGAGTTTACACCCAACGAACCAATCAGGCTTTTTCCTCTGCCTTTCTTACTTTGTTTTTACCTAAGTTAGGTTGGCACGGAGTATAGTGGTCCAATTTTGTTAAAGAAATAGGAAGAAAGATTATTTCTATCTCGGGCCTTTAGCAGACAAGCCTGTTTTCATTCAAATTTTGAAACACATGCTGACTTTACCCATGAAAATCATTAACTTCTTTAAGTTGCCTCAAGCTAAATTAATACAAAATAAGTATTAACTCTTTAATAAATGAAAAAAATTAATGCACTGAAACTTTACACAAAGGCACACTTTTTTTTTGCTAAATAAGAATAACAAATACATTTAAACTAAATACACAATGGTACCAGGTACTACTGCTTTCTAAGGCGAACTTTGACATTTGCACCCAAAATAACTTTTTTTACTTATTCTAAGGATAACCAATTGAACCTCGATCTATGTTCTTCTTTGTACCCAATAATCTCATAAACACTAAATAGTTAGAGGCATTTTTCTTTTTCGCTGTCGCAAGCTTTGTCAGTAAAAAAATCTGACTGATTCTTCCAAACCATTTGATGTAAATCTTGTATTGAGTAATAAACCCAGAATGTTTATGAGATTTCTAGAGAAGTTACTACTTTCGCATTGCCTCGAAAAAAGTACCTACAAAGTTTAATTTATTTTCTCAATCAAACAAAATTAAACCATAGGAAGCTTAAATAAATGGTCCTCAAAAAATGATATGTGGTAAATTTAATGGTTTTTTTTTGTATTAATGATAAAAATACTTCTATAAATAGGAATACTTCTAAATTGTTTATACCCTAGCCATATGGCATATCTTTTAGGGAAGGGTGCCCGAATAAATTATTTATCACCTAATCCGAAAAAATCGCGCCGAAGGGGGACCGTACAGTAAATCTGATCCGATCCCTTAAGCTTTATACAATTGTTAAGAGTGATTTTACACTAGAAACTTTTGGAAAAGCTATGATAGAATGTCTGGTCTTGATATGGTAAATTGTGTTGAGTTGCCAAGTAATACAAATTGCCATATGTGGTAAACTTTTCACTTCATATTTCATAAAACTTAATAGGTATAGAAAATATATGATAAATTGCTTGCCAAAAGTAACCAATGAACAGACTAGTCATTATATCATAGCTGTACTAATTGCTAATTTCCTGGAGACATGCCATTTTGTTAGGGGTGGCTGACAATCAGATAGACTTACTGCTTCATGCTAATTCATAAAGCCTACACTTAACACTTTAAAGACGGGCGTCGATTGACCCATAGACTAAGAATCTTCTAGACCAGCAACTTAATCTAATGCCTAGCTCTTCCAACGTGTCGAAAGCAACTAAAACACTATTAAAGGTTGATTTGTTGATTGGCATAATTGTACTTTCAATTGTAGGGCTACTGTTTCTTCGGAATGTACAGCTGTGGAAAAAAAGAGTTACCCCACTAGTGATTATTTCAACCGTTAGTCATCCTTTTACATCAGACCATTTTGACTATGTGAACAAATAACATTTTGAGTTAATTGCATGACACAAAAATTGCATAAGGGGCCGTCTTAATATCAAAAATGTTACGAAGTTTAAAATTTTCAATAGCAACACCCTATTTTAATTACTTAGAAATGTGAAAAACCCTCGAAAAGCCCTAAATCTAAGTTTTTGTTACATTTGGATGAATATTTGACGAGTTATTCAATCGAATCACTTGTGGACCTTTGGGGGACCATGTCTAAAATGACAAGCGTAGTCAGTCTGTAGGTTTATTAATGGAGAAAAAGAAGCACAAGGTCAAATATCTTGAGGATGGGCATACGAGGGATATAAAAGTCAATGAGTAGCTGTACATATTCAAAAATAAAGTCGAAAATTAGTTGTAGTCAAAAATAGATCCCTATCGTCACTTGATAAGGGTTCCAAAATTACGAGGTGTAATTGGCTCTGTTAAAGCTCCTAAAGGTGACTGCAAATAGGCAGCCAGAAACCATTACATTAGTTCCCTTAGACACAAAGGGGGGAGTGCTAGTTTCTATGTCAATTTCAATGTAGAAATTCTCCAATGAGAGTTTCAAACTTAGAGTGGTCTTAGTCTATGGGTCAGTCGACGCCTTTAAAGTGTTAATAAATAGAATAGTGTCTCCAGGAAACAATACCCTTTTACCCCTACATTGGGAGGAACAGCTATAACATAAGGGCCGGTCTAGATTTGGGTTACGTTTCCAAACAAGAAAATGACCAAATGTGGTAAACATTCCACTTCATATTTCATAAAACTCGTTAGGTATAACAACCCTATCATACATTTTCAATCACCAATTAGCAGATTGGCCATTAAAAGTTTAGCTGAACCATTGGTTCTAGGTTCTACAACTTATATCTAAAACTGGTAAATGGATACTTTAATAAAAGTCTTCTTTGTATTAATCTATAATAATAAAAGAAAGAGTCTGCCTGTGTGTATGTCTGTGGATCGCAAAATACCTACTTAGACTGCTCTAAAAAATTCGAAATTTTTAATACATATTCCTTTTAATACCTACGTGTGCACCTGAGGCTTAGTTTTTTCATATTTGATTGTGATTTCTAATTAATATAATTAGTTTAAAAAAAACGTCATCCACGTGGGATTGCGGGACCATATCAGGGCCTGAAAATACATGGACCGGGCCGAAACGGAGGCTTGACGCCATCCTCTATTAGTTTGATTGATTGAGTTTAGTTGAGATATGCGCTCGCCCTAAGGCTGCTTCATCCTCGATTAGTGTTTGCCTTTTTAAGGGTATTTTCACAAGTGAGCATGTCTCTAAAAGGAAGCAATGCGAAGTTAACGGGTTCCCAGTAAAGCAGAACCATACTGCTAGTGATAAATAAAATATTCCTAAAAGTAGACAAAACACTAGCCAATAAACAATTTAGAAGTATGGTATTTCATTACGCTAGAGCGCCATTTCAATAAAGACTTACTATACTAAAAGTTAATTTATAAAGACTACACCTGAATGAATAGAATAGTCAATGAACAAAGCAATACCCCTTATCATCTTCAATTTGGGTTATGAGGCACCCCTGTTTTGTTGGGCATTTTATACATTATCTCAGACCTAAAAGACCCCTAACTTCAATTGTTGAGGATTCCTACTTTAGTGATAAAGTCTAAAATAAGAGCTATATCACACTCTATCAGACCCTCGATCGAACTATGGTGTGGATCTTTAGTATGGATGATACCTAGAGTACTTAGAGGACATCACATTCTAATATAATGTATTGAGCCGTTCCTTTATACAAGACTAGGAGTTATATGAAGCCCAGTGGTTTAGTGGCAGGTAGTGCATCACATTGACACACCACAGGTCCAGGGATCAAATCATGTATTGGGCGAGGTGCGAGGTTGACTCATCCCTTAAGCAAGTCGAAAAATGAGGACCAAGCATGCTTGGGAACTAAACACTGGGGAAGTGGGGTTCTGCATGAAGTTGACCACCTAACCAGGATGTATGCTTAGAGAGCCAATGGTTCAAGTAAGCTGAAAGGGCTGGTGAGCCAAGGAGTTATATTTTAGAACCCTTTCAGTTGAACTAAATCATAACTAAGCTAAAATTTCATTTTAGCTGTCGGCAAATTTGCCTTACCATTCGATATCTTGCTCTCCAAAGGAAGACTGGAGCCCGTATGGAACGACACCGACTTGGGCCTCTGGCAGTGAAAATGCTGGGCGCTGTCCCCGTCCCGGCCCTCGGATCCCGTCCAGCTCTGGCACATCCTCTCGCTGCTGTCCTCTTCGGACAGGCTGCTCCGCTCCTCTCCCGTCACCGAAGACGAGGACAGACTGACGAGGGGGACAGGCGACGACCCCGTCTCCTTGGTTTCGGTTTCCGGGCCGACGTCGTCCGTCAGCGCGAGGTCGGCGAATCGGTTGCGGAGCGGGGCGGCATCGGTCGAGCAGTCACCGTCGAAAGATGTGGTCGGTATTTTGGTCGGCGGGATATCCTCGTCTGCCGAACTCATTTATGATAGGTTTACACTTGGGCCCCGCATCATTGTTATGTGACGGTTTTCTCCGGGAAAAGAAAAGAGAAATGAATGGAAAAGTAGGCGCTTGATGAACGGATTTGTTTGACTAGAAATAAATGTTTTTTTTTTTTACATCGCTCTAATATATCGTAGTTTGAATCAGGCGGAAATTACCGATGTACATGGAAACATAAATATTTATAATGGCGTATGGGCAATTTAGAACTTAAACAACACTTTGAACATGTAACACAAATAACACTTGCAAAATCCAGAGTGAACGAATTGAATATTAAAAGTATTTACTTAAATACCGTTAGCGAAAATTGTACGTGTTTCCATCATAACAAACAGACCTCATTTGAATCAAAACTGTTTTTGATTTTACCCACCAGAGGGCGGTAAACACACAGTACTTTGTTGCCATTCAGAGAAGACTTAATATATCGATACAAATTCCTCGTAATTTAATTCTGCAGTCTGATGACCAAGAATACACCTAAGCTGTCTGCATAAAAATCAGTTTAGAAGTAGACTAACATTTTTTGTGTGGCTAGAGTTTTTGAATTTGTGATGAAGGAGAATGAATACATTTTCTTATGATTCTAGAAATGCGCAAAACTCAAAACTGGAAGTCAAGTAGTATACTACTTCCAGTTTTGAGTTTTTTCCGGGTATAAACATATTATACTTATTTCCAAGTATATAATCAAAATAGAAGTCATTTATCCTATCCCCTTCTAAATATTTGTCGAATAGCAAAATTTGACTTTGAGACCATGAACGTCAATATTTGAAATTTGTTAATAAAAATGTATCGAAATAAGATTTTTTGGTTCAGGCAACGAAATTTCTACCCGCTTTCATTCTTTTATTTGCTGCAATCGGTGTTCAGGTTGGTCCTTTATGTGACATCAACAATCGAAGCTAGAAAAAAATATTTTATTTTCTTTGCCATTCTATATTTGTCCAAAACAACAAACCAAAGTGTCTTCAAAAAGAAGAGACAATTCATTTGAAAGTTTTTTTTTAAAGCTTTAAAGTAAGATAGTTGTTAACGAAGATTTCAAGTATATTATATTCTTTAAAGTATTTGTCATGGAACCTGCATTTAGTTGTTGATAAACCAAAACAACTATTGAGAAAATCTAAAAATTAAACCCACACACACAAAAAAATAGTCTTGTCCGAAGTCAAGCATAGAGAGATTAGCGAGTAAAATAAAACTATTTTTCCACAATATTAGTTATTCTCCTGTTGATTTTGCTTTATACGTTGTATTAGTGAAAATTATTCTTCATTTTCAATTGTGTTTTACAATATGTCGTAGATCAAATCTTTCTTGATTATTATCAATTTTGAGGTACTGTTTAATCGTAATAATAATGATATAATATCAACTTGTTGAAATAAATAAAAATGAGCACATAACTATATTTCTTATTCTAAATTATTGCTATTAATTCTTAATTATATTTTATTAAGTTAATTGTGTAGCTATGTCTACAATTTCTGTTAACATTATTTATTACGTTTAATAATAGCTTTAAGATCTTATAAGTATACTTTTGAGATAGCTTTAACATTAAATGTAAAACTATTATGTTTTGAAGAACAGGAAACTTTCAAATCTTTGTTAATGAATTATCACATTCTGGATTAAAAGGCCAATTAATAGTTTAATTAAAACTAAAATTTCTAATTATATTGGCAGTTGTATTATAGATTGGTAAGGAAATAAAAATTGACACTTACTGACACTAAGTTTTCAGATAAAAAGCAGTCAGATGACAAAATTACCTGTTCCGTTATATTCATTTGTTCTTGTATAGTCGCCCAGCCGGTATTGGTGGTTTCGACCCTCTCTTGTCAAGCGAATGAACCTGGGTTCGAATACCGGATTAGACATGGATATTTGAAGAGTACAGGGGAAGAACCGCTTGATTTATTGGGAGTCGTCCCGTGTGATTGTGTCTGCGGACATTGGCGATTTGAAACTGGTTTCTCTTCTTCGCTTGGTCCACGCGTCGGAATCGTGCATCGCGTGAATGTCGGTAAAAAAATGTTTTGAAGACTGGTTTCTTTGCACCAGTTAAGACGATTACTTGCTATCATCGCCAAAGAGTCTTGATGATTAAAGTTTTCTACGAAATTAAGCGGTGTTTCCCCTGCACTCTTCATTTGTGTTTCCCGAGAACTTTCTAGTTAAATCTGTGGGTCCGAAATTCTTGAGAGTGGTTATAGCACAATAACATGGGTGTAATTGGTTTGGAGAAATTTCTCCTCCCCTCTAACGGCGTGCCTAAATTAAAAGGGTGGTGATCCTATCGGAGCAGAAGTCAGACTTCCACCCTCTCACGGGTGTTCAAGACCTTGTGACAAAGGAACCTACTGCATCCTTCCTGCTTCTTCCAGGATATGCCCTGGAGGTACACGTCAACAAAATCAACATCATTTAATCTTATATATTGTTTCTCTGTGGTTTCGTGATATCTATCACATAGCCAATAACGTATAATAACTTAACAGGAGGTACAACACTCTATAATTTAGAAACCAGATAGTCATATTCTCTAGCAACACATACATTAAAAAAATATACATTTACTAAATATAATAAGTACTGTGGTTAGGATAGCACATTTGTTTGTTTAACTTGTCGTTCGAGTCGTGAAAAAAAGTTGGCTACGAACATACAAATTTTTACACCTTCCCACTTTTTCCGCTAAAAACATAGTGTAGCATTTAAAAGCCAAAACAAACAAAAAACCCGCTGAAACTACTTATAAGGCGCGTTTACATGAGCCATTGAATCCATGGATTGAAAAGCAAACTCAGCAATTTTTCCCTTTTGGGGATTTTCTCCCAGACAGAACCGGAATTGCAGGGTTCATCGGGGGGTTTCGCAAACCCTCCAATGAAGGAGAGTTTGATGTTTCATACCATGGATTCGGCCTCAGACTATCATTTGGGTTAGAAATGCTGCTCTACTTCTTTTCCACCTAATGGGGATTTTAGCTTGATGTTTCCATGGATTCGATGGCTCATGTAAACGCGCCTATAGTCATGAAGCAATTTTATCCATAAATTCGTAATCAAATTCACCCAGCGTAACCAATTGATTTCCAGATTATATATTTATTGGAAAACAGCCGAGCAAAGCCAAAATTTTCAGAGCTCATCAATATGCCGGAGTTACGATCACAACTAAAGTAGTCGAAGAAAGTAAATCAGAGTTTTGATATTGAATCCCGCCTCAGATTTATCCTTTTATACGTGAGAAGAAAATATTTTTCTCATATAGCGGACTCGTTGTGGGGGGAAAGTTTACGATCGATTCAGTTCCGCTTCGCCGATTCTCATATTTCTTGGCTTAGTATTCGTAAAGTTAGTGTATGTGGAATGAAATCAAATTTGTTTGCTTGAAAAAAGATGATGCCTTACAGAGCATTATGTAAGAAAATATAAATTATGCATATCTCTTATATAGAAGAAGGTAACAAAATAAATGGTATGATTTCCAGGATAACCTTTTATTTTAAAACTGAGTTTATCAAATGAAACTTTTTTTTTGCTAAAAAATATCTAAAAAATCAGCCTTATATACAAATAATTAAACTGGTTAACAAACTCCCCGTGAACAGTGATTTAATTTTCGAATAGAAAAAAAGTTTGAAGAATCGAATGATGTGCTTTTTGATATCATAAATGGCAATAGACGATCAGAAAAATTCTAAAATGATGATGCCAAATTCAGATTGGGACTGAAAGGGTTAAAAAGAGATATTTTATCAGTGACTTTATAATTCAGTGTAAATTCATTGCGTGTGTTTTATTTCAATTTTAATGCTTGTATTTCATTCAATTTAAATGCTTGCATTTTATTTAATTTTTTAAAGTTTGTAAAACATTGTAAAACCTTGGTGTAGCGTTACAAAAATAAGGAGTATATCAACTAAAATCCAAAATTATTTTCCCCTATTATTTTTTAAAAATTATGATCAGAAACACGATGATGCTTAATGGCATCACTGGGACTGAGAGGGTTAATTTTGAAAGGTTGTCAAAAATTAAATCACTGTTCATTTAACAATTTATAGAGCAAGATTGCACAGTAAAATAGGAATTACACATATTTGAAACATTGCGCCTTCTAAAACCAGGAGAAGCTAAGCTCTCTACCATCTATTTAACCACTAACTTTTTTTCGTTTTTGGTTTTACGATGTATTCATACTTAACTTATTTTACACTTGTGCAACATTACAAAAATAGCTTTGCTCATAATCATATATAAATTACTCATAATCATAAAATTTTGAATTATGTGTTACACATGAAATAGAATGGAGCTCTAGGTTTCCACCAATTTTAACGGAGAAACATTATACGCAGCACCGGATTTACCATATTTTATTAAAATGAATGCTTTTTGGGCCTGATCAAGTCTTGTACAGACTCGGCATATTCCCCAAAACTTACACTCTTAAAACGAACGAGCGATTTTAACTCAGTCTGATTAATTTCACTCTTCCAGTCTAGAAAATGCACTTCTCCTTTTAGAGTTGTTCCTTTGTGTGTTAAACCTCCGACAGGATTACTCCAAACGAGTGATTTTAACTCAGTTTGAGTTAATATTCACTTAAACCTCCGACAGGATTACTCCAAACGAGCGATTTTAACTCAGTTTGAGTTAATATTCACTCCCGTCCAGTGTCGAAAATGCACTTCTCCTACTGGAGTGGATTTCACTCCTGTTTTAAGAGTGTAGATCTATTTTTTGTAGCATTATCTAGGCTGCTCTTGCTACTAAATTCTAGAAGCTCAGATAACAAGGTTAGGTTAGGTCTCTGTGGTTGTTAAAGTATGCAGGCATTCAATTATGCCGAGAAGAAGAACCGAAGATCTAAATATGTACTCGAAGGATCTTTTGCATGCCACGTAATCATCTGACATACGTGCCCATGACTTTCCAATCCGGAAAGGATATTCCTTTTTGCTAAAAAGGCTGAACATCAAATAAAAAATAATTTTTAAATAAAATATGATTTGTTTTCCGAATGAAAGCAACTAATGTAATGTTCTTTACTAAATGAACACAAGTTTGGAAATATTTGTAATGAAATTCAGTCACACTTTCAATTAATTGCTAAAATATTTATGTTTAAAGTTTAAACTTTAAAAAATTTTACACAAACATTTTTCTAAAAATATTTTATCAATTTTTTTGTTTAGGTCTAAGAGCTTATCCACAAATACAAAAATATTTACGAGTTTTAAAATGGAATGTACGTTATTGCCTCAGTTAGAGTATGTTTTTTTGTTCTTCTAAAGTACCCTATTTTTCAAAAAGTAACAAACAGTAACAAAATACCGGAAAAGGCAACATTCCTTGCAAAAGAACAATTCAAATGCATCCAAAACTAGAGGAATTTATTCTTTTGCACGGATTCATTTTTTTTACGAAACATACAAATATACCAAAGAGAGATTAACGAACTTGGTCCGTGTCGGTTTATTTTTTTCTCCCTTAACACAATAAAATTCTTGCTTTTTGTATTCATTTTTAATGCAAATGGCCTACAAATGATAATGCAGAACGTGAAGAGAAACCTCAAAATTTTGTTTTTTAATGGGCTAAAAAATATAGAATTTCGTATGCATGGAATTGAAGAATTTCTGAAAATATTTCTGTATTTGTACTTGTGTGTCCCAATACTACAAATGAAGACTTAATGTTTTTTAAAGGTTTAAATCAAATTTTGCATCCTGCAGCAAAAGTACATTTTGTTAAGTTAAAAATAAAACTTTGAAAGTTGAACAAAATATAAGAATCAATATTGTTATACCTCTTGTAAAGTTGGAAAAAAATATTTATGTATGTACCCATCTTTCAGGCTATTACGGATACATCATATACATATATTTAAAATATATACAAATGTTTGACTTTAGATTACACTTTCGAATATGTTGGGCATATCATGTTGTTTCGTGTATTATTTCTCCAAATTTTCTATTCACAATAATTAGTTAACGTATTGAAATAAAAAAAAACAAGGCTAATAAGGTTATTTAAATGCTGAACAATAAAATCATCGCCTCAGCTTCAGTCAACATACGAATCTGTCAGCTTTGGACAAAATTGTTATTTAAAAAAAATCTCACAAGTCACAATTAAAAAAATAAATTTTTAAAGCTATTTTTTAAAATATAATTGCACTCAGAAAAATATATATATACTCGAACTTTCAAAATAGTTATTACCATACTTTAAAATGAATGCTAAAATATTAAAACAAACTCAGGAACTCTGGGATTGAGTATAGAATTAAACCGTTAAAAAGATATACATTATTTTTAAAATTGTTTAATTGCTGAAAAAATTATGTTTTGTTAAATAATTTTTCATTGTATCACAGTTACACAAAATAGACTACTCGTAAAAGTTTAATATTTTTCAAGTTTAAAATAAACAAAACCTGGGTGATACTAACTTTTTATCAGAAAAAAAATTGAAAAATCCGTCACAGTTTCGTCCAACATTGACAGGTTAGGAAGGCATCGGCTCAGCTTGAGTCAATATACAAATGTCGGTTTTGGATAAAATTTGAATTTTTTTTTTAATTTCCCTCACAAGTCACAATGAAGAAGATAAATAAAAAAAAATATTTTTTAAAAATTTTTGATGGCACCCAGAAAAAAACTTAATGGTCCATACTAAAACTTTAAAAATATTTCCTACGGTACAGGAAAAAAAAAAGGAGAGACTTTTCTACAGGAGTGGATTTCACTCTTAAAACAAAAGAGTGAAATCACTCCTGTAGAAAAAGTGCATTTTCGACACTGGAAAGGAGTGAATATTAACTGAGACTGAGTTAAAATCACTCGTTTGGAGTGATCCTGTCGGAGGTTTAACATATGCAGGTTAACATGTTTATGAAACTTTTAGTCATAATACATCGTCGTTTATACTTTGCAAAACTTGTTTTTTAGCATATATTTTTTATGAAAAGTGTGTTTAGATTAAGAATATACGTGCATAATTTTGCTGAGGTCTTAAAAGGTCAAATAAAAAAAGGCAACATTTTCTAATAACTTAATTTTTTTTAAATATAAAAAAAAAAACTTAACTTTTCATTAACGTTACAAAGATCAGCGATTTCTATGTATAAGACACGAATCAATCAAGAAATACTTTGAATAGTTCCTACAAGTTTTATATGACCAATAGTTCATACATTTTTATTCTTTCCCATTATTTCATTTCTATTAATTCGATAAGTGATCTATTTTTAGCCGGAATTCGCAACCATTTTCCCAAATTCGATGGAGAAAAAAGCAATTTAATTAATTGCTCTGAAGCTTCAAACTCATTTGGAAGATTAGCGTGAACTATTTTTCGATATCTAGGAAAATATGCGATTAAAACTTAACGTCCCACGCAACATTGTAATTTAATAGGAATTTATTGCGTTTTTCGCAGCAAAGTGTTTTATGTTATCAAGATTACGTAAAAAATGTAATTTATTTTACTTTTATTGTACAATATACAAGTACGTTTTGAAAATTTGAATTAATCAAAACTTAGATAAAACAAAATGCGATAACAATTAATAAACAACTTTATTAATGTTTCAAATCATTCATCGAGAGATTAAAAAAGTTTTGATACGAAAAACAAAATTTGTGTTTTTATAACCCTATTTTTTTATCATAAAGGATTTTTCGAATATTAAATAGTATACATTTTGAGCTTACTTGATTAAAATATTTTCAAGGAAGTAGGTGTCAAAAAGAGTTCAGATATTAAAATTTTCTGATTGTAATAGATAAATCACGGAAAATCTGTTGAAGTATTTCCAAAAAACTATTCCATGAATTCCGATTCATTGTGTATATCGTCACTTAAGTTCCCACATGTGCTATCTCATTATTGCGCAAACAAAGTGTGATAGCACATGCTGGAACTTAAGTGACGACATAGATTTTTTATTTTAAACACGTTTTTCAACCTTTGAAAACTTATCGGCAAACACATCACAGTAAAATTCGATTTAGTTTGATTTTTGAATGTACATCTCGAGTAAAAGGTATATTGATGGGCTGCCAATTTGACTTCATCTTTCTTGTACTAACTAGCTGCATAATTTACTACTACTATAAAATAAAATTTTACAGCTTTCTTATCCGAAAAAATTTGCATAAAAGTTTGTTTTACTAGTTTTTTTGGACCTTAATTTTTTTCCATCAGGGCCTTAGAAAACGTAGCTTTGGTAATGAAGAATAGCAATATTTGAAGTTTCTGGTATGGAATAAAAGAAAATTAGTAATTCTTCCTGTGTTAATCTACATCACATAACATGACATTATGACAAACATGACCTGGTATGACCATCTGTAATGACATTAACTAGCTGGACATAACTATCTTCAGGGACATCTCCACCGTATTGGTGTTTCGGAGGTGTTTGACTGCCCACTATGCTCAACTGGAACTGTTATGGTTTTTAATCATTTGACAAATTGTGCCTTTCTGGACAATGTTTGTCATTTTTTACCTTATGACAACTTGAATCAAAAGGCTATGCTTTATTGGGCTGCAAGAAGGGAAATGTCCAAAAAAATGACAAGCATGCCTTAATGAAAAATAACACAAACACATAAAATATAATTTAATATGACATATTATTGAGTAAAGAGTAACAATTTTAAAAATATCTCTTTACCGTTTAACGGAATGGTACTCTAATAAATTTAACAATTATTCTTTCTAAACCATTTTCTTACAGACTGTTATATCGTTACAAAACATATTTAATTTTCTATTCATGTTTCTAACGCGTTTTCTTAAGCAACAGCCAATATTGTTTGATGAACACAGTGCAGGTAATTAAAACCGATATTTTTAGCCTACTTTTCTTTTTTTTTAATTCGAAGAATTAAAAAAAATAAAAAAGTAGGTATTGACATGCGGTCGATGTCCGTCCGTCCGTCCGTCCGTCTGTCTGTCTGTCCGTCCGTCTGTCTGTCCGTACCCCCCTTCCAAAATCGGTTCTATCCATCCGATTTAAAAAATTCTTTTTTTATTAGAAAGGTATAACCTCAGACACCCAACTTTCATACTTTTTGTCCGTCTGTTTGTACGATAGGACGGACATAAATCTACTATTTGTCGACGAATTTCCCATTGAACTTGCATTGAAATTCAATTTCGAGTCTCTTAAATCGCTGAATTTAACTAGAAATGCCACGGACAAGCGAGATACGTCAAAAAATTCAGCGCATCAAAATGAGTATACATTGAAAATTTCATAAAAGAATTCGATTTCTAAGTACTTCAATTATTTAAAAAACTGCAAAGTTTAATGCTCATTTAAAAAGCACAGGAAGCCATTTTTATTAGAATTAATTCACCATTGCCATAGCAACAATTGCTTGAGAAACTTTAATTCTTTTAGACAATAAATTAAAATAAATTTATTTTTGAGACATAAAACAATTTAGGATGACGTCAAATATATATTTCGCTACGAGATCTTTGTATGTTGATATAAATTGTTTTCATTCTATTTAAAAGCGAGGAATATTATATATTTATTCTTTGAAATATAAATTTTTGCAAACGATTTTAGTAATAATTATTTAATTTTCGAAATAAAATAAATGAAACTAGCCGAATTTAGCAAGTAAATGTTTATTGAAGAGTAGTTTTTTGGTTTTTGGTTCTACGAAAAATTAAATATTTATTTATAACTGCAAATAAAGCTGTCTTTAGTGAAAGATGCTGTGTTTAGTTAGATGCTGTGTTTAGTCAAATTAATTTTAGAATTTAAGGTGGAAAAACGGTTGTTCATGTCACTACCTGTTACGAACCTAGTTTTTTCAAGATAAGAATTTTAGTAAGTATTTAAGTAACAGGAAAGTAGGCTATTTTAGTTCTTTAAGAACTTCTTGTTGGTTAGTACGGTCTACGTAGCAGTATCTTTTGAGTCGTTTCACACACAACCATTAAAGTCGCAATGAATATCGCAGCTCAAATATATAGCAGTTAATTAAATAGAAAGTCTTTTGGGCGCCCCGATGTATAGATACTTTGCATTGCAATTGTTGACTTTACAAATAATTATTCTTGGAAAATTTATAATTGAAATTTTACTACACTCTATTCCATTAGTACAACAGTTATTAATTTCATTTGGTTTTCATTGGTGGAATTGATCTTACAGTTAACTTGTAAAAGAAATATTTGAAACTTGTGAAAAGATTACCAACTAGTATTTACTGGATTTTAACACGAGTTAATGCAAAATATACTTTAGTGCCAGGTACTATTTCTTTTGTGTTGAATCTTATACTATAATACGAGGAATTGGTGCCAAGTCGAAAATCACCCCAGAATTAATAAACTCCGGTAAACTTGGGGGTCTGGGGTTTTTGGCCACGACGAATCGATTGGCACAGGTTTTGAAGCGCTACGGTCAAGCAGTTCGGAGTTACGGATGGGATATTTTCAAACTTCATTAGTTTGCCATAATGGCTACTTTCCTGATGCCATCTGCTAAAAAAATTAAATAAAACTTTCAACGAAAATAAATAAAATTGAAAATGTTTATTTAATTGTGTTGCCATTACCCTTCAGAAACATGGATGTATATTAATGGATGTACTACTGAATGTTAAGAAAACGCGGCCGTTGCAACCGCTCAGAGGACAACTATTTGGCTTCTTTTCTAATTTGGCGCTTTTACTTGGCTCTAATTCTTCCAGCGATTTCATCTATCTATAAATGTTAATGGAGAGACCAAAATACTTATGTCCATTTTTCACTTTTCAGTTATGATTTCAGTTTCAGCTATGAAAACAGAAATTAAAATTACTAGAGAAATTAAAAATAATTAAATTAATTAAAATAATAACTTTCGAGCAGTCTATAAGAGATTTAAACACAGGAAAATTGGAACGTTGTGCATCATTTTTTGTTCTATGAAAGGAAATAAAAGTTTTTTACGAAAAAAAAACATTTTGAAATTCGATCATTTGCAAGAAATTTTGTCTGATAGAATGAAACTTTCAAAAAAGAGAACATTCATTCGAAAATATATTATACTAAATTTAAAATTTATAAATAAAGGCGAAATTTATTATCGTTAAAGAAGTTAGCAATATGTTCATTACCATAAAAATCTCAACTTTTCAAAACTATTTAACTAATTAGTACATACAACGGTGATATTATATTCATATATTCTGTTCATTGGCGATTTTTGGCGATCTTGAAAATTTAATGTATGGTTGCTATACCTATCGAGTTGAATGAAGTATGAAATGGAATGTTTACCACATTTTGACATTTTCGTTGCCCTTCAACGAAATGCCAATCTCCAAATCGAGACTGCCCATTATAACATAGCTGTTCATTTTTAAGAAACTAAACAAAGTTAGCGAAATGAACAAATTTTCAAATGGCATGTATTGTTTTGATAAATCGCAATTGAAAATTTAAGTCTTCGAGTTAGCTTCGATACCTGTTTTCTCCGAGCAGAGCTCGGTCACTCGCTGGTAGTTTTAAAACCGACCTATAATGCTTTTCCTAGGTTTTAAAAATTTCTCAAATATATTAGAATTTCAAACCGATATTTTCAAGCACCATATTACTTACAAAAATTGTGCTTCAATTTACCCGAAGAAGGATTCTGAGTAATCCCAAATTGAGTTTAAAGTTATAAAGAAAGTTTTTAAAGAAACTTTTCAATTAGCCTGGCACTAAATAGATTGTTTTGGGAAGCGACGCATTAAATTACATTCACGGTTGAGGGACTAAACTACAACTCACATTTTGAAATGACATAGATTAAAATTAGTTTATGTCTATGCACTTTTTTTAGATTGGATTTTACTCTTTTAATGGTCTTGGTGCATTTTGTCCATGCATATATCAGATTTTTTTTTAAACATGAAATCTATCTCTATTAAAATAATAAACTAATATTTTACTATATGCATTATTAATAATTAGAAATGAAAAGAGTATATAGATTATTTTGGAGTTTTATTGTGTATTATAAGCCTGAAGCTTCAATTAAAAAGCTTTTTTTTTAATTATTATACAGTTCCCTTTTATTAGTTACCTATACTGGAAGTTAATTTAATGCTACATAACAAATTTATTTGCTCTTAACATAAAAACGCAAGCATGTAAAGATTTGATAAAAATAAGGAAATTCTTATATAAATAGACTTATCAAAGTTTAAAAAATACGTAATTCTTTTTTAAGGAATACATTTTAATAGACATAATAATTTAAGCACAGAAATTATCTTCATTAATATTGAAACAAAATAATCACATTTTTGAAAAAAGCTTTATTTTTCTATATTTCAGCCTTAATGCCATTACATGCTACAGTATCATAATTCAGAATATGTTAAAACGCCTATCATTAAAACTAAAAGCTATTGCATGTTATAATTCAGTGTTTTTAATTGTAATTAATAGGGAAAAGTCGTCAATGGACTCGAATGTAAATTGTTAAAGAGTATGAATACATGTAAAGCCGTGCTGTGAAACGTTTCTCCTCAAAAATTGGTGGAAAGCTCCTTCTGGATGAGCGGAGTAACGTTACATACTTGTAACGCCTGTTTTACGGTTTAACGTAACTACATAACTTTAGTGTTACTCTATTCCGCAAAACCAGATCAAGCACTTGTTGACATCGATTTTAAGGAGCAAACTCTTTATTTGAAAACTGCTACACGAGGTGCTTTTACAGTGTAGGTTAAAATAGTAACTATAAATATTTCCTTTGTATATAATCTATATGAAATCTACATACATAAAAGGCAACTTCCGTTTGTCTGTCTGTATAAGACACGAGATCTAAAGAACTACGCAACAGATTGTCACGAAATTTGGAACAAAATTCATATCATCTCCGGAACAAACATTAGCTAATAATTTTTCGAATCAGACCATTCCTTCTATCGTTTTCGAACGTTTTTATGTGTCCCTTTATGGAAAAAAATATACCACTTTCGCTCAAATCCGATCATTTTTCCCTTTCGTGATGCCATTGGACCAAAAAAATTTAAATAAAACTTTTTAGAAAATTGAAATTTCTAGTTCATTCTGTTGCCATAAAATTCAGAAATTAAATTCATAATTTGAAAAATAATTGATACTTTTCAAGTGACGTAACACAACCAGTCTCCATTCTACGATTGTATTGTGTTTATTTGAATTTAATTATGAATGTTTTAAATGCATAGTTAAGCGAACACTAAACTATGTTGGTTTTTGAAGGCCATTGCACTAGAGCTGCATATTAGGGTTTTATGTCTTAATTTTTTCGCCAAATACTGTGCCAAACTCGCCAAGTTATTACAAAAAACGCACCAAACGAGCAATTTTTCTTATAAAGTGGTTGGTTGTGCGAAGGTCATTGCGCCAGAGCTAAATGGGTGTATTAGTAGCTAAATATTTTCCTCGCGAAATTACTATGACTTTATCTGTCAATTTTATAGCGTTAATTAAGGTCAGTCTTTCAGAGTTTTTCAGTCTTTTATGTATGAGTAATTTTCGTGCCCTTCTTAAATATAACAATAATAATATATGTAATTTTACATCTTTTGAGCTTACATTACTGTTTTTGTTTTTTCGAACCCGTGCGACGCCGGGTACATCAGCTAGTCAAGCATAAGCTCTAAAATAATATCTTTCATTTACGTAACAATCTCGAAGATTTATTAGCTTCATTAGATTCTAGACACCTGAGATGGCTCTTTGAACTTTGCGCTACGTCCGGAAAAGCTCTTCTAAATTCGACTCATTTGAGGGGATTCTACGCTTGGCAATTGTGGTGCTTCATCTTACACACAAACCCCGCCAAAGAGTGTTGACTCCAATCAATATGTTCTCTGATACCCGGAGAGACAGTGAACCGAAATGTGCACGAAACTGCAGTTCAAATTTATTTCATTTATTAGTGGATATATCGTCGGTCAAATGACAATCCTCATAGAATTTGCCCATTCACGGTTTTGTCATTTGATCGACGATTCACTCTTGAAACAAACGAGCGATTTTACTCAGTCTGAGTTTTATATATAATTTTCACTCATTCCGGTGTCGAAAATGCGCTTCCCCTATAGGAGTGGATTTCACTCTTTTGTTTAGTTAAACCAAAGACGGGACGACTCCAAACGAGTGATTTAAACTCCGTCTGAGTTGATTTCTTCTTCTTTCCAGTGTCGAAAATACACTTCTCCTATAGGAGTGGATTTCACTATTTTGTTTTAAAAGTGTATGTTACCGGATAATATAATATTGAGTGCTATATTTTGTGACGTAAACGTAATTGTCATTAGCGCGCATGCGTGTGAGTCAAAAACGATAAATCGTAAGTTTTCTTTTTAATTGCCTTCAAAGCGACATTGGAAATAAAAAAAGCCAGCTGGAAATAAAAAAAATCAAATATCAATGCTGTTTTGAATTTTGCATAAACGTGTTTGCAGTAATATCTTGGTTAATTTCTAAAACTAAGCATACATATTTCAGTTTTCGTAAGATCTTTTTGCACTCAACGTGGTGAGAAATTCTACAAAGGACTTTATAATTTTATTTTACTTTTAACAATCTAAAAATCGTATAAAATTTTAAATTCAGTAAAGTTCTTTCTAAATACAAATTTATATTGTCTTCTGAATACCACCTTATCAAATTTGACTTTAATTGCCACCCTCCTAAGTCTCTGAATAGTTTTTTTCTTTGGTAATAAATTAGAAAAAAACTGTAAAGGATCAAATGCTTAAAATACATTTTTTTATTTTTTTTATAAAAGCTTTTTTACGAAAATAATTTGTAGGTTTTTGGAAATTTCTTCCGTCTTTCCATTTTTAGGTTAAATTACTCTTATCAATATGAAATGATAACCAAAAAGATTTCCGAGATAAGATATGCTATGATTTGACAACAAAAATATTGCATACTGATAAGAAGGGCATATTTTAGATTTGCTATCTACCAGGGCCGATAAAAAGAGAGTAAGGGATATTTTTAATTCTTTGATCTCTTGCATTTGCCGACGACTCCAGTGAAGGGTTATAAAAACGACGCGTGTGACGTAGCCGCTGATATACTACGACTGGTTATGTATTCTACGAATATTGAAATGGCATCATAGAAAGTTTATCAAGAGGGGCTTTTTTTTTAGTTAATTAGTACTTCAGTTAAAAGTTATTATCTTGATGTAGTTTTATGATATAATTAAATATTTAAGTAATTAAAATGGCAAATGGCCATAGTCACTATCGCAAGTCATTTTAGAAAAACTTGACAGAGGATTCTTATAATCAATATTTTGTAAAAGGATCCCAATTTAGCAAAGGAATGGCTTCAATGCTAAAATCAGAATAGAAGTTGAACGGACAGACGAACGAACAAAAAGTATAAAATATAGTTCTATGGTAGAAGAATAATAACTTTCAAACAAAACAAGAAGCTCTGAATGACCGGTTTCGAACCTGGGAACTTTCGCAAGCTATGCGAGCGCCTAACCTACTGGGCTTCCCAGCTTCCCCCATCTTCTAAAACTATCGGTAAAGCAGCCCTGTTCTTTTATTTCTATGGTCTTCGCTATCTTTTAAAACTCACCGTGCTTTTTAACACCATTCCTGAAGTACGCATTAACTGTATTTTTGTGTACGCGTTAACTGTATATTTTGTTAGACTATGTGTATATCTTTCAAAATTACGTTGAAACTTATTTATTTTGTGCATTTATCATTGAAATTGCTTGTGTTAAAAGTTATTTGAGAAAGGAAATATCTTACTATTTACTCAGCCTTTTATACATTTTTTATGTATTTACTTTTAAAAGCATTTGCCCTTTAACTTTTGTATCATTGCAATGTTTCTGAAATTAATTTTCCTTATAAATGTTGAATTTTTGTTTTTATTATCCAATTTATTACTTAATTTGATGCTGGGAGATTTATTTTTTAAAAGAAATTTACCGGTAACGGGTTTAAGGTATTTATCTATTATCTTAAATGTCTTTAATTTTATATATCTTTTTCTCTCCTACTTATCTTATTTATTTTCTTCACCTCGCCTCGGATGCAAATGTTTAAATATATTTCAGTAAATCAAGGATATATATTAAATAAATTCAATCTCATTTACTAAATAGGAAAAAATTCTAAACTCAATTTAGTTAATCGCTTTCATTTAAATATTTTTATGATTTCGCGACGGAAAAATTATTCAAAATTTCAAAACACCGTAATATAAAAATGCAAGGTATTTTTTTAAAAAAAGTTTTCTGAATAACACTTTATTTTAACGAAAGATTTTTTATTTCCTAACATTTTAATTTTAAAGTAAAAATTAATTTATAATTTGCGTTTAGTTGTATTAGAAGACTAATATTTTATCTATGAACAAGTAAGTTTGCAACAGAAACTATCACTTAGAACTGCTCCCAGTCCCACACAGTATTTCTGGGATTAAAAAAACAAACACAGGATTTTATTCCATATTAAAGTTTTGTAAGCGTCAAAATTAAGCTATTTTCATTGAAAATTAAATGACTATCATTTTCGAAAAATAAATATGTAATATTGCTCGCACTAAAAAAGGAGTAATACATTCCATATCAACTAAAGACAATGGAAAAAAAAAACTCGTTTAGTTTTAGTCTGGGTTATAGTCGCACTAGAGCTAGTCGAGAGCTAAACATATAAAATAGTGGACTACTCATAGCATATTTCCCCTCTGTATTCTTCAGTGGTAGAGGTATGAAAAAATAACAAAAAACTTATTTTCCATTTTTACAATCAATTTTTTTATAAACAATGCTTTAATTTTTTTTTACAATTTAATCTATAGCAATAAAAAAACGAGTCTGTGTCTGTTTGTGGATCACCTACTTTTACTGCCCTAAGAAATTCGAAATTTTTTCTATAAATACCCTTTAATACCTACATATTACCCATTTAATACTACATGTGTACCTGAGGCTTAGTTTTTTCATATTTGAATTGTAATTTTAATTTTTTTACGTCACTTTTTCAAAAACAAATTGTCATTAATTTTTTATTCAATGTAAAGTTTCTCGTTTGATTGTTGTAAGTGACAGTGGGGATTAGATTCTATTAAAAATGGCCTTTTAAATGAGTATTCATTGTCGAAGTTTTTTTTTTTTACAATTGAAGAACTTGGGAATTGAATTGCGAAAATCTATTTTTTTTCTCTTTCAAGCAATAATCGTTAGTTATTTTTTTCTTTAACAATAGTTTCCAACAGTTTTATTTGACAGTGACGAAACAGAAATGCAAAAAAAAAAAAAAAAACTGGTGTAATGTATTAATTGCACCAATACTGAAAATTTCGACAACACAACTGTATCCTAGTTTGTTAAATTTAAAATAATGAGTTTTCTCCACTCACTTATTCCTTTACTCTACATATATTTTATTCTCCTAAGACCTGACATTTATTTGGATGTTTGTCCATACATTTCTGTTACTACGGAATTTATTTAATGCTTTAAGAACTGATATTTTTTTTTATGGGAGAGGATATAAAAATCATTTTTTAACCTACGAGTTGCAGGTGTCAGTCGTTTAATTGTATAAAATATGATGATGAAAGATTTTGCAAGCAAACGCACAGACAGTAAATATAACAGGCATTTCTCAAAAAGTATTAGAATGGACTATTAATCATAATAATAGACAAACACTGTGTATTCATGGTATCAAAAAAAGGGTTTTTAGGAACAAGAAGAAAATGTTTTCTAAGCCACTATTCTTGGGCTGTATTAAATATTGTTACAAACGTTTTTTTTTTATATGATAAATGTAGCAGACTGCTATCTCTCTATAATCCTACTTTTGGAAATTGGTTCGAGTATTTTGTGTAAAATTATTCATTAAAAATATATACGAACCCATATCAAACAGTGCGATTATAGGGATGGACTAGTGCTTTAGAATTATATATTTTTCCATTGGATTAACACAGAGGCATGGTTTGGCGACCCTCGTTCTGTCAGGTTTCTCTTTCATTTCCATGTATGGAATTTTTTTTTTAAATTTCGAACAACACTTTTTTTAACGTTTCGAACTTTATGTATAGGTTACATTACTTGCTCATATATATAAAAAAAGAATTTTTTTATGTATTAAGTTTAGTTTTTAAAGGTTGGAGCACGTTTTCCTACAAGGTATTGTTAGAAGTCTTGCCCTATAGAATTTTGGAAATCCTGCCCCGTCACCATATTTTGACTTTAATAGTACTTTGACAAGTAGAATTTTAAATTATTTTGAAATCAAAGGCATAGTTACTTGGAGAGAGAGTACCCCCATTTTGGTTAGGTTAGGTTTGAATGAACGTCGCAATAGAGCTAGAAGAGGGCTATTACCCACATTTTGCTATATGCAAGTTCCGTTCTGAAAACATAATTTTTGGAAAATGTTGACGTCTTTGATTCCCAGTAGACTGTTTACAAAGTTTTCTTATTGCAACTTGAAAAATTCAGTAGCAAGCATGTTTTTTAATTTTTTTAAAAAATATTATCTCTTTTGAGCGGCAAAGATCGAGAACGCATCCTAAAATAACAGAAATACTTAATATATTGTATTTTTTTGTACATAAAATGGCGGTTTTTGTAGATTTGAAGAAGACCAAGCGGTTTTTAGTTTGACAATACGAGTAATAAATAAATTTATCATGAATTAAACATATCTGTAAAGTTTTGAAAAATTTGATATGTTACCGAGAATACAATTCTGTTACCAATTTTTCGTAAATATGCTCTTAAGAAGTAATAGCATTCTTTTAGCACTATATTTTGAAGGTTGAAGAAGACGTGATTAATATGAAAATTTAAATTTGTCGTCAGATCCGTTTCGCCTCTTCACATCTGTAAATTTGAAGTTCCCATAATATACAGACCCATTAAAATGTGTGTAGTGACCGAATGACTGGGTTCAACAAACTTTCAAACAACAAATTTCTTTTCTTAGCTACTTTATTTCGAACAACAACTTTACCTTTAAAAGACACCAATTCCAACAAACTAAGCGTTTTCCATTTTCTACTACAACCAGACTGCCACCATCGCACACAAACTTATGCACATTCGTCTGCACGTACCTAATTAATTATCAATTATTTATTTATCTGAGCGTGACCCTTACACCTCCCCCCTAAAATCATATTATATCCGAAGATTTAATATGTTAAAATATATAAAGGGTCACACTTTACATTACAATTACTATCGACACACACTTAACTACCTTGTGCCATTACAGTCATAAACCACTCCAACAGTCTGAACTCTGGCTCTGTACTCTCTCATCTTGTTTACATGGAGTAACCTTAAATTGCCTTCAGGCATCTGCAGATAATACGAATTTGGCTTCGCCTTTCTTACCACTTTAACTGGACCTATCCACCTAGCATACAATTTATTAGTTGAGTCGGGTACTAACACAAGCACTTGATCTCCTGGTGCAAATTCTCGATGTTTCCTTCTGCTATTATAGTATTTGGCGTAATTACTTTGCTGTACTTCACATGTTAATTTGGCATTTCGTGTTGCTACTTCTAACTTCTCTCTTAGTTCTTGTAAATAGTTTTCCACTGAACCTTTCATATTCAGAGGTAATGGTACTTCCCCCGTCCAAACTGATTTCAGTATAGACAATGGACCCTTTGGTTCTCTTCCATACATCAGCAGAAAAGGTGGTACGCCTGTAGTTGCATTTGGAACTTCTCTATAAGCCCACAATAAAAAAGGAATGTGCCTGTACCAACCTCTCCCTTCTTCTCTAATAATATGGTGCAACATATTTTTCAAAGTTTGGTTCCATCTCTCAATTAAACCATTTCCTTCTGGATGATACGGTGTTGTAAATCGTGGACAAGCTCCTAAAATCTTCAGAAATTCTTGCGTCAAACTAGCTGTAAAATTTGTTGCATTGTCCATCACGATTACTTCTGGTACTCCTGTCCTACTGAATATTTCAAGCAATGCTTCACATGTACTTTGAGCCGTTAGAGATTTCAATGGGACAGCTTCTGGCCATCTTGAATGTTGATCCATCAAACAAAGAATGTACTTATGTCCTTGTGACGATACCGGATCTATGGGGCCAATTAGATCTACGTTCACCACTTGAAATGGTAGTTCAGGGCGAGACACAGGTGTTATCGGGATCTTGTCAACAGAGCGAATTACCTTTCTGCACTGACACCCATGACACGAACTACAATATACTTTAATCTCCTTGATCATTCCAGGCCAATAAAAGGTAAATTTGATTCTCTGAATAGTTTTATGGGCTCCTAGATGTGCTCCGAATACTGACTCATGAGCTATCTCCAATATTTTGTTTCTTCTGCTTTCAGGAATCACTAACTGCCTTATTCTACTTCCGTACATATTCTCTTCATGGTAAAGGATATTTTCTTCTACAATATACCCTCCTTTCTTTTGCTTGGCCAATTTCCATGCCTCCTGAAGAGTACCACAAGTTTGTTGTTGTTTCCTAAAATTCTCAGATTTGCTTTCGTCATCCTTAGCATCATTTTCTCTTATTGTTGGCTCATATTCTTCTGTTTCAGTATTCACATTATCATTCAACTCTTCCTTTTGAGTATCCGATCTTAATTTCATGGTAGCTGTGAAGCTAGGACTATAGATTCTCTCCTGCTCCAATAAGGCCTCATAAGTTTCCATGTCCAACAATATGTCAGCATTCAACCCGTCCACAGTTGCCACAACCGTACCGTTTTAATTACCGGTGTAATATACGAACCTGTCACTAAGCCAATTTCAACTTCTTTTAGTTCGGCTTTCAAACAATCACCAAACGCAGGCTGTAACATAATATGTCCTTTGTAGTCAACTTCTTTCCCTACTACACTGCTTTTAAACACACTAATCTGTGCACCAGAATCTACAACTGCCTCATATTCTGCTCCACCATATGAAATTTTTACTATTTTCAGATCAGACATTTTCGGTTCAACTGCATTCCCTTTCTTATTCTCCAGTACAACTTCACTGTTGCATTTAGCAATGACCACCTTTCCTTCGATCTCCTTTACTTCAACTACTTTGACTATAGAGACATTGACTTCTGCAACCTTTACTTCAAAGACTTTAGCTTCAGGATTTTCTCTTCCTTCTTTATTCTTATCTCTGCAAAACCTTGCTAAGTGCCCCGATCTTCCACAATTAAAACATGTCACTGGCTTTTGGAAGGAATTTCTCTTATCAAATCCTCCACGGTTGTTATGTTCATATCTATTTCCTTCACAAGATGCATTACTTCTGTTATTGGACATGTTTGGCTTTCCCTGATAGCCATTCCTGTATGGTTGAAATGAAGGAGCTTTACCGGACTGGTTATATTGCCTCACATTTTCATATTCATCTAATTTCTCAGAGAGCGCATCAACTGTAATAATTTTACCCCATTCATCTATAAAATGTTGCTGCATATCTCTTGATACTTGTTCCTTCATCTGCTCTGTAATGACAAGTTGTTTTAGGCTTTCAAAATCGTTGACTTTTAGTCCCATAATCCACTCATTAAAATAATTCGCCAATTCGAATCCAAAATCTCGCCAAGTGTTTTCAGATGACTTACAGTGCCTCTTAAACTTTATTTTAAACGCTTCCGGGCTCAATTTAAATCTCTTTAACAACATATTCTTCACATGATCATAATCATTGGCTTTTTCTTCTGGCTCCCTGGCAATCAAATTCGCCATTTCTAACGGTAATAATCCAACAAGATTTGTCACCCAATCCTGTTCTCTAATCTGCACTCTTCTTGCTTGTCTTTCAAATAATATAAGGAAAAAGCTAATATCACCTTCTTTGGGATCAAATTTACGCATTAATTTTTGCAATCCAACTTGAGCTTGTTCTTGCATTCCTCCATTCTGAGAGATCATTTCTCTTCCATCACCACTTCTGGACATCGATGCTTCAATCTTCAACTTTTCTAATTCAAACTCATTTTCTTGGCGCTTCAATTCCATTTCCATTTCCTTACTCAATTTTTCCAATAAAAACTCGTTTTCTTGGCGTTTAATTTCTTCTTGGCGCTTAATCTCCTGTTCCTGGCGCTTAATCTGCTCTTCTTCCTCTCTCTCACTAACTATTCTTTCTAATACGTCCTTCACAAATCCTTCCTCATACTCGGCACTCTTCAAAATAATATTTCTTAATTCAACTACTTTCATATCCTTCGTCACCGTTTCGCCTAAATCTTCCGCCAAACACTTCAAATCGACCTTCTTTGCTTTTGCTAAAAACGACATTTCTGCTCCGAAATTCTTCAAAATAACCTCTTTTAAACTCAAAAACTTAAAACAACTTTCAAATTATTCAAATAACCTTGTTAACTAGACTTTCATAGCTAAATATCTTCTATAAATACTGTTCGAATATAAATTCCAAAATGATTAACTCGCAATCCAGCCGTTGGATAGATTCTCAATCATCACGGTTCTTCAAAATAATTCGAAATCCATTTGGGGTTTCCCCGCACATTATGTAGTGACCGAATGACTGGGTTCAACAAACTTTCAAACAACAAATTTCTTTTCTTAGCTACTTTATTTCGAACAACAACTTTACCTTTAAAAGACACCAATTCCAACAAACTAAGCGTTTTCCATTTTCTACTACAACCAGACTGCCACCATCGCACACAAACTTATGCACATTCGTCTGCACGTACCTAATTAATTATCAATTATTTATTTATCTGAGCGTGACCCTTACAATGTGTTTAATGAAGAATATATCCATAGGATTTTGCTGAGGGTCTCAGGATGTTATTATCATGGCTCTTCAACACAGTCCTTACACATCCATCTTTCGAAGGTTATCTTTATTGTATCCTGTTAAGTGCTGACATCACTGCATATAATGGAAAATGTTATCCGATTAAAGGGTGCAAGCAATTAGCGAGCGGCAACGAAAATCCCGAAGAGGTAGACGGTGGAAATGAAAAGCTTAATGGTTGGGATTATTGCTGCCGCTTTCAATGTTGAGAGGGAACATAGACATGCTATAAAGGTTGTTTTAAAAGCGAGGACTTGCATGAAATATGAAAGTTGTCGCTAAAAGATCTGTGATACACACGAATGCCAATTTCTTGTTTAAAACTTCTTGGACTTTATAAATTGAATAATTGTTCCGCGGCCATAAAAAAATTGCGCTGTTTGATGAAGTTAAATGAATAAATAACGATTACTCAATAAATGGAACACTTTTGCACTTTTTTTTGTTACACTTTATGAGAAGAAACTACAATGGATTACTTAGATTTAGAGTTGTTACAATATGTCGCCGGCCCGCCGGTTAGTATTCTAACCTTTGGAGCTGCTGGGCTCGGGTTCGAATCCCGGTAAAAGCATGGATGTTTGTGCTTGTCAATAAATGTTGTTATTTGTCTATGTGTTTGTGTCATCCTTCTTTGTGTGTCTCTTGTGACTGTCTCTTCTGGCGAGCTGGGTAATGGGCTATAAAGCCCACACTCTCTCTTCTAGAGGGCGCAATCACTGTCATTTGTCATTTGTTACAATATGTCATCTGATGTAACATGATAAACTGCAAATAACGCAGTAAAAATAGTATTATTTAGTGTTTGGTATAGTTTGATCATTTTAGGGTATTTACTAATTTAATATTTATGAATAGACTGATTAGATAAGAAACATTCATATGTAACACTGAGTAAAATTAAAATTTTTAATTACGAGTATTGGGATATAAAATAAGGATTCCACATCTACTTGGTTGATGCAAATATTTACTAATGTAGCATTTAATAACTTATGAGATTGATTTTTTTTTCAGTATGTCTTAAATTTAACAAATTATTGCACTTGACATAATGAAAAGAAAAGCTATTCTACTTTAAGAAATAACAATATCTTTAGAAAATATATTTTATAGAAACGTTTCATCTAATTTTTTACTACATATCTAACACCATCTTTAAACATTGCTTTCTAACGTTTTTGTATTAAAATGAATCGATTTGGAAAGATGGGTTTTGTGAACTTGAATTTTTTTTAAAATCTCGACTAACCTTTTAGTCGATATATTTCTAAATGAAAAAGAACGGTCGTACCAAGATTGAAAAGTCATTTCAATAGTAATAATAATGTATAGTAGTCGCTTCAGCTTACTACTAGAAAATAGATTTTTGTTACTTGGAATACGATCAGTTCCAGTGAATACAATTAAACTTTTTCAATATGACGAGTTTGTTTTTACGCAGCACCACTTCATTTCAGTCACTTCTTAGAATCTTAGTATTTTGATCGTAGAAGAGTCAGCTTTGAAAACTATTAAAGAACTCTAAGAAGGCAGGGTTGCCAATCCCATGGCTTTTGGCGAGCATAAAAACATGTTAGGGTTAGTTTGGTTGGAAGTAATGTGTCACACTTTAAATACACATGTGTTCAACCATTGCATATGAATTTCTTTGGGAACACTATTCATTGGGAAATGCTATAATTTAAAAAAAAAAATAGCTACGCGATAATAGTGAAATCGATGCAAGCTTTTCATTACCCTTCAATTGACAATCTGTTTTTAAACCTAAAGGAAATATGCACCCATAAAAGCAATGAATCGCCAGATATAGTAATTTGATGACTAATCTTTCCTAAACTAAAACCTTCCTTACTGTTTTTCATAGTGGACAAAGTTTACTATTTTGAAAGTCAAAATATTTTGTTGATGTTTAGAAAATCTTGAAAACAAGGTTTAAAAATCATAGCTATACTAATAGTATTTAAACTAATTATCATTATTTAAGCTAGAAACAACGCAAATTTTAATCATTATCAAAAATATTTCACCTTCTGAAATGCAAGCTGTACTGCTATAACAGACGTCTACAGTAGAAATGCAAGGTTATTAACGAAAACAAGGAACGCATATTTCGCTGTTATTACATCACTAATTAAATGCGTGCTTACATTAAACGGACTTTGCCCAAATTAGAAAGTTGATGGTAATGCTGAATTGAAAATATGAAGTGAGGATAAACTAACACAATGAGAAAATATTAACTAAATATCTAAATAATTTTACTAAAATATTGATTATAAATACATTAAGTAGTGGATTAAATCGAAGCTTTTTTCCCCCTTCCCATTATTCAGTATTACAGGTATGAAAAAGACAAAATTATTTTCCATTTTTGAAGGCAACGTTTTTTTAAAATAAAATTGTGCAATTTAATTGTAAATAATTTAAGGTCAGTTACAGTTCATATCTCAGACGTTTATTGTACTGCTTGCGGTACTATTGTTTATAAACAAAATATACTTTTATACAATAATGAATTTTAATACAATTCTTTTAGGTAAATACAGAAAATGAAGAATGAAAAAAAAAGCAAAATATTTTTGAGTTTGGAATATATTTTTTGAAATATATAAGTAATGCAATAAATCAAGATATTTTGAATAAGTATTGTTGAAAAATACCCCACAAAGTGTTTTATGCTAATTATGAAAACCAAAGACTACTTTAATTAAAACACAAGCAAACTAGTAATATCCTAAACTTTAAATACAGATTCTATTCACAAATTTAACCAATCCACAGTCCATTTCCTTTTCCGAGAAATTCATCAAACTTATTAGAGCAATTTACAAACAGTTTGAAATAAACAAATCAAATGCATAGTTTAATTTACACTACAACGCCTAAACCAAATGCAAGACTTAGAGGCAGACCGAAAATGCCCATTTCCTAAATTACGAGGGACCGAGTTATTAAAAGTTATGCTTCAGCCTTGCATTACTGTGGGAATGATTCAACGGAAAAATAGCGTTAATTAAATAATGCGTCTCTTTACATTCTGCTTTTTACTGGAAGCGCCAGCGTGTCTCAATCATAGAGTTTACAGAAGGTAGAGATGCTTGGCGACGAATAAAGTGAAGCCGCCAGAAAGTCGCCAAATAAGCCCAAACAAACCACTACACCAAAACCGACCTTAAGTTTGCAGTATACAAATGTTCTACGAGAAAAAGAGTAAATAGTTCTCATTTTCGAGTGTGAATATCGAATACAAAAAGGTATTTACCATTCAATAAACAAATTTATTTGTTATTTCAAGACATAAATTTATTATTTTAGCTTCAGTTAGAGTGTTATTTTAATTATTTTTTTCCTTCGATTTTGACGTAACAGGGCGCACGAATATCAGGGTCAGAGGAGCAGCCAATAGGAGCAGGCTAAATTTCGGCGCCAGCAGCGTTGTTTACGCAGATTCCTCCGCCTAGTACATTTCTCTGCTGCAAACTTAAGCTCGGTTTTGGTGCAACTCAACGTTTGTTCTACACCCCGTGCCAACATAACTTGGGGTAAAAACAGAGTAAAAAGGAAGATTGAGAAGGGAGGTTGGTCCGTTAGTTGGAGGCGCTTGTAATTGAATATTTACATACAAAATGGTATGGATGCAATTTAACCAAAATACACTTTTCATTCCGATAAAACTGCCACATTTTCTCAAATAATATTCAAATCTGTTACACCTTAACGAAATTAATGTTTTAAACATGTTTTCTGGATGGATTCACAAATTATTTATGGAACTCTTTGCATCCGCGGAAGGAAAATGACTTGATATTGTACAAATATGTACAAACAAACAAAGACTTATACCTAATTAAGCTCAATTTTAATTTGAAAATATTTTTAAAAACATTTCAAAACAAAATGTTAAAATTGTAATTAAAAAAGTTATTAAAATAATGTCGAATTAAAATTGAGCTAAGAAATTAGGTAAAAGTCTTTGTTTGTACATATATGTACAATATAAAGTCATGTTCTTAGTCATTTCTTCAATTTTGATATCAGAATGTGGCGCGCAAGTCTAATCCCAAGGTTTTAAATTTTGTAAATAGTTTTATGTTTGTTTCATTTATTTTAGTTTTGGCTAAAGTTTCATAAATTTTAAAATTTGTTTTATAATAAATAAATCTTATAGAATTACATATAAAAATTATACTTATATATTGAGTAGTTAAAAAATTATATGAAATTGAAAACTATGCTTTTAGTACCTTCTTTGCACATTTTTAAGACTCCTATGAACCCTTAACCAAAATAAACTTTTCAATCTGATAAAATTGCGAAATTTTCTTAGATAATATTCAAATCTGTTAGAGACCTTAAACGAAATTAATGTTTTAAATATGTTTTCAGGATGGACTCACAAATTATTTATGGAACTCTTTACATACGCGGATGGATCTTCTCCATAGCATAATTATATTTACCCAACTTAGGTTGGCAAGGAGTGTAGTTCGCCGAGAGCGTTTGCTTGGGCTTACTGTAAGGTGATCGATAGCTTCAGTTGGCAAACGGGTTTTAGTATTGGTTTTTGCCCCACATCATCCCCATCTTCTTGACTCTATCGTCTCAATAATTTAGATTGTTGTTCGCCTTTCAAGGGTGGTTCTTGATTAATTGGTGAAGGAGTTGGATTGAAATAACAATTCTTTTAGGAAAACAGCATTTTACCGACATTTTTCTTCTGTTTGTAATGTGTTCGTGGTTTCGTATCTTTATGGAACTTATACACTGTAAAAATAGGAGTAGTGCGTAACACTACGCGATTTTTAGTTACTACTCACACATAAAAACTTAATAAATGTGAAGGTTATCATATTATCTAATAAGGTAATTTCAATAACTGTTAATACTAAAAATGTTTTATTCTACCATTTGCGTATGCGTAATTTTTTTTTAAAAAACGGCATTATGACATTCAAACAACAAAACGACGTTCAAACATAACGGTGTTATAACATAATTTCAACAGATATTGAGCGATGATACCAAAATCTATAAGCCGTATCGCCTTTAACTGTGCGTACTAAATTGTGGGAACTTGAGTTGATGCTATTAATAAATAACGTGTGGACAAAAATAAGTGTCAATTCTTTGTCATCCGAATTTCAGGAAGGCCGATACTCGAGTGAGAAACGTATAGTGAAATGTAATAACTAAAACCATGTTATGTTAGTTTGAAGCATGGAGGCTCTATGTAATAAAATACAAATAGTTTAGCTAAATGTCGATATTCTGTAATTTGCTATCTATAACCAACATAACATTAAATGCAGTTATGCTGTCACAAATGATGCTTAAATTTAGTTTTTTTTTTTTTAAAATAAGTTTTGGGACTCAATATTTTGGTTTGAAAGTTGCCTATTAAAAATTTCTATGCGTAGGAGTTTTCTTAATTTTTGTACTATTTGAAGGCTTTAGTTGCAATACAAGTATTCTCCAAAACATAGCTATGGGAATATATAAAAGGTTCGGTAGAAAGACTTTGGAAGATGGTAAAACTTAAGAATAATGGTAAGATGGGTAAAGACTCTTGATAATTTTAAATTCAGTTGGTTAAAGTCGCCAATGAACAAGCCGGACGCTATGTCTTAGAATCGATACCCCATAATGAAAAAAGTATCATAAAAGTAGGGATCCAAACATTATTTTTCATTCCAGGAAGTTTGAAATTGTTGTTTATAAACATTTTTTAAGCCGACTTCATTTTTTTTTGTTTAATTATAAAGAATTGAAAAAAATGGTAGGTAGGTATTGACATGCACAAGAAGTCCATTTGTTTGTCTGCCCGTACTCCCTCCTTCCAAATTCTATTCTACCCGTCGTATCTTAAAAATTATTATTTTTTACACATGTATGGCATAAGAGACGTATGTTTTATACCTTTAGTCCGACTACCTTTCTTCCGGACGGACACATCTGCCTGCATATCTGTCGATGGTCTCCCCTTTTGCATTCACAACTGAATTTTTATTCATTTAAAACAAATCGCTCATTAAAATTATTTAAAGCTGTTGCCAAAAACAATTATTAATTAACAGTTATTCTTGAAATGAAATTGTCTTAGTGTAGCGACATTTCTATATTTAAATAACTCTGCAATGTTCCACTTTACAAAAATAACTTGCCTGATGTCTCGTTTTATAAGTATTACTACCAGTTTTGGGGGTATTGACATTTCAGATTTCGGCAAATGATACGAAAGTAATTTTGCCCTTTGTCCAACTTCAAATTGAATCGGTGAGTGCAGAAACCACTTCAGTCCAAAAAATCCGAAAACTCGTTTTCAATGAAAATAAGCGTAGAAAGGCAAGATGCGTGTTTGGTGAAAAAACTACGTTAGTCTGTTGAGTAGGTCCGTAAATACAGGACGTTTGTTTTGAGTGTTGAGTGCAGAAACAACAAGAGTCCAGTGACTGACGTTGTTTCTGCACCCACCGCCTGATCGCGTGACCAATCTTGCCAGGTTCCTTGCCGAGCATGCGCGTGTGATTAACACCCTAAGGTGAGGCTTGTATTGAAGTCAGTTCAGTCAAGTGTTTCAACGTGTTCTAAGTTAGTTTTCAACGTCTACTGTCAGTCTTTTGCAATATGTCAGTAAGTATCACAAGCAGTGAGAGTGATAATGAAACAGCAAACAGCACCCAAGAAGAGGAGGAGGAATGAAGAGAGTTTCGAAGAAACGCGATTAGAACATCTAAAGTACGTGGGGTTGAACACATCAACTGGAAAGGGCATCTCATTCCATCTCGATCAACAGGGTTGCTGCTTGTAAGTGTAAGTGTGAACTACAATGCTTTACCAACTTTAGCGATGATGAAAAATCTGAATTTGTTGCTAATTTGAATCAGTTCAAATCAAAAGATGAGCAAGATATTTTCTTACAACCGATCGAAAAACACGCCATTAAGCACAGTGTGCCAAAAGAAGCAAAATTCAAGTTTGCTCACCCGATATAAAGAGTTCCGCTATAACTCTGAAGAAAACATACATTTTCATTGAAGGATTACAAAAGCACCGAGACCTGCTTTCCGTAACGTCGATATTTATTTTCCTTCAAGTATTGCAGCCTACCCATCAGGGAAAGTTCCAATCAACATAAAGAAAATGGAAGACATCCAGAAAATGATTGTTTATATTCCTGAAAACTTCAAAGTTTTCATGATGAACTATTTACCTGGTCAACCACTGAACATGACAATGATACTATCGTCGAGAATGATCTATTTTAAGAGCGTTTCAGTTTGTTATATTCCTGTCTTATGACTTTGCAATACTGTAAACTGTAACTTCATTTCTCATGTAATATGGAAAAATATACATTTGTAATTTTTGTGTGAAATTAATTAAAATAAATATTATTAACAAAAATCGAAAAAAAATTAATAACAAATACAAACTTTTAACGAATGGTTATGTTTTTCCAAGTTTCCTACTGTCTGTAAAAACAGTTGAGTGCAGAAACAGCATTAGTCCAAATCATAGTTTTAATTCTCCTGAGCCTAATTTATGTGGAAATTAGGTAATTTTTTTTTATAACAGCAGCATAAAGCATGTTATGACAAAGAAAAAAAAAGTTCTCAAATATTTTAAAATTTGGAGGAGTTATTACGTTTTTTCTCCCTCCTGAAAAATTTGAAATTTGTGACTGACGTTGTTTCTGCACTCACCGATTCAATTGACGAAGAAATGTCATAAAATTCTTTGTATTTGGCGATATAAATGTCTATTTCAAAAAGTCTACGAATATCCCTTTAGTCTGAAGTATGCCTTTATTTATAATAAGTGATTTTCCCAGAAATATAATTTGAGTAGCTTGAGAATAAATATGTGAATGAGAATGAATGAGAATAAGAAAGTTATATTAAGAGCAATTATTTTCGTAAATTACATGTGTACATACATTTATTCTGAGCCAGATATGTTTTGCCCCCAGGTTTTTTTTGTCACTTCTGTCCCCTTGTATAAAAATGGTCAAGTAAGCTTAAGTTGATTATTTTACAGACTTCAAAATGGAAAGTTAGAAATGTCTACTAATATGTCTTCAAAAAAAAAAAAACTAATTTTTGTATAGGATAGATGATTATGTTACGTCACATATAACATACTTTTAGATAGTTTAAAGCTGTTGAAGTTTTTCCTAAGCCTTTCTGTGCATTTAAGTGTATTTGTTACTTTTGTCCCTTGTCACTACTGTTTCCCGTTGGGATTTATTATATGGGTTGTAGAAATAATAGCTTAAGTTTCATGTTTAAAGCTCATGTCAGAATACTGCAAATACTTTGAACATGCATTATATATTGCAAATTGTTTTGGACATACATCATATTTTATTGCAAATTGTTTTGGACATACATTATATATTTATTGCAAAATTGCTTAGGACATGCATTATGTATTGCAAATTGTTTTGGACATGCATTATGTATTGCAAATTGTTTTGGACATGCATTATATATTTATTGCAAATTTTGTTGTTTTAAATTTAACTTTAAATTTAACTAAATGTTCACTAAATCGCAGACTGAAACTATTCACTTGTGTTGTTGTTTCCGTCGTGTGCCTTGAGGGCATAGCTGGAAAGCAGAAGGGCTGCAGTAGCTTCCGTTGGCATAAGGGTTTGAGAGCAGACATTTGCTTCCAGAGGGCTCCACTTTCTCAATTTAGCTACGTGTAAGGATTAAAGGGTCATTTTTCTCCAGGCAGCCTACACCCACTGTAACTGACTGTAAACAAGACCTACCCACTGATTTATCGGGCAGGTTTTCTGCATGTACTCTGGATAACACAAATATCTACGCACTATCCGGTATTTGAAGCCGGGTTCACTCGCCTGTCAAAGCGAAAGTTAAAACCACCATACCGGATAGGGGAAAATTAATTATTATTCGCTTATTGCCGGAAAAACAAATAAAATTAAACAGACTTCCATATTTTGGTCTGAAAATTGTAATCAGCGTCATTTCCAACTTGATGTTTAATTTTATTGACATTTGTGTCCATATAAAATTGTTGTATCCAATAATAATAATACTTCTCATTTTTTAAGGTATTAATAAAGTACTTAAGTCAAACTCACAATTATCGAAAAGCTTTCAGCTTTATATCTCGTATCATTTATTAAAATACTCACATGCATTAAGTATATATGGCAAACAAGCAGAACATTCCTCATTCGCAGAGGTTAGAAACCTCTTATAGTCTTATTCCACGACATTAAAAAACAATTTTTGTTCAAGAAAATATAAAAAAATCAAAGTTTAATTTCTTTCGAAGAGATATAAAAAAAGAAAGAAATTCGGTATAGAATTTTCGAAGAGGAGGAACTTTAAATAAATTGGACGTCACTTCCTCTAAAAGATTGACACCCTATTTTGTGCCTTTTTGACAGATTTATTCGAGAAACCTTTTGGCCAAATTCAAAATAGGGAAGGATGGATAGGATATTCAACAATAAAGCAACCTTCACGTTCAGTGTCTTGAATCTTGTGATTTGACATTCGACCAATAGTCTTAATTCCATATTTGTCAGCAACTTATTTACTTCGTTAAACTCGTGATCGTTGGTTATGTGTTGATAATGAAGCTTACGTGAATGTTATTTGTTCGAATGTCATAATTGACAGCAATTAAATAGGATGGGAATAATTTAAAGAAAATTAATAAAAATTAATAAGGTATTAAAAAAAGCTAACAAAAACAGAGTTTTGTTAGCAAGAGTTTCATAGCGAACAATGTTACCTATGAAAAAGTAATTTTTATACTGCAGGAATGCTAGAGTGTAAATATATTTTAATTGTTTTTGTGTTAATGTTCTGCAACTTCTAATAATAATTTATCGAATATTTTATTTTATAAAAAAACAATAATTAAAATAAAAACCTTCATAATATAAATTATTTAAATAAATCTTTTCAAATAAATTATTAAAATAAATCTTTTCAAATAAATTATTAAAATAAATCTTTTCAAATAAATTATTAAAATAAACTTTCATGGTACCTCTTGAATAAAATTATTTAATATGAATACTGACATATTAATTCAAATTACTGGGAAATATTTTGAAATTATATTATTTTCGCAATGGAATACTTTTTATAAATTAGAAAAAAATTATCGCAAGATATCACAAAAGAAATGTAATGGTAATTAAAAACAAAAGATTAAATATTGTTTTTTGCTCTATAAGCTACCAAAGCCTATTTAAATAAGATTTTGACAGAAGTGCCCGTTATCCTAATTTCATTCCGCGAATTATTTCGCCCAAATGACAACATGAAAAGCTTAGTGGAAAAACGTGCTAAGTGACAAAAAGGTGAAAACGAACAAAGGAGCAATAAAGTTTTTTGTTAGCAATTAGATGTGTTTAAAACGGTACTTAAAAGTTAAACCCTCTAATGCATGAATTTTTATTTTCACCCCAAAAAGAAAATATGTATCTTTAATACTCACACATTATGGGAAAAATACTAAATTTTTTTAAAACTGCATTAGAATTTAAATAATTTCAATTAAAAAAAATTCTGTGACAAAAACCAACCACAAAATTCCAATTTTGATAATAATGACTAGAAAACTACTTAAAACATTTCAAAATAACCCTTTTTAACTATGATTAATTTTTCAAAACAATTTATTAGTATTTAGTACTAATATTATTATTCTTTGAATACTGCCAAAAACGTTATTTCACAAAAGTTAATAACCTCACTCTGTAATTTTGGATACACTTTTACTACTGTCATCTATGAGGATTATTAGTAACTAAAACTGTAAAATGAAATGTAATAGATGAAAAAAAAAACAGATATGTCTTGGAGGAGCTCTAATTTAATAGAATAAAGTGGATTATGTTACTTGTTACCAAACGGTAACAGTATGCATTAGAGGGTTAAAAAAATATACTTATGAAAGTTTATAAAAAAGGATTATTTGTTATTTTTAACCTCTTAAGACTCGAGCAAAATCCTACAAGTATATTCTTAATATAAACATTCTTTACATGCAAATATATGCTAAAAAGTATGTTTTTCATAGAAATTAAAAAAAACCCATTAGGTTCAATGGTTACTTAGGGGTACGCCTTAAACTTAGAAAAACGCATTTTTTGTGCTATAAATGCAACAAAAAAAGGCCGTATCACTTATTTCTAGTTAACAGGTTATTTTAACATTGTTTTTAATGCAAAATGCCTAAATTATTATTTTTTTATTAAGCTATCTAATATCGTATTGATCCTCGTTCAACTTCATTTTTCTTTATAAAAATAAATGACCGATACCTGTATCAAAGGCTGAAAACTGATATTTGGATTTTTTCTATCGGACATGGTCAATTTCGGAACTAATTATTGTGTTAAGGTAGGCGAATACCCAAAATTTCCCAAAATTCTAAAATTTTTACTATTGCTTTAATCTTTTCCAAATTTGGCATAGTGATTTCAAATATAATGAATAATACTATTTAGGCTTTTATTTTTATTTAAATATAATTTATTTATTTTAAACGGTGTTTTTCTACTAAAAAAAGAGGTTTACGCCAACAGGTCTACCACATTAAATTTTCATCCTATGAACATTTATTATGTGTTAAATTCTTCGCTCTGAACTGATACATGCAATGACCCTCTAGAGTTATATACAAATTACAAGAAAAAGTTATTAAGAAAAATGTTATAAATTAACCCCCAAAAAAGGATTTTTTTCGATTTACTTACACTTGGACATTTTTAAAAAAAAAACTTGCACACTTACACCAGATGTTAGAGGTTCATGGCACAGATATATATTGAAATAGCATCTGTGAAAGATTTCAGGTAAATTAATGTAAAACTTTTTATGCTAGAAGTGTTGGCGTAAACCCCTTTTTTTAGTTGAAAAATACCGTTTAAAATAAATCAATTATATTTAAATAAAACAATTGCCCCAAAAGCATTGTTCATAGTATTGGAAATCACTATGCCAAATTTGGAAAAGATTAAAGTAATAGTAATAATTTTAGAATTTTGGGTATTCGCCTACCTTAATTGTTTGTGGGGAGGTTTTAAAAAATGCTCCCAAATGGGGACGCCTGGTCGCGAGAGGTTAAAGATTTTTTTTAGTGGTTAGATACGTTAAAAACGGTAGTTACAGAAGGTAAAAAATATACTAAACTGAAAGTTTATAAAAAAAGTGGGTACTTGTTATCTTTAAAAGAGGGAGTAACATGCTTAATTCATACAGAAATATCTTTCTTCAAGAATGTCACTTAGCTCTGTCACATCTCTTTAATTGTTAGTGTCACCTACCGTAAAAACATTTGAAAACTATATCTCGAACTAAAAAAAATACGTAGACCTCACTATAATGAATAATCCACAACATATTTGATTCAACGTCTGTCACAGTTGCATTGTTAGCACATTTTAAAATGATGTAGTTATTTTTCAGGACCAATAAATTCTATTCTACACACTCCAAAAATGAATGCTTAAAAATAACGAAATTTTCCTAAATTTTGACGATCCGTTGGTTAATTTCCACCATCCGGTGCATTTGCCGCCAAGGGATTTGGCGTTTTTTGTAGCAAGCGATAAACAATTTTATTTGGTGATACGGCGAAAAACTTTTCGTCCAATTGTCGGCGCTGGTAATACTTGCACGGAATTGTGGGTAAGAAGCCCAGATGATGTGCGCGCACAATGGAATTATTTTGTTCTTCATTTATTTTTTCATCCAATTGACGACGCTGTTGATACTTGCGAGCGATGAATTGTGGGTAAAGTTGCGCGCGCATCGGAATTGCGGTTACGGTTACTCTGAATATCTGGTTTTGGTTATTATATTTCAGTTATTTTTTATTCTGAATATTTTGTCGATTCGAAGAGGGCCGGTCTGCTAGCTGCCGGGGGCCCCAAACAAAATTTTATGCTTTCAACAGACTCTTCAATACTGCCTGATGTTGGATACTGATGTTTTTTTAGAGAAAAAAAATTGCCCGGGGCCCCAAACGGGTATTTAGGCTTTCAACGGGCCCTACAATACTGCCCGATGTAGGATACTGATGTTTTTTTAGAGAAAAAAAAATTGCCCGGGGCCCCAAACGAGTGTTTAGGCTTTCAATGGGCCCTACAATACTGCCCGATGTAGGATACTGATGTTTTTTTAGAGAAAAAAAAATTGCCCGGGGGCCCCAAACGAGTGTTTAGGCTTTCAATGGGCCCTACAATACTGCCAGATGTAGGATACTGATGTTTTTTTAGAGAAAAAAAAATTGCTCGGGGCCCCAAACGAGTGTTTAGGCTTTCAATGGGCCCTACAATACTGCCCGATGTAGGATACTGATGTTTTTTTAGAGAAAAAAAAATTGCCCGGGGCCCCAAAAGGGTGCGTACAGGATTGCCACTCGTGTAGCTCTAAAGCGACGAAAATTCAAACGAAACTAAACTGAGTACGGGATAGCCACTTGTGTAGCTTTAGTACGGCGCTAATTCAAACCAAAGTGGATTGCCAATCGTGCAGCTCTATTGCGACGTTAATTCCAACTAGACTGGATGTTTGGGTTTGACCTGGGAGAAAAAAATGACTTCCAACTCTCCCGTAGCTTTTCCGCGATCCATTAACCTTAGAGATCAGTGAAAGAAACTAGGGTTGCATCGGCGTAAAGGAATCTGGCAATGATAAAGCTCGCGAATTTCGCCAAAAATTTGTTGTTTTTCGACAAGCGCCAAGCTGCACCAAATCCTGGAAATTTACCGATCCGTTTACTGGCTGCTGTTCCGAGTTTTCGTTTCCTCAAAGTGAGGAAATTTGAATCGTCATTTTTATGAGGATTTAAATGTCGTCTAATCTAAAGAAATATTTCGTCATTTTTGAGCATGTGAGTACAACAATGAGATTCAGTTTCCTCAAAATCAAGATACAGAATCGTCAAATCACGATCGTAAAAGTGAGGAGAGTTGACGATACAATCCTCAAAATTAACGAAATGAGCTTAGGATTCATGAATCGTCATAAATGAAAGTGTTATTTCTAAGAGTACAACTCTGTATGAATATGCATGTAAATACAAAAAGGGTATATAAAAAACTAAAAAAGGAAAATTTTCCACAACTACGATTCTTTCTTTCGATATTTTAAAGAAAGAAGCATGCACGGAAATTTTCCCGTTTAGTGGATCTTTTTGCATTTAAAGATTCATGTGACCTTATCATGCAGCCTAAATAATAAATGACGAAACCTCCTGTCTCTTTTAAAATGAAATCTATTCTTGAAAAACCACTCACCCTGAAACAATTTTTTTACCTCCGTATTTTCCAATGCAATTGTACGTATAACTTCCGTAGATCAAATATTTTATATTTTATTTTTCATTTGTTTGTCAATCTAGTTTCAGACATGTTCTTTTATATATAAAGAATTGGTTATGAAACCGCCTATTCAATTGTAAGCGTTCCTGTATTGATTTTTCTATTAGGTTTGAAGTTTTATTATTTAAACTCAAGGGAAGAAAGGTAAGAATTCTAAAAGAGATAAGAGTCAAACGAATCGGTGAGTGCAGAAATCAATTCAGTCAAAAAAATCCGAAAACTCGTTTTCAATGAAAATAAGCGTAGAAAGGCAAGATGCGTGTTGGGTGCAAAAACTACGTTAGTCTGTTGAGTAGTTCCGTAAATACAGGACGTTTGTTTCAGCTGTTTAGTGCAGAAATAGAGAAGTTATTACGTTTTTTCTCCCTCCTGAAAAATTTGAAAATTGTGACTGACGTTGTTTCTGCACTCACCGATTCAAATGTTGAATCGAAATATTCCCTTTAATTTTTTTAATCTAAACCAGCAGTTGCCAGAATCCTTCCTGCTTCCAGTCCTGGATTTCAAAGGTGATTTGAGAACCGGTGAGCTCTGCCTACTCAGGACCAGATTTGTAAATAGGCTAAGTAGGCTGTAGCCCAGAGCGGCAAATTTTTCGGAGAGGCAAATTTTACGACCAATTAAAGCGACATTCGGTATACAAAATTATATAGACACGAATATTTTAAAAGAAATAAACATTTTACATCAAAACGTAAAAGGCAAACATACGTTTCGAGGCAATCAAATATTTCGTAGCAAACATGTTACCTGCGAGGGCAATTGAACCCCTCCCCCCGGATTTCGAAGTTGAGAGAAAAATAATAGAACAGTTAAAAAAATTGCCTATTTCACTTTCTATACGATATTAGAGTTCTTAAAAAACATGTAATTTTTTTTTCAAACTATTCAAAAAGTTATTGTAGTAATTATTTTTAAATGCATTTTGCATTAAAAGCAAGGTTAAAATAATCTGTTAACTTCAAGTAAGTGATAGGCCTTTTTTGTTGCATTTAAAGCACAAAAAAATCGATCTGTATTTTTAGAGTTTAAGGCGTGTCCCTAACTATTAAACATATTTTTAAAAAATTTCTTTGCAAAACACCCTTTTTAGCATATATTTGTATGAAAAGTATGTTTAGGTTATAAGAATACACTTGTAGGATTTTGTTCGGGTCTTTAGAGGTTAATAATAGAAATTATTTTATAAGGTGTACAAATTTCGTTAAATGCATAGATTTATTGAACGATAGTGAAAGTAGCGTGTGGTGTTACACACCTCTAGTTTTTTGCAGTCATATATTTATCAAAAACTCTGGGAACACCAGTCGTTTGTTAACAATATTATCACATACAATAGGTTTACAACGCTGTATTGAAACAAGAAATTAACTGAATAAATTAGATTAAATTTCTTAAATTACGTATTGGTTTTATTATAATTTTTTATATTTAAATAGAATCCTTCAGCTCCAAAATTGAGATTAAAGTGTTTTCGAGAAAAAAATTTTACGCGAAAGATAGAAAAGAGTTTACTATTTATAAAGTGTTTATTCATGTAGTAAAAGCACTTTAATGATTCTTAAAAAATCCGGGTTTCCCTTAAAAACAGAGAAAAACTTGAGTTGAAAAAAGTTGTTTTAAAAATTTAATGAAAGTAAAACCTTTAAATAATATTTCACTCATGGTGCTTTTTTTATTCCACTAACGGAATTATTTCGGTTATAAAAATAGACATATGTTAGAAATATCGACATTTTTTTCCTCCTTTTTTTAAATAAAAAAATTCTTAAAAAAACCTACTTAAAATTTGTAATTTTCTTTTTATGACTTGAAACACGCACATAAACACACATTTTCGTGCATAACTAACGTCTTGATTGCACTTGTGCGGTAGTCTGAATGGGATAACTTGTTTTCATTATCTTAGAAGACAGCTTATTCTTAAATAAACATTAGTGTCACAGTAAAAATGTGTCACAATAAAAGTACAGAGTACGTTTTTTAAATAACGAATCTTGAAAACATAGCGCAAGCAATTTTACTTGAATGTACATAATCATTTGCACCGAAAAATATTAACATTTAGTACACATATAAGTAAATTTTATATCAACTATAAGGTATACATTTAAGCCAAAACTCACCATAAATCAGATTAGCAGTTAATTACCAGGATTCTTACGCGTTTATAATGTTAAAACATTAAAAGTCCAATTTTCCACTTGATATACTGTTGTCACTTCGTAAGTAGAGCTATCTTGCCTTTAATTATCCTTATAATTTTGAAACTTTATTTAAATATTTGGTATCAATCATCGGTTGTACTCTAT
The DNA here is from genome assembly GCA_023701765.1 of Hylyphantes graminicola. NCBI lineage: Eukaryota > Metazoa > Arthropoda > Arachnida > Araneae > Linyphiidae > Hylyphantes > Hylyphantes graminicola. The sequence continues at coordinate 14,019,310 of CM043111.1, forward strand.
TTTAGAAAGGTGACATTATTAGTTTGGTTGGTATACATATATTTTCAGGCTTGTGTGCTTGGTCAGAGACCCGCTAATACGCCTTCGCCAAGTAAGACAGTCACAACACACTCACACGCAGACACACACATGTGGCAGATGCTGCCATCTATCGCGTGCCACCTTCAAAATTTAGACATGTCCCTGAAGGGAGGGAAATAGTCTCCAGGAACCTGTACCAGTGGGGAACTGTGCAATGACCGCCCACAGGACTTTCGGACCTAACAGATTTAACGAGCACGTACTCCGCACATACTCGGTGGGTTTTCAGCGACCAGGACTCGATCGCGGGACCTTCCGATCAGTAGATCAAGACACTGACCACAGGGCGCTCCATAGCCCCATTATTAGGCTAGGGTAATTTAAGTTTTTAAGGTTAAGGTTATGTTAGGTTTACGTACGCGGTCTTTTTTCTATCCTTCGTAGTTTTATTTTGCTGAATAATTGTCACGCGAGAGCTACACGAGGCCTATTGGCGACGTGTGACATAATTTTAAGCCTCTGTGCAGTGGCGACCTGTGAAATTGCGCCAATGCTGTTAATTGGTTTATCAGTATGTTATGAGAAAATAAGAGTGGTGGAACATGATTTGATTAATTAGATTATCGTAGCACTACGGCTACTCGATAGCTAATGCTAAGAAGCCTCGTAATTTCGTAAGTCGTTAAGTGACTTGGTTAAGTCCAGAGACATAACATAGAGTGGACTGCGCATTAATAGTAAAGCAGCTTAGGGATGGAAAATCAAAACCGGTTTTCAAAAACCGGTGGTCCCAGTTTTGACTGAGAACCGGTTTTTTTGAATGAGGCCCTTTGGAACCGAAAACCGTTTTTTTAGGGAAAAACCGATGGAAAATGGAAAACCGGTTTTTTCTGGAAAACCGCCATCCCTTGCAGATTAGCATTATGTCCTAAACATCATAAATCGCCAAGAGGGGAAAGGTTGCTACATATGGCAACTTAACGCTACCGTTTCGTTACGAACTATTCCAAATTGTCGCCAGACCTGAATATCAGCTAGCAAACCGAAGTGGAGACTACCATCACTACCCAAGTCACGTGGGTTTCTACCAATCACGGCAGCTTGAATTTTTTTTAATGTTTTTGCAGACGATTTTTTGAGCATTGTTGGTATTTTCCTCTTTTGGCTTTTATAATAAATATTTAATTACATTCTTTTAATCTCTGAGCATGTTAACAATCGTGAATGTTGTACTTTAATTCAGTAACGTTTTGTGCAAGATGCCAAATGCTTGTGAATTCCTTATTGTAAAGAGGGGTATAAAAAAGGATTAGTCACACTTCACGGGTAAAATTTATTTAGTTCTGCATACTTTTAGTAATTGTGTGTTCTTCATAAACTATAATTTCTATCGAGGGAATTTATTCTAAAAGCTCTTTTATACTGAAGAATCATATCCATGATTAAATCAACGTTTTTAGAACTCTAATTATAGTAAATATTTTGGGCCAAGTCAATTAAATTAATGGTCTGAACATTAGACAGCTCAGAAGTAGAATATTTTTTTACAATTTGGTCAAAACGAAACCTGTTTTTGCAATCGTGTTTGAGTTATTTATATTTAAAAAGTAGAACATTTGCTGAATTTGGAATATATTGATGTGTTTTAGAAAGTTGATTTATTCCAGGTGAAATAAAGGAAGAAGCAATATTTTTTTTAAAAAAATTGATTTTTTTAAAAATCGGACCGTTAGAACGAAAGTTATAGAGACGGCAGAAAATGTTCACCATGTCAATTACCAACTTATATTACAGCAACACTCTACATAAACCTACTAATGTTCTTTTAAATTAATTTTTAATAAAGAGTCCACATTCAATTGTTCAAGTAATCTTAAATAGACTCACAAAATCAAAGAAATAATCTGATATCTATTAAGAGGATCTTAAAATACTAGCGATTCATCCTTGCTCCTTTCCAAGCTTCTTTATCATAACATTAGATTGTCGGCCTCTGTGTTCAGGTCGTTGTGGAAAAACTCGCCAAATGGTAAACTCGCCATAGATGCGAGCCAAACGCGACACAGTCATGTGACTGTGTAAGTTAGATGTTTAGGACACTTTAGGTTTGCCAATGCGCAGTCCACTCTATGTTATGTCTCTGGTTAAGTCAGATGAGGTGCCATTTTGTTCAGTTCTTTTTGCGTAGTTTACGAATATACAAAGGCAAAAGTCAATATATTAAAAATAATAATCTTTACAGCAGATAAGATTAAATTAAAAAGGATTAATTTAGCAAACAAAAACAATGACAAAAAATATTTTTCGTTATTTTCTTGGACCAATAAACCATGACGCGTGGGCATTTTTCACGTTTTGAGTGCTAACAGTTCTACTTGAATGAAAATAAGGTTTCGACTCATTTATAAATATATCTGTTTGAAGTTCAATGTTACTTGACGAAGGTTAATAAGCGGGTCTCTGACCAAGCACAAGCCTGAAAATATATATCTACCAACCGACCAATCACCGTCCAATAACCTAACCACCAATGAAATCCATGAATAAAAGCAGGAAAGATTTGCTTCACGTGAAGCAAGCCGATTAACGATCAGAAAAATTCGGCTTGTATCTTGGCATATTCGAAATCTAAGCAAAATACTAAAAAATACTGACACCTCCCACGGCTTAAGTATGATACGTGAAGGTTGTATGAAATTACAAGACAAGTTAGCATTAGCCTTAGAGTGGGTGCAGTGCGACGTTAATCTAACCAAATAAAAAATGTGAGAAAATCATCTTATTTTTTGATAGAGTGTCGACAGAATGATTAGCAGTACTGACGTCATTTCGCAAGCCGCACTGCAATTTTGTTTGTTTACTGTCGCTTTGGGATGGTTTATTCTATCCTCTACTTGACGATGGTTTATAAGCGGGTCCTTGCGACCAAGCATACAAGCCTGAAAATATATGTCTACCAACCAACCAACTTCTATCCTATTTTTATAATTTATCACACAATATGTATTTTTCAATTAGAAAACTCCAATATATATATAAAAGTGAAAAGAAAGGTTTGAAGTCCTATTGTAAAACTTTTTAAATACGATTTTATTTATTTGGTTAAAATATGAAAAATATTTATTTTTTAAACAGCGTGCCAGTGTTTAAAAAATCAGTCTCAACCTAATCGTTCAAACTAAGATCCAATTTTTTTAAAAACCAAATGCAAATTTTGTTCTAACTATTCCACTTTTTTTGTTAGTCGATAACTGAAAATCAATTATTCTTACCACACTCTTCAACTCGAAATTAAAATAATTTGCCCATGGCAAAAAACATTACCGCATTTTTTTTTATAATTTCTTGCTGAATTCTATTGATCGGATCTTCCACAATTTTTAATTTCCCAATAGCCAAGTTAATTCCTTTTACCTCTACTTGTTAATTGCTTTCTTTTCTATATTTTTGTAATTTTATTTATTCCTTTATTTAGTAATTTTTTTCTTTACGATTTGCTTTCAGAAATACTTAGATTCGACGCATTAACTGCTTACGTAAAAAACGAATTTAAAAATGGAGATAATCACAAAAGCCTTATTTGTTAACGAGATTTTTATTTTAATAAAACGAAATTTTTTGGAAATGTTATTGAATTTCCTTTAAACTCATTAGCGAACAAGAAAACCGATTACCGAAGTGTTGCACAACGTGCGGAGTTAGGCCCTTTTCTTAATACTGTTAAAAGAATTGCTCCTCAACGACCGAGGTCGATAATCAAAGAGTCTCTCAACGAGAAGATTTTTGGTTCTGTCCCTGTCGAAGAGTTCTATAGTAAGGTAGAGGAATTAGAAGGCATCTTTCTATTATGAGGGTTTCTAATAATCCTTTATGCAGGGGCTGTAGTTTCAAGGAGGAAACTGCTGCTCATATTCTTTGCGAGTGTGAATACTTCTCTGCTTACAGATTTGAACACCTTGGTCGTCATTTACTTGAACCCTGGGAGCTTCAAGACATTCCAATTCGGCCTTTGCTGAATTTTGCTTCAGCTACAGGCCTCTTTTCAAGGGATTTATTCTTATTTCCAGGGGATAGTACAATAGACCTCTGGTCGCAGTGCTCGGCTTATTTAGCCCCCCTACAAATATCATAAGTCATAAGTCAAGGTACAGGAACGATTCGTACTAAGTTTCCATCGGCATCCACGGCTTACTACGGATCCCGAATAGAGTGTAAAAAGTGCTAGTTAATTTATAATTTTAATACTGAGAAAGAGGAAGTACAGGGCAAAGGCTGGAATAAACCCGTACCCGTTACAGCGCGTGGACTGCTAGCGTTATGGCCTGCGATCCAAACCACTCGGAAATCGCGGCATGGGCGGAAGTTGCCAGTGTTGCCATCGCATTAAGAAAAAAAGAATACTGAGAAAAACTAACATTTAAATCTAAAATTACAATATAAGCTTTTTAAAAGCCACTAAAAATATTCCACTATGCAGCTTGTATTTTTATGGTATTTTTTTTGAAATTGTAGAACTAAAATCTTATTTTTTCTTAGAGCTTTTCTCGTTAAAATGTTAGCAACACCTTCCCCATCTCTATCAATTTCGCCCTCCATGCTCGTCCCGTCGTTAGCATTGGAGGTCACGTGATCATCCACTCTAATACTTTAATTAAGATCTCTATGCTCAAACCTAAGACTACACTTTTCATTCTATAGCATGCAACTCGTTTGAAGATAATTGTCATCACGTTGGCTAAATTAGCCAGCAGCCTATTTAGTTAATAAAATCGGTCCCCTTTTGCTCTGTTTCACATAATTGGTATCACTTAGACCATGTTTACACGACTCTTGACAATCCCTAATGTGTCTTAATGACAAATGCTGAGGGCACTAAGCCAAGAGGAAGTCTGCGAATTGCCCCTTCAGTCATTAGCAGAATTGAAAGGGAAACTGTCATCCCGAACTTTTGCGCTTTCTGTTCGAAGCACAAGCCGTGGACGTTGCGAAGAAGAGAACCGTGTTTTTAAGTTGTTTTTTTAGCAAAATATAGACGTTCTTGTTCTTTTCGAAGTAACAGTTGAATCCTTGATAAATGGCGACTAAGAACCACCGGGATAAAATTTCGGTGTTTAAACTGATTTCGTTTCTTTTAGCAAAGGAATTTTTTTTAGCAAAGTGGCAAGAGAAAGAAAAAAAAGTGAAGAATCCTTTAAATTGAAGAAAAATGCATTTAATCAGCTATTCTTATATTTATAGATTATTTTGTAGTTGTACTCAGTAAATACTACTGAAAAAAAAAGAGTATTTTAAATACAAAATTGCGATAACTCAAATATAATTAAAAAATAAATAAAAAATATTTATCATAACCTTTTGCTTACAAAATTCATCATTCTTCTATCTTTTAAATTTCCTCATTTTATAAATGCACCTTATGAATGTAACACCTTCCTCCCTGGCTCTTATAATAACTTGTTTCGTATAAAAGTTTATTGGAAAATTACTGTGGAATGAAAGGGAGCTACTGAGAAACGGCAATTTTGGTTTTTAACAGACATTACAAAATGGAAAAACCAGTAAAAACTTTCCAAAACTATTACACAGAGAAAATTCAAAAATTACCTTAAATTTTCATTCCAAGGAAAAAAGTTTTGTAATTTAAATGTATGCCTAGTACATTAAAAAAAACTATTACAAGAAAATTTCAGAGGAAATATTTTACTTTAAAATAAAACAGTGACACAGAGAGTATGTTTTATGTGAAATAGAGAACGGTATTTTAGAAAAGATTGAAGCTCCTTTGGTATTATTATAATTGTAGTTTTAAATTTTATTTTCTTCCATAGCCCGGCTCTTTGAACCAACACTCTAATGAATATAAATACACTCCTTGCCAACCTAAGTTGGGTAAAAAGAAATATGCTATGGAGAAGATCCTTCCGCGCATGTAAAGAATTCCATAAATTATTTGTGACTCCATGTAGAAAACACGTTTAAACATTAATTTCGTTTAAGGTCTAACAGATTTGAATATCAATTTGAGAAAATTTGTCAATTTTATCACAATGAAAAGTGTATTTTAGTTAAATTGTTTTTAGATAATTTTGTATGCAAATATTACTTTAAAAGAGTTTCCAACTTACGGACCAACCGCGTTTTTCCGTCTGCCTTTTTTCACTCTTTGTTTTTGCTCAAGTTAGTTTGCCACAGTAGTTACTTCTTTAACATATCTTTTGGAATAATACCAATAGGCGCGATTTTCTTGATGCCAAACGTGCTTGTAAGAGCGATTATAGCGATGTCCCCTGGGTCCCGGGAACACCATACATGCTTTAGGGTTATCTCAATTATCATTCCACTGAAAACTGTGATAAAATCCATAGAGATAGGAAAATCCGTGCACTTTCTAGTACTTTGATTAAAAAGCTGACACCTTTCTACGACCATGTTAAGGACTAGCTCGGGGAGTTGGGTAGAATAAAACAGTACTAAAATGTCACGTTTCTTTAACCTCTTAAGACCCGAGCAAAATATTGCACTTATATATTTCTAATCTAAACATACTTTTCATACAAATATATGCTAAAACGTATGTTTTTGCAAAGTATTTTTTTTTAATTATGTTTTATAGTTACTAAGAGATACGCCTTAATATTAAAATACCCATTTATTTTTTGTGCTATAAATGCAAAAAAATGCCTTATCCCTTATTTGTAGTTAACAGTTTATTTTAGCATCGTTTTGAATGCAAAATGCTTTTAAAATTAACTACTAAAAGAACTTTTTGGAAAATTTGGAGATTTTTTTAAAAAGAAACTCTAATCTTATATTGACCTTAGTTCAACTTCATTATTTATAAAAAAGAATGACTGATACCTGTAATCAAATTCTGAAAACTGAAATTTGGATCTTCTTCTATCTGATCAGGTCAATTACGGAACTAATTAACATGTTTTATTGTCGGGGATGAGGTTTTAAAAAATGTCCCCAAATAGGGATGCCAATTCGCACGAGGTTAAAAGCTCTTATGTCCCAATCTATGGCTAGTTAATTTTTAAAACATTTTTAGACGTTGATAATACTTTAGTGATCACCAAAGCAAATTTTTTTGATCGTCCCATTTTTATTTAGCGAAATTTCTTTTATGTAAAAATAAATTTGTCGAATTAGCAATCAATAATTTAAATGTCTCATTATAAATTGCCAAGAATTTAACTCTTATCATTTTGTTATAAAGTTTGTTAAAGATAAGTTAGTTGAGTGCATTAAAATTGTATTTCGTCTTCTTTAAATTATTGATTAAATATTTTTTATTAATTAATAATAACAAAATATAGTAAAATCTTACTTTTCAAATGAAAAACACTTATTAAAAAATATAACGTTATTACGAAATTTCGTTAGGTTTTATTATTTTGATTGACAAATGACAAATGACAGTGATTGCGCCCTCTAGAAGGGAGAGTGTAGGCTTTATAGCCCATTACCCAGATCGCCAGAAGAGACAGTCACAAGAGACACACAAAGAAGGACGACACAAACACATAGACAAATAACAACATTTATTGACGGTCACAAACATCCATGCCTGACCGGGATTTGAACCCGACCCCAGCAGCTCCAACTTATTTTGATTACTAACGCAAAGTTTATTATCATTGTGCGTTCATTGAGGAAAGTGAGTTGCACATAATAAAAATTCATTGAAAATAAATACAGAAACTGAACCCCAAAAAATGTATCACAAAAGCATAATCAATGTTTTAAATTGGAATATAACTAGAGTAGCCGAAAAAAAATGTGAAAGCCTAACCAAACTACTAATAACAAAAATATCCAGTGTTGGGTAAAGAAAGAGAAATTTTCTGTTTCTTCTCACCCTTTTGACACTACAACTTCAGAGCATTGAAAAAAAAAATCGAATGTTTCTGCTGCAAGGCGGATCAATGGGAGATGTCCGTTTACGCTTCTATTTGTCAAGCTTTAAGTTCTTTCTCCTGTGATCACCAAGTAATCGAAAAAATCGCAAAACAGAGCATTTATAAAAGTTTCTTTAGCAAAACAAACTGATATCATTTAAAAAGGAAATAATTACACTACATCTCCCTTGCCAACCTAAGTTGGATTAGGTTAAAAAAAATAGAAACATGCTAACGGAGGAAAGGGAACATCCCCCATTACCGCGGAAGTAAAGATTTCTATAAGATTTGTTTTGTGAAGATAACATCCAGAAAACATGTTTAAAACATTAGAATTTCGTGAGTCTAACATATTTGAATAATATATAGAGAAATATTTGGCAAATTTTTTATCACAATGAAAAAGTGTATTTTGACAAAATATATTCCATCTTGAATTGTTTAGATACAACTATTTAACGATAAACAAAGCTAACGCCTTCCGTTATAATAGCTGATTTTTAGAGCATTGTGTCATCTCAATAGTAGGGACCAGTTAATTTTTCGACATTTTATTAAAACAACTAACAACAACCAATTAATTATCACCATTACATTAACAACAACAACAATAATAATAATAATTAATAATAATAATAAATAATAATAATAATAATAATAATAATAATAATAATAATAATAATAATAATAATAATAATAACAATAACAATACAAAAACAATAACAGTAAAATAATAAAAACAATAACAATAATATATAAAATACAATAACAATATAATAATAGATAACAACAATATCAATAACAGTAATAATAATAATAATAATAATAATATAATAATAATAATAATAATAATAATAATAATAATAAATAATAATAATAATAATAATAATAATAATAATAATAATAATAATAATAATAATCAATAATATTATACCGAATAATTAACAATAAATTATTAATAATAATAAAAATAATCAATCTGTTTTAACAAAAATATACAGGAAAGATTCTTCTGTTAGGTGGTGTCGTCGTATTAAGGTATTAAGGGGTGTTTCAAGAAAAAGCATGATAAATAGCTTTCTTTCAGAACCACCCCTTCTTCCATCTTCTTCTGTGGGTGGTGTCGTCTAAAAAAAAGAGTGTTTCAAAAAAAGTCACTGATAAATAGCTTTTTCTTTCAAGCACCCTTTCCCCCCTCCCCAACCTGTCCCCCCCCCCCCCCCCCCACAATCCCCCCCCCACCCACTACACCCATCACCACACCCCCACCACCCCTCCCCCCTCACCCCCCCCCCCCCCCCTCCCCGAACCCACCCACCCATTCTTCTGGCCCCCCACCCCCCCCCCCCGCCCCCCCACCCACTTTCCCCACCCCCCCCCACCCCCCACCCCACCCACCCCCCCCAATCTCACCCACCCCATTCCCCTTCCTTCCTTCTTCTTCTGGGGGTGTTGTCGTCTATTGAGGGGTGTTTTAATAAATGCATGATGAAATAGTTATTTTTTTATCTTCCTTTCTTCTTCTGTGGATGGTGTCTCTATTAAGGGGTGTTTCAAGGATAAAGCATGATAAATAGGCTTTCTCTTTCAATTACACCCCTTCTTCCTTCTTCTTCTGATGGGTGGTTGTCTTCTATTAAGGGGTGTTTCAAGAAAAGCATGATAAATAGCTTTTCTTTTCAAACACACCCTTCTTCCTTTCCTTCTCTTCTTTCTGTGGGTGGTTGTCTTCGATTAAAGGGGTGTTTCAAGAAAAGCATGATAAATAGCTTTTCCTTTCAAACACGCCTTTCTTCCTTCTTGCTGTGGGTGGTGGTCTTCTATTAAGGGGTGTTTCAATGAAAAGACACAATAAATAGCTTTCTTTCAAAACACCCCTTCTTCCTTCTTTCTTCTGTGGGTGGTGTCTTCTATTAAGGGGTGTTTCAAGAAAAGCATAATAAATAGCTTTTCTTTTAATCACCTCACTCTTTCCTTCTTCTTCTGTGGGGTGGTGTCTTCTATAAATAAAGGTTATTAAGGGGGTGTTTCAAGAAAAAGCATGAATAAATAGCTTTTCCTTTCAAACACCCCATCTTCCATCTTCTTCTGGTGGGTGGGTTGTCGTCTTAAAAAAAAAAGAGTGTTTCAAAAAAAAGCTATGATAAATAGCTTTTCTTTCAAGCACCCTTTCTTCCTTCTTCTTCTGGGGGTGTTGTCGTCTATTGAGGGGTGTTTTAATAATATGCCATGATGAAATAGTTTTTATTTCTTCCTTCTTCTTCTGGTGGATTGAGTCCTTCTATTGAAGGGGTGTTTCAAGAAAAGCATGATAAGTAGCTTTTCTTCAAACACCCCTTCTGTCCTTCTCTTCCTGTGCGGTTGGTGTCTTCTAATTAAGGGGTGTTTCAAGAAAAAAAACAAAAAAAGCATTGATAAATAGCTTTTCTTTCAAACACCCCTTCTCTCCCCTTTCTGTTCCTTCTGTGGGTGGGTGTCTTCCTATTAAGGGGGTAATTCAAGAAAAGCACAATAAATAGCTTTCCTTTTTAATCACCTCCTTCTTCCTTCTTCTGTGGGGAGGTGTCTTCTATTAAGGGGTGTTTCAAGAAAAAGCATGATAAGTAAGCTTTTCTTTCAAACACCCCTTCTTCCTTCTTCTTCTGTGGGGGGTGTCTTCTATTAAGGGGTGTTATTCAAGAAAAGCATGATAAATAGCTTTTCTTTCAAACACCCCTTTTTGTCTTCCTTCTTCTTCTGTGGGGGGGTGATCTTCTATTAAGGGGTGTTATCAAGAAAAGCATGATAAATAGCTTTTCTTTCAAACACCCTTCTCCCTTCTTCTTCTGTGGGTGGTGTCTTCTATTAAGGGGTAATTCAAGAAAAGCACAATAAAATAGCTTTCCTTTTAAATCACCCCTTCTTCCTTCTTCTGTGGGTGGTGTCTTCTATTAAGGGGTGTTTCAAGAAAAGCATGATAAGTTAGTCTTTTCTTTCAAACACCCCCTTCTTCCTTCTTCTTCTGTGGGGGGTGTCTTCTATTAAGGGTTGTTTCAAGAAAAGCATGATAAATAGCTTTTCTTTCAAACACCCCTTCTTCCTTCTTCTTCTTTCAGGTGGGTGGTGTCTTCTATTAAGGGGTAATTCAAGAAAAGCACAATAAATAGCTTTCCTTTTAATCACCCCTTCTTCCTTCTTCTGTGGGTGGTGTCTTCTATTAAGGGGAGGAGGTGTTTCAGAAAAGCACATTAAATAGCTTTTCTTTTAATCACTCCTTCTTCCTTCTTCTTCTTTCTGTGGGTGGTGTCTTCTATTAAGGAGTGTTTCAAGAAAAGCATGATAAATAGCTTTTCCTTCAAACACCCTTTCTTCCTTCTTCTGTGGGTGGTGTCTTCTATTAAGGGGTGTTTCAAGAAAAGCACAATAAATAGCTTTTCTTTCAAACACCCCTTCTTCCTTCTTCTTCTGTGTGGTGGTGTCTTCTATTAAGGGGTGTTTCAAGATAAGCATAATAAATAGCTTTTCTTTTAATCACCTCTTCTTCCTTCTTCTTCTGTGGGTGGTGTCTTCTATTAAGGGGTGTTTCAAGAAAAGCATGATACATAGTTTTTCTTTCAAACACCCCTTCTTCCTTCTTCTTCTTCTGTGGGTGGTGTCTTCTATTAAGGGGTTTTGGGGTGGTTTCAAGAAAAGCATGATACATAGTTTTTCTTTCAAACACCCCTTCTTCCTTCTTCTTCTGTGGGTGGTGTTTTTCTATTAAGGGGTGTTTCAAGAAAAGCATGATAAATAGCTTTTCCTTCAAACACCCTTTCTTCCTTCTTCTGTGGGTGGTGTCATTTCTATTAAGGGGTGTTTCAAGAAAAGCATAATAAATAGCTTTTCTTGTTAATCACCTCTATCTTCCTTTCTTCTTCTGTGGTGTGGTGTCTTCTATTAAGGTATTAAAGGGGTGTTTCAACGAAAAGCATGATAAATAGCTTTTTCTTTCAAACACCCCCTTCTTCCCATCTTCTTCTGTGGGTGGTGTAGTCCTAAAAAAAAAAAGAGTGTTTCAACAAAAAAAAGCTATGATAAATAGCTTTTTTCTTTCAAGCACCCTTTCTTCCTTCTTCTTCTGGGGGTGGTTGTCGGTCTATTGAGGGGTGTTTTAAATAATATGCATGATGAAAATAGTTTTTTTTCTTCCTTCTCATCTGTGTGATGGTGCCTTCTATTAAGGGGTGTTTCAAGAAAAGCGATGATAAGTAGCTTTTCTTTCAAACACCCCTTCTTTCTTCCCTCTGTCTTCTGTGGGTTTGGTGTCTTTCTATTAAGGGGTGGTTTCTAAGAAAAGCATGATAAATAGCTTTCCTTTTAATCACCCCTTCTTCCTTCTCTGTGGGTGGTGTCTTCTATTACAGGGGTGTTTCCAAGAAAAGCACAATAAATAGCTAATCTCTTTTAATCACTCCTTCTTCCTTCTTCTCTTCTGTGGTGGTGTCTTCTATTACGGGGTGTTTCAATAAAAGCATGATAAATTAGCATTTCCTTCAAAACACCCTTTACTTTCCTTCTTTCTTCTTCTGTGGGGGGGTGTCTTTGCTATTAAGGGGTGTTTCCAAGAAAAGCATGATAAATAAGCTATTTCTATCAAACACCCCTTCTCCCTTCTTCTTTCTGTGGGTGTGTCTTCTATTAAGGGGTAATTCAAGAAAACACAATAAATAGCTTTCCTTTAATCACCCCTTCTTCCTTCTTCTTTGGGTGGTGTCTTCTATTAAGGGGTGTTCAAGAAAGCACAATAAATAGCTTTCTTTTAAACACATCCCTTCTTCCTTCTTCTTCTTCTGTGGTGGTGTCTTCTATTAAGTATTAAGGGGGAAAAGGTGTGTTTCAAGAAAAGCAATAGATAAATAAGGCTTTTCCTTCAAAACACCCTTTCTTCCTTCTTCTTCTGTGGGGTGGTGTCCGTCTATTAAGGGGATGTTTCAAGAAAAAGCATGAATAAATTAGCTTTTCTTTCAAACACTCCCTTTCTCTTCCTTCTTCTTCTGTCTTCTTTGGGTGGTGTTTTCTATTAAGGGGGTGTTTCAATAAAAGCATGGATGAAATAGCTTTTTCCATTCTAACCCCCTTTCTTCCTTCTTCTTACTTCATGGGGGGTGTCTTCAATAAGGGTGTTTCAGAGAAAAGCATGATAAAATAGCTTTTCTTTCAAACACCCCTTTCTCTTTTCCTTCTGTCTTCTCTGTGGGTGGGTGTCTTCTATTAAGGGTAATTTCCAAGAAAAGCACAATAAATACTTTTCTTTTAATCACCCCTTCCTTCCTTCCTCTGTGGGTGGTGTCTTCTATTAAGGGTGTTTCAAAAAACATGATAAATACTTTTCTTTAATAATCCACCCTTCTTCTTCTCGTGTGTGTTTTCTATTAAGGGGCTTCAAGAAAAGCATGATAAATAGCTTTTCTTTCAGACTCCCCTTCTTCCATCTTCTTCCTGTGGTGGTGTCTTCTATTAAGGATGTTCAAGAAAAACCAATAAATAGCTTTTCTTTCAAACACCCCTTCTTCCTTCTTCTCTGTGGGTGTGTCGTCTATTAATGTTTTCAAGAAAAGCATGATCATACTTTTCTTTCAAACACCCCTTCTTTCCTTCTTCTTGTGGGGTGTTGTCGTCTATTGAGGGTGTTATTTGAAAAATGCATGAGAATAGCTTTTCTTTCAGAGATCACTTCATCCATCTTCTTCTGCGACATCCTTCTTTTAAATTTACTTGACATTGCGTAATTTTATGAAATATCGATCTGAAAAAAGACAAGACGAATAACTTTGTTTCAAACACACTTTCTTCAGATCTCCATTTAATTGATATATATTTTAATGAAAGGGTGCTAATGATTAATACTACAAAAATTTCAGTGGTGGCTAGTTATCTTCGCTAATTTTCAAAAACATAAACTAAAAATTAATAAACGTTAACACTCCGACATTTTCTATATTTAATTTGCGTAACGTATATATTTATAAACAAATACAAACATGTCGACCATCAACAGGCCAAGGCCCATCAAGGTGGTCCCAAAAAAATCTAATTCCTTACCAGTTTCCAGTAACTATCAATATTCTTTTTAAAATTTTCAACTCTCTTTGAATACACAGCATATTCCTGGCAAAGCATCCACTCATTGACGACTCTAAATGAAAAATAAAGGTTTCCTTACATCCTTTCTAAAGCATGATTTATTCAATTTCCTGACCATGACCTTGTCGTCCCTGCTTTTAATTGTTATTAATCCGGTTTTAATTGTTATATTAAATAATTTTGTTAAGTAGTAGATAGTTTATAATTAATTAAGTCATACATATACTCCAATATCCATTGCTGGCTATATAAGTTTCCACTCAAGAAGAGTCTTAGTACAGAAACTTATATTGCTGGTCACTTGTTTCTATGTTAATGTTTTGATTAAATAAACTGGTTACGTGTTACATAATATCATTTATTAGGCACGTTAATTCGATTATTTATTGTAAATATGAAGTTATTTATTATGGGCATTTAATGCTGTGTCTGAACATTAAAACTCATCCATCTTTTTGATTGTCTAATAGTGGGAAATAATAGCTGAAAATGTATTGCAACATTCTAAAAAAAGTTAATAGCTCTTTAAAATTGTATGAAGACGTGGTTCAAATAGAGTGCATAAAAGCAATCGTTGGAAAATGTATAGTCAATTAGACATTTTTGTAATATGACTGATACATGAAAAAGCAGTGGAAAAAATATCGGAGAATTCTTCATTATTAGCGTGCTTTTTTCCACATACGTAACAAAACGGAACTCTTATAATAGAATTAAATTAAACCCGATGATTGAAATTATATTGTATATAAATTAAAAGGTAATAAACTTGTCTTGTACATCTTAAAGCTTTACTGGTTAGACATTTTACTAACATCTGTCTGTTTATTGGCGACCAATCATTATCGTTAAGAAAAACTATTAACTACTTCAAATGAAGTCTATAACTATTAAGATTTCTTTGAAAATAGTCGATAACTATTCAGATGTCTTCGAAATGTCAAAGTTAAACTAAGATTTAGATGGATTTTACTGGAAAAGACAGTTAAAAAAGACATCATTAAAACAATGACGGATCAAGACAGTCTTGTTTCTAGAAATCGGTGTATTAAAATAAAGTATTGATTCCTTTTAAGGGATGAAAAAAATAGTTTAGTATTTCTTGAAGGATTATCGCCAAATACTTTCATTGCTTAAACTTTTAATGATTTCGTTATCGTTTCAAATATTGGAAAATATGTTTCAGGAAATAGTATTTGTATTTAACGAGACATTTAGGAAATAAATGTTTGTCAGCATACATTAGTATATTATTTTTGTATGTTTTTTTTTTTTAACCGTAATGATTCAAACCGTGAATGTTCAAAATTATCTACTTTGTTCTGAAATGCATTTATTACCACTTCATTTTAAAAGAACGGATAATATTAAATTGCAAACGAGTTAGAGGTTTAGCTATACAGGGTGAGGCAAACAAAAGTGGCCCCGGTCTAGAGATAATAATACGGCATAAATGTTGCCCAAATCTAAAACCAATACAAAACAGGTTTGCTAACTGAAGCTATTGATCGCTTCAATATTAAGCTCAAGCAAACGATTGGCGACTTATTTGCCGGCAACTACGCCAAGGTTTTAGAAGCTAGTTGAAATGAAACATAAACAATGTTTGTAGAGCTGATCAAGAAAAGTTCCCACAAGTAATTATTTGATTGTTTCGGTCGTTATTTATCCCAGGGAATCGAATCTTTTTGTTTTTGGTAATACAAAACATTCTAAATTGACTGCAAGACACAAAATTTGCATTATGGGACGTCTTCATACAATACGAACTAAGATCTGAACCGACACTAGCTCTAATGTAATGTGAAGCTAATCCGATCCAACCAATGCCAAAGCAGGTTTCAGGTGGCTTCAAGAGTTTTTCTCGCCAAGCATTTCAACGTATTCGTATCTAGACTGGGGCCACTTTTGTTTGCCTCACCCTGTATTTGTATATTGGAGGATTCGGTATTTAAAACAACAGAAATAGATAAACACCATAAACAAGAACGCATTATTCAATATCCTTAAAATCTAAAAACAAGCAAAAAAACTAAATATATACCTGAATCAGTAGCTCACTTTAAACGATGGACTGCCTACTTCTTAGAGAAGATTAAAACCAAGGTTTAAGAGGTACAAAGAGTGGAATGAATGCAAATTGTAATAAAATAGTTAATTGTTACTTTATAAGTATTTTTGAATTCTTTATTGTTGAAATTTTTATTTTAACAATAGTTTGCAATAATATTTTTTAAACTTCCGTCTCCAATGTTATAAACAATGTCCTACATAGGCAACAATGTATTTGCATTTCTACTAAATACCTTATTTTCCCATAAATATATTTAATTCAATTACTTTTAATATCTATCGGTCTATGCGTTAGCAAAAATAATAGAATGGAAATCTTTGAAAAATTATAGAACAATTCCGGCATAATATCCAATTATTTTTCAATTGGACTATTTTGTTTTGGGTAAAATTGTGCAATTAGCAACACATTTTTATCCAATTTAGTTCTACAATTTTCGGAAAAAGTAGTATTTTTATGAACCCTAATAAACTTTTTACTTTTGGCATGCCAAGAAATATATCTCGAAAGTAAAATCTAAAAATGTGCTAAGTCATTCTGAAAACTTTTACATCCGGACACTTAGAAAAAGCTTGTGCTCAAGTGGAAATCAAGCATTGTATAAAAATGACAACATTACAATATTTGTAATATTGTGCTGTTGCAATACAAAAATTTGCGTTGTTCAAATACAACTGACGATAGCGAGGGGAGACGATTATTACATCCAGCGCGATCAATAAAAAACTGTAAACTATATTGTTTTCTAAATAAGTAAAGGGCTGGGGAGCCCAGTCGGTTAGGCACTCGCCTTGTATGCAAAAGGTCCCAGTTTCGGATCCAGGCATCGCTAAAACAGCTGCCGACCTTTAAACGGCCCGTTCAGCCAAAAATGTCCGACGAATAATATCCCGTGTAAGGGAGTGTACGTTAAATATCCTTCTAAGTCTTAGCGCTGCGTACGATGTCGCCCTTAACGGTTGCGTTGGGTGCCTATTTTGGTGTCGACTCGTCACTTGACTGTAGTTCTTACAATATGACGCCCATCGCCAATACTCTCGTGTAGCTCTAGTGCAACGATAATTCAAGCCTGACATAACCTAAATTAGTAAAACAAAATTGTGCATTTCATTTTAAAGTATCGCAATACATTTTTTTAAGCTTTAGTATAGCTATTCATCCAAAATTTTGAAAAGTAGATGCTAGCAGACTACATTTCGGAAAATACATGTCAACTGCTCCTTTAACACAATTTTTGTTCTAAACATGCATTATTATTGAATCTCAATACCATATTTGGATTGCCTTAACACAACTTGTAATTAGCTGAGAAAAGCATTTTTTTTTATTAGGAAAGTTAACACAGCAGAGTTTTCTCATTTTACTTTGGTTTATTTGTTACTTTTATCGTGACATTTGCACAGTAATAAACATGTTAACTGAGTATATTATATACTGTTAAAAATTATTATGCATAGCACGTTAGCTATTTTTAGCTTTTAAGCCTGCAAAGTAAAATTCTTTTTGTATCATTTAGCACGCAAAATATCAATTGAGTGTTTTTACTTTTAATTACAGGTGGTTAGAGAGAACAAATTGCTCAAACCTGAATCTCATACTGGAAAATAATCTTTGCTAAAGTGTAATAAAAGAATTTTTTCAAATAATAAGTTAAATTTTAAATGTTATTTAATAAGTTAATTTTCATTTAATTATTAATAGTCGATAGAAAATTTGGTTAAAATAAAGCAAATAGTGATGATGGTAATAACAATAATATAGAAAATTGATATAATCTATAATACCAACAATATAACTCAAATAATGAAAATAATGACAATCAAAAATATAAACTTAAATACAAGACAGTGTCTGTTTGTCTTTACAGTTTCAGAAGGCCTTCATGCTTTTTTTTTAGTTCTTAAATTACCAATTCACGCATAAAAAATATTATATATTAAAAAAAATATTATAGCGTTACTTAGTTCTAAAATGAAATTAAACACATTACGAAGGCTCTGTTACAATTGGATTTAGTAAATATTTGTTTCAGTGAGAAATTATTTGAGATCTGAAAAGTTATTAATTAACTTAATAACTATTTGATTAAATATTACACAATTTCTTTGTCGATTGAGTTTTATCTAATTTTTTTAATTAAAAAAAACCGTTTGGTGATGAATAATTTTATAAAATTTATTTATGATCGTACTCTATCGCTTATTTTATTTTGATGTAGCATTCTGTCTGACGTTTAATTTCATATATTGGAATTTTTGATTTATTTCGGCTCTTTTTTTAAAATGAAAGCATACAGAATTTAATCTTAAAGTTATCTTTACGCAATGAAAAACAATTGAAAAATATTCTTGTATTTTATTTTACGGTTATATATAATATTTACTTGATGTTTGATTTAAGGAGGAAAATGTTTACTAAAGGCAATTCACAAGTAAGAACATCTATACACAGTAATAAAAACAAAAACAAAACATGGGACCCAAAATGAGTTTGTAAAGGTAACTATTGTTATTACGATGTTCCTCAAAAATATATGATACTGTAACCTCAAATTTTTTTTTATCTAATTTTGCTATACACATTTTAGAAAGCAATATAGATTACAGGTTATTGTCAATCGCTCATTGGTATAATAATCATCTCCAATTGGGATTGTCAGTTGTGATGCAACAACACAAATTTGTGTTCGTATGTCATCAACACAATTCTTGCAATGAAACAACACGTTAATGTAATGTTGCCATTTTTACACAATTTTTACAACACAACTTTTTTCTGAGTATGTATTAGCGAGCCGCCCCGGTGGTGCAATGGTTAGGATGCTAGCCTTTGGAGCTGCTGGGTTCGGGTTCGAATCCCGATAAGGCATGGTTGTTTGTGTCCGTCAATAAATGTTGTTATTTGTCTATGTGTTTGTGTCGTCTCTTTCTTTGTGCTTGCGTCATTTCTGGAGTTTAGTACAATAGACTTAAAGTTGCAGTGCTTGGCGATCTTGCTGCCCCACCAAGAAAGTCATAAGTCATGCATTAACAATTACGATCTGCGTATAAATTATGAAAGCGGTGTATTCATAAAAAAAGCTAGAATTAGAAAGATTTAGATAATACGAAATAATTTCCTTTTCAGTTAATTCTTTCGACATAAATTGAGCTCATATTTTGGTACTCAAAAGTGGAGGAAAAAAGTTTTACCACGTTTACCTCACACTTAGCACTTGCAGAAACATCTCCCTTTGATAATTTATTATTTTTATTTATAAAAAGCTGCAAAACATTTTCAAAGATTTGCTAGAATACCTCATAAACTTGACAAAAAGACATCATCATCATGTTAATGTCACATTTCATCATCATAGAAAATGTCAACTTCCTCGTAATGCATCCATTTTTAACCACTCACTGGACCTTTGAATAAAGAACGTGATGGGTCTGAGGCATGGAGTTGAGAAGTAGATGAAGAGGCTTGGCGTACATAAGAGGTGAAGCCGTCATAAAGTCGCCAAGCCTCCCTAGTAAACCTACTCCCCTCCCCTACTACGCAACGTTTCACTGTGAAGCTTATATTTATAATTTTATTCATAGGAAATAGTTAATTCTAAATCAAAAACTGACACTTTATTATTGAAACTGTATTGTTTATTTGAAGATGAATATAACAAAACTAGGTAGCACTTGTACCGAACATGAACAATGTGGACACTCCTAATATCTTAAAAAGTTATATCCGATTATGTACGATTATTATATTCATGAGAGATTGAAAAAAAAACCCACCCTTCAAACTATATTTATTTTTAAAAGATGTATAACAAAATTATAAATTTCATATTAAAGTAGCAAGGTACATATTTTTTAAGCTTCAGTATAGCGTTACTTATCTAAAACATTAATGATCAGATACTGAACTATACATTTCGGAATAATACATGCGTTCTGCGCCTTACAGTGTTTGTGCTAACCATGCATTATTAGTTGGTCACCATACAATTTCGTATGGCTTCAACCAGTTCAGTTGTAGGTTGTAGGCTGTAGCAAGATATCTGAATTTACCTGAGATGGCAGCAATTCCCGTCACAGGTAGGGCAAATACATTGCAAATCTAGATTTTATTCGAGAGTCAAAGAGTCCCCAAGTCGCTGTACACTCCACGCCAACCTAAAATGGGTTAAAACAAAGTGTAAAAAGGCAGAGGAAAGTACACGCGGTTGGTCCGTTAGTTGGAAACCCTTGAAAGGTTATATTTACATACAAAATTACGTGGATACAATTTATCCAAAATATAATTTTCATTCCGATAAAATTGCCAAATTTTCTCAAAAAAATATTCAAATCTGTTAGACCTTAAACGAAATTAATGTTTTAAACATGTTTTGTGGTTGGATTCATAAATTATTTACGGAACTCTTTACTTCCGCGGAAGGATCTTCTTATTAGCATGTTGCTATTTACCCAACTTAGGTTGGAAAGGAGTGCAGTAAAGATTAACGAACTCCATTGTAGAATAGCGCCAAATAATTCGCCTATTAACTTGTTTACACTCTTAAAATAAAAGAGTGAAATCCACTCCAAAGGAGAAGTGCATTTTCGACACTGGAAAGGAGTTAAAATTAACTCAAACTGATTTAAAATTAACTCGGACGGAGTTAAAATCACTCGTTTGGAGTGATCCTGTCGCAGGTTTAACTAAACAAAGGAGTAGTAAAATCCATTCCTATAGGAGAAGTGCATTTTCGACTCTGGAATGAGTGGAAATTAACACAGACTGAGTTAAAATCGCTCGTTTGTTTTAAGAGCGTAGGCTTACTACTAAACGATAGATGGCTTCACTTGGCTAAACGGTTTTCGTTTCGGTTTTTCCCCGGCGCCACCTCCATCTCCTTCTTAACTCCTTGGTCTGAGGTCACATTTCAACCGCAGATGTCACTTAATTACGGTCTTGTTAATGCATCTGCGGGAAAAGTGCCAAAGAGAAACGGAGATGTACTATCCAGAGACAAGTTTTTATCCCTTTGGGAAGACAGTCAAAGAAATTCACCCCGAGCTATTCAATTACAGTGTTAGGACAAATTGAAAAGGTCTTGTATGTAAGCTGAGATCAAAAAGATTTTTTAGTGTTTTTAAACAAGACTGCAGGCTAAGGAACCAAATTCAATTAGTTATTGATTTATCAATTTTTTTCAGAGGTCGATTTCAATTAGTTTTCAATTATTTTACAGAGACTAACCTAAATTGGTTTTAGAATTGTCAATATAAAATCTGTTCTGCGATGTTTGTTTTTAGGTTATACATTTTAAAAAACTGGCGATATATTAAATATTTAAAAAGGCTCTTTTTTAGAAATAAAGGTTTTTTATGGAAATTAATCATCGAATTCAAATAAAATAATTTAAAAGACACCTTTTTAGAACAAGAATTAAAAAAAAAACCTATCTAATATTTTTTCCATCCTTCTTTTCTAATGCTTGTTTGTAAAATTATTTAGTATAAACTAATTTTTTATGTGTTCCAAGATAAGTAAATATTTGATAACGAGTCTTTGTTACCAAACTATAACTTACTTCAAAATAGAGAATTTCATTTAATTGATTGAAGATTAAACGAAGATTAACGAAAATAAAAAATAACAAATTAGATTAATTTATTTAAAAAAAAATGGTAGTTTTAAAATATATCCCAATTCTTTTATATTTACTTTTTCTATACGTCATGATCCTATTGAATACATTTTAACTCTCTAGTGGGCGCATACAAATTACAATTTCGCAAATTGAAAGCAGTTTTGATTTTTCCTCTGTTAAAAGAAGTTTTCTGACTTCTAGATGAACTCCTTTATAGATCGGTACAAATTAAAAGCACGAGCCCCATTGAATTAAAGTTTTTTTTTACTTAAGGCTTTTTTGTTCAGTACAAAATTGCGCTCTTTTACTTGAGAAATAAATATTTAAATATTTTTTTAGAGACCTCAGATGTAATAACTTAAAAATACCACGTTACGAGATAATTTTTTATAAACTACACTGTAACAAATGCACTGTACACAAATGCACTAAACACAACACTGTAACAAATGTAACCAATTGTAACAAATTCTCTTCTTATATTTTATAACATTTCTGTATTTTTTTACAGAAAATTTTAGTTTTCTCAAACTTCAGAAATTTACTGTAAAATTACGTCTAAGTTTTTTCCATCAAAATTTAATATTTATTTACTTTTTGCTCCACATTAGGTATATGTTTTTCAACTCTGTCCATGGACACATATAATTTATTACTTCACCAAAACACAAGCAACTCTTAAATTTGGAAAAAAAATTAAAAGAAATGTTCTCTCTTCTAGATAAACACCTTTGAAGCTGGCAACAAATTGAAAACCTAAGCCCGATAAAACTCAAGTAAGTTACTTTATATGGAGACTCTTAAATAAGAGTATTTCGGTGAAGATTAAAGCAAGCAGAGTGCAAACACGCTGAATGTATGTGTTGGTTTCTGTTTGATGCAGCTTCAAAAATCGATATGTTTGTCTGTTGACATTTAGAAAACATTTCGTTCGGTTGATTTGAATGACTTTTTGTTTGTTGAAAAGCAATGTTTAGAGAGGCCATGCACTGTAAAAAACCGCTGTTTTTGACAGTTAAAAACTCTCAACTATGACGCCGGTTAATAACTGTTTTTGCAGTTTAAAACTGTAATTTTAACAGACTGAAACTGTTAATTTAGTAGGAAAAACTGTTAATTTAACAGCTTCTCCCTGTTTAAATATAATACCCAATACTCCAATACTAGCGTTATTGCTGACGATTTAGTATTAGGCTTGCATGCAAGAGGTTCCTAGAAGAAGTAAGGACCGAGTCAGGTTTTGATCCAGGAACCTCTTGTGTGCGAGCCCAATACTGAACCGTCTGCGATAAAAGTAATTGCTCGGTCACGAGGGCTAGTATTGGGTATTTGAACTTAAAGATGATTTTAATCACGGGACTTTCTCTCTCTCTCTCTCTCTCTCTCTCTCTCTCTCTCTCTCTCTCTTTGCACGTCTAATTTAACAGTTTCTTCCGGTTAAAATAACAGTTTTTCGCTGCTAAAATTACAGTTTTCCTGTAAAAAAAATTGCAGCTTTCCCGGTAAAAAATACGGTTTTAAACTGTTAAAAAGACAGTTATTAACTGGCGTCAAAGTTGACAGTTTTTAACTGTAAAAACAATTTTTTTACTTCATCATTTGGGACTTAATACAAGGTAGCACAGTGCTGTTTACTTTAATAATCTCAAGAAAAAGCTTGTGACGATTTTCAATACAAAAAAAAGTTTTTTTTAACCCCAGTTCTTACAAGTTGGGTTGTAGCTATATATACGAAATTGTATAGTGACTAACTAACAATGCATGGTTAACACAAACATTGTAGGGCCAGCACGCATGTATTTTTCCGAAATGTATAGTTCAGCATCTGATCGTTAATGTTTTAGATACCTTGCGACTTTAAAATGAAAGTTATAATTTTGTTACACATCTTTTAAAAATAAATATAGTTTGAAGGGTTTTTTTTAATCAATCGCTCATGAATATAATCGTACATAATCGGATAAAACTCTTTAAGATATTAGGAGTGTTCATATTGGGTACAAGTGCTACATAATTTTGTCATGCATATTTTAGTATACAATACAGTTGTTTGACCGATTGCGCATAAATATGATAATCGTCTCCTCTAGCAATCGTCATTTGTGTTGGAACAACGTAAATTCGTGTTCGCATGTCATCAAAACATTTTTTGTGACGAAACCACACAATAATAGCATGTTGCCATTCAAACACGATACTTGTGTTCCCCTTGTACAGTTTGAACACAATTTTTTTCTGTAAATTTATCCTGTTACAGGCATCGAAAATGATTGGAAGTTGCTACAATATACGTTAATAAAATTCACTTATCGTTTATAACATTGGTAGTGGATAGATTATTGGAAGAATATAAATACTATAATAAGAGCGGGATTATCGTTGTATGAGTAAGAAATGTATTGAAAACATCAAATTTCAAGTGTGTCGTTCCAGTTTTTTTATTGTTACAGTTTACTTTTGTAGTTTAAGAATCAGGAAAAAATTGAATGATGGATTGCTTTCCTATCGAAACAAAAGAACACGATCTTGTTACATTTGTTACATTATTGTTATATTTTACTTTGGTAGTTCAAGAATCAGAAAACATTACCTGAACGATTACTTTCCCCAAAACCCAAAAGAACACGAACCTTCAAAAGAACATGCAATTAGTCTTATAACAGCGGGTTAGTCTCTTTATATAGTAATGATGTTTCCAAAAGACGAACTTTCGTAATGGACAGCGATATTGCAAATGAACAGAGACTGTTTTATTCAATAGAAGATAACAATATAAATGGTTGTTTAAGTTTTTGTTGGGCCATTATTGTACCTAATGATTATTATTCAATTATACCTTTGATAATTATTGTATTTAAGGTTAGTATCCACACTGTAAAAAAAACCTGTTGTTTTAACAGTTAAAAACTGTCAACTTTGACGCCAGTTAATAACTGTTTTTTTACAGTTTAAAAGTAATTTTCTTACAGGATAACTGTAATTTTAAGAGGAAAAACTGTAATTTTAACAAGGAAAACATCGCTTTACTAAACCTATCGCGTTGGAGGTTCTGTTGTGAGGTTAACAATCCAAACAGTTCAAACCCAAGTAGGGTGGAGAAACAACACGCTCACGCAATTTTGAAGAAAATCAATTGCAAGGATACTGGAGGCTCGCATTCTGGATCGACGAGGTATAACACACTACAATCTCCTCGTTTAAGTAAACTTAAGTTTTCTAACTTTTTGTAACTTTTGAAATGGGACACAACTATAAAAGAAACTCATGAATGATGAAAATTTCTTCATTCTTCTAGTTTTAGTTACGCAATTTTTCTAGGTGTAACTTAGAAAAAGAGATATGCTTAGGAAAAAATAAACGCACAGATAATTTTCCATATATGAACAACACAATATAAATCACCGATAATTGCTAAAAATTCGCTGAGTATAACTCAACTAAAATGGCGATCTCGTAAACCACTATTTTCTCTATATAACCCCTAAAACTGTCTAACCTACCACCACAATGAAGAATTATTTCGTATTTTCCCAAGAATTCTTTATATTTTATATCGTTATCTCCGGCCTTTCATGATAAAAAGAAGGTGGGAGGATGATCCAAGAATGAATTCGATGACAAATAACTGATGGTAGGCGACAAGGTAATGCGACCACCTTCCTTTTTATAACACAATTGTCAATTTTCTTCGGAAGAACCCATATTTGAAAAACCGCCTTTTAGTCCAGTGAATAAAGCAGTTTTACCATACAAAAGGTCCGGTATCGCTGATTTTTTTATATGTTGTTTGTGACCCCTAGGTAGTAATAAATGTGAGTTTTCGTCATCCTCGTTCTATTGCTTTTTCCGCCATCTTGAAAAAACGTTCGAAATTTCGCCCATTTTCCAGTTTTTGCCCTATAACTTTTTTCCTAAGCATTTTTGAATATAACTTTTCGACACAGAGTTGTAGAAAACAAAATTTTCTTCAAAATATGTATGAAGAGTTTTTATGTACGACAATTAGTTAAGGAGCTACGAATCAGCAAAAAAGGTGTAAAATCGAGTGTTTCGAAAAAATATTAGGTTCTAACGACTTTCTATCACCGTAACTCACATAAAAATTCATTTTATCAACAAACAAAGATTTTACAAGTCGTAGAAAATTGGATTTCCTATAAAATACACTTATCAAATATAAGTTTTTTATATATTCCAAGAAGAAAGGTTAAATTTACAGAAACCCCAAAAAGATTCTATTTTCACCCGACGATACAATGTTTTATTTTTTTGAAGGTAGCTCTTTACCTTTGTAATTTTTCACTATTTTTGTGAATACAAAACTAGCAGAAAATAATTTTTCCTATAAAATGGTTCTATTTTGCGTTTCCTACGATAGAATGTAACGGAGCTACGTTTTTCGAGAGACGGCGTAAAATCTTGAATTTCGCCAAAAGAGCTTTATATCACTTTAAATTCCAATAATTAAAACAAAAAACTTCATTTTAGTGGAACATAATTATTGTGGAACTTGAAGACATCATTTATTAGATTGGTACGGTCATAAAAGTTATTTTAGCTTCAATACCAAAGAATTTAGTTACACTAAAAAAAACGAAGATGTTTATTTATTCAAATAAAAAATACATGTGATTTGATAAAAGATATCAATTTCATTTCAACAAATAGTTTAAATAAAAAAAAAACTTTTAGTTTAGGGAACATCTACCAATTGAACTATGAAAAAAATATGGGAAAGTGCATAATAGAAAATGATTAATTTTCTATTGTACACTGCATTACGTTACATTCATTACGTTTTTCAACCAATTTAAATACTGATGTTTTACCCCCTCTGAACATTGCTGAATGCTGACGTAGTATCGCAGCCAGTTATTGTACATACACACACATGATATAAAAATGTATGATTTTGACATTTTGGATAAGCAGATAAATTCTTCGATGAATATACTTTTGATTATTCATGAGTATTACTAGGTTTCAAAAAATAAACAGTCTTTATCAAATGGAGTTCGTGCATTCAGTAGTATTTTCCATTAGTTTTATTAGATAATTTTCTATTCAATAAAATTGGTACTAATAGTTCACATAAAGATGCATCGGTGTATAAGAATCCTCATCGTTTAAATAAGAATCCTCATCTGTTGCATTTGAATCAACATTTAAACAAGATTGGCCATGGCAATTGGTACCTACTAAAGAACAATATAATCCGACTTTTTTACAGCCGCAGTTTGCACTACAACCCTTTTTGCAATTACAAAATATAGTAAGCAGTTTTCCTGGAGCAAGTGGGAGTAAAGTTTGAATTGGCTCCAAAATATTATTTAATAATTTAAAACCCCAGTCTTCAGAGTTCAGTTGATTGCCTAGCCACGCTTGAACTGATAGTATACTCGATAAAAGTGTTGATAAGCAGAAGCAGATGTTGGAGGAAAGCAAGATAGTTGAACTCTTTTATTGTTCCGTGTTTTTTTGTTTTTGTTTTATAAAACTTAAATATCTATTATTAACTAATATACATATTAAATATCTTTCCTGCTGGCTAAGTCATTTAGGCTGTATTCTAATGAATGGTTCCTTTGCGACCGGTTGATGTTCACTTCGAGTTATATCGGGACAGTTTTTTTTTAAAGAAAAATATTGAAATGAATCGAGACTCTACTAAGAAGTTTGAGTTAAGGTATCCGATGACCTTTTTTTCAGCAAAAATAGACTAAATATCAAACATTTGGTTTTTTTGCATTTTAATATAAAATAAACATTTAGCTCTCTAAATCTGTTTCATTTTAGTTTCTAGTTTTTAATGTAGAACCGAAGTTATAGCACGTTAAAGTTTTTTTTTTTGCTTGTTTTTGCATTTTTTTTCCAAAACGCATTACGCAAAACATAAAAAATGAAGTTCTTTATTATCAACTGCTTCCAAATTTTTACAGTAGTTTAGTAACAGTATGAAGAAGGTTTTGAACTAGAATCGTGTAAAACTATTAAGAATTGGATATTTTAAAACTATTTATATGCTTGTTACTCTTTTGTTTGTATGTGTTTTCGATGTAATGCTTCAAACTTTTGCCTATAAAAAAATTGGGAGCTGATATCTTGTTCATGACCTATATTAATGTTTGTTGAGCATATATAAATTTAAACGATGGAAAAAAATTAAAAATTTGTAAAGATATCATGTTTTGCGGAAGCGTGATTGTTGAAGCATATTTTACTATAATTGTTCACAAGTACTGAATACTTTCTTAAAACTATTTCTATGTTCATAACTAATAATAAATTGCTCAACGTCATGGTTGTAATAGAATATTCAGAAACTTGCTGTCAAAGGAGATCGGCCACCTTAATGGATTATTCGACTTAGAGGAAGTCGAGTTATCGAGGTTAGACTGTATTTGCGCACTTTGACCTAGAATAAATTTTTTAGCAGACATGGGATAGGTGAGGACTTTTTATTTACACTATAATAGCATACTAATGACCTATACCAAAATTTAGCTGTATGCGAATTTTTTTTATAAAAATGACTATTTTGACAGGACGTGGTAGCCATCAAATGCATCAATTACCGTAGATACATAATGCTTAAGAATGTACTTCCGATAATCAGTGTAAATTTCAGAAAATGTCGCGTTTCGACTCCACACCATTTGGTGGAGTAGATATCCACCATCAATAGCAACTATGCAACGATATCTAAAAAATATATTTTTTATATACATAAAGCATCGATATCGTAAGATCTTTGGGGCTAAAATTATTTCCCTTCTTTTCTCTCTGTCTTAGGCAAGGCATAAAACGGCTTCTACTCATGCTTTTCGAAAAATATACCAAAATTCTTTGGTTGAATCTAAAATTTCTTTGAGATCTTACTAATGTAATTAATAAATGATGTCTTCAAGTTTTAGAATAATTACGTATTTTCCACTAAAATGAAGTTTTTTTTTAATTATTGGGATTTAAAGTGATAAAAAAACTCTTTTGGCGAAATTCAAGATTTTACGCCATCTTTCGAACAACGTAGCTCCGTTACATTCTATCGTATGAAACACAAAATAGAACCATTTTATAGGAAAAATTATTTTCTGCAAGTTTTGTATTCACAAAAATAGTGAAAAATTACAATGGTAAAGAGCTATCTTCAAAAAAATAAAACATTGTATCGTCGAGTGAAAATAGAACCTTTTTGGGGTTTCTGTAAATTTAACCTTTCTTCTTGGAATATATAAAAAACTTATATTTGATAATTGTATTTTATAGGAAATTCAATTTTCTACGACTTGTAAAATCATTGTTTATTGATAAAATGAATTTATATGTGAGTTACGGTGATAGAAAGTCGTTAGAACCTAATATTTTTTCGAAACACTCGATTTTACACCCTTTTTGCTGATTCGTAGCTCCTTAACTAATTGTCGTACATAAAAACTTTTCATACCCATTTTGAAGAAAATTTTGTTTTCTACAACTCTGTGTCGATAAGTTACATATAAAAATGCTTAGGGGAAAAGTTATAGGCCAAAAACTGGAAAATGGGCGAAATTTCGAACATTTTTTCAAGATGGCGGAAAAAGCAATAGAACGAGGATGACGAAAACTCACATTTATTACTACCTAGGGGTCACACACAACATATAAAAAAATCAGCGATACCGGACCTTTTGTATGGTAAACCCCTTTTTTGAGTCTCTATTCACTGGACTATTTCATATTTTTCACGATAAAAGACACTGTACAGGTTTGAGGGATGACTAAATATATACCATTTTAGTCTTTCCACTTATTTTTAATTAAGGGGGCCGGACTGAAACCCATATTCCGAAACTACTTGTACTTTTTAACGAAATTTTTACTAGTTATTAAATGGATGTTTAACTACACTTTATTGGAAGTATTTTTACAATTTTTCTTAGTTTTAAAGTATAATTTTAAAAGTAAAACTTCCTATTTTTACCGAAAAAACATCAATAATATTATAAAGAAAACAAAAGTAAGAAATTTATCCGTAAATACCTCCAACGGTTTTTAGAAACCAACCTTTTGAATACAGATTAAAAAAAAATTAAAGCTGATACTCAGAGTAGATTTTGGGAAAAAGGCACATGAACATTGAAAAAGTAAGTTTTTAAATATAAGTGTCTAGAGTAAACAGGAGTGGTTTCCTATCAAACGTGACTGGGTTTTTACCTAAACAACGTTTGTTTAAAAAATATTAAAAATACTTCAAGTACTCGAAACTTTTATTGTAAGAAATCGTTGTAAAGCTAAGATTTCCTATTTTAAGAAACACTAAAAACATTGAAATGACATTTTTGAAAAAATAAGAAAAACTTACATTTAATATTTTTGTTACACTGAAAAAATATTAGGACTTCTTGTCGGGGTAACTTCGGGGACTTTTTTTCGGGTGAATAAGCCCGGTCGCCTGCCGGTTTGGTGACTTTTGATGATAGTAAATTTAATTGGCCTCAGTCGCCAAGGAAGGAGTCGAACCCCATATATTAGTTCTAATTTTGAGAATATAAGAATGTGAGTATTTAAACTGGAACCTTCGATTAAAGATAAAAGTGTTTGAAAGTATAAAAACACTACATCAATACAGTTTCCCGCACATCAATACAGATTCGCTAATTATTTTCCAAGTTCTATCTTGTGACAAATATTGGATCAATTTTTACTAATTTATGCTTCGAGAAATTTAAAATTGTGTAATCAGTCTTAAAACTTTCTAGAAGCTCCACTGAAAATTAAAATATTATTCAATTTTTTCCTTAATTTCAAACCCAAGTCTCGATATATTCTTTAAAACCATTTTGTTAAAGATAAAATTTTATAAGATATACATTATGCTGAAACTTACTTTGCATTCTAGTTTTAAGCTAATTTTTAAAATTTCCAAGCAGTATTTTGAACACTTTGTGCAAGTTAAAAAAATTTCTACATTTCCAATGTTCCTATTACAATTTTTTTTCACTTCTTTTGTTTTCAATGGAATTATTTTCAATTAGAGACGGCACTCTTAAGTAGTTTTGGAATTGTCAATTAAATTATAAAGGCTGTTCCAACACTGCAATTTTTAAGCTATACATTTTTAAATACTGGTGAAAAACTACATATTTAAAAATAATAAAATATTTTACATACACGATTATAAGTTATGTTTACAAACTTAACTAAATTTTTATATGCGGAGTTTTTATTTATTAACGCGGTCAGTACAGTTTTCTAAAAAAAAACAACCTTTATTGTTATACATATCGAGTATATGATGTGTGTTTATCTTTATTTGCTTTATTAACCTTGAGAGATAATTCTCTATTTTGATCCTAAAAGCGTGGTTTTTATGTGTGACGATAGACTATTATCGATTTGTATTGTCACCTCTGCAGAAGAGAAGAGGGGTGGGGGTAGGTATATCGATTTTCTTTTACACATTTCTATTTTTGTTACTGCATGGGATGATAAAGTTTGTGATATTGGTACTGTCATGGGAATTATTGATAACTGTCATTTGATAAAAATTGAATGATTTCAAAATGTATATAGATATGATGTTTGTGGGTAAGTTACAGACATCTTAGTACAGGAATATATTTGATAATCTCAAATGAATTGAATTGAATTTTTGAAATAGTTATTGAAGAATACCATACTAATTTTTAAGAAACTTAAAAAAGATTTCCAGACATAAAAGTGCTAAATGAAGTTGTTATAAGATGAATTTGTAAGTAAAGTGAATTCTACAAAGGTCCTCTTATGTGTATCTTTGTAGCGAAGAGAATAATGATAATGCACTCTAGGAATTAAAAAAAATATTTTTTCTTTAATGGGGCTGCAACATTGGAGATCAAGCCTTTGCAGACTCGGCAAATCCCCCAGAGCTGAGATACATTTTTTGTGGCACCATTTAGGCGACTCTCGCTACCAATTTTGATTAAAATGAATCTGAACTCTCTGTGGATGTTAAAGTATGAAGAGATTTAATGTTGCTGAGACAACCCAAGCCAACCCAAGCCCACCTGGGATCTTTTACATGTCACACAATCATATAGCCGCCCCGGTGGCGCAATCGTTAGGACGCTAGCCTTTGGAGCTGCTGGGGTCGGGTTCGAAACCCGGTCAGGCATGGATGTTTGTGACCGTCAATAAATGTTGCTATTTGTCTATGTGTTATTCCTTTCTTTGTGACTGTTAACATTCTTTCTGTGCCTGTCCCACTTGACAAAAGCTTATAATGGGGTTCTCTGAACAAGCACACAAGCTGGGATATAGATGTACCATACCATACCATACAATCATATGATATGCGTGCCCAAGATTTTCCATCCAGAAAATCCGACGACTCAGCCGGGGCACGAATTCGTGATCTTGGGCTTACGAGGCGGAGACGTTTAACCTCTCAGCCACTGAGCCGCTAAAAAAACAGTTTGCTTTGTATAAATACTGAGGACTAACTCAAGGAAAGTATACATAATTGCTAAGATTACTGATACTAAAACGATATTTGTGGAGTTTCGACAATAACTTAATCATGGAATTTAGACGCTTAACTGATGGCATCTGAACGACCCGCAAACACCACAATCAATATAAAGATTTTATCGAAAAATAATTTATCTTTGGCAGACACATCGAAATTTGCATTTTTTGAAAGATTTAAGCAAGTAGCATTAAATAATTCGAATGAAATACATTAAAGTTTACCAAATGTAAAATAAACAAATCGGGCTATTTGTATAGTCCAGTACATAAAATACAGACGGAGTGGATGTTAAATGGAATAAAGTATTTATTTGTTAATTAATGCTGGGAACCTTTAATATTTGCATCAATATTTCTGTAATTAATTCGTTTCGAACTGAAATATACATAAACATACATTTGTTTGACCTAGAATTCTTTTATGATTACTTTTCTAAGCTTAATCCCATATTAGAAATTAGTATAATGTAACGAAACATTTGGAATGCTAAGAATTAGTTCTTTTATATATTTGTAATTATTATTTAAATTATTACTTAATACTAATCAAATTAGAACTGATTTCTAACTATTACATATTACAATATACTACCACTTCTATGGACGAGTTTTTCAAGCCCATTTAAATTACAAATTAAACTAATATTCTGTTTACAAATGTATAAATAATTGACGTTACATTTATGTAGTAATAGAAAGCTTTAGTATTAAAATACTTTTCCAATCACAGTAGACGATACACCTACACTCTTAAAACAAAAAAGTGAAATCCACTCCAGTTGGAGAAGTGCATTTTCGACACTGGAAAGGAGTGAGTATTGACTCAGACTGAGTTAAAATCACTCGTTGGGAGTGATCCTGTCGGAGGTTAAACACACAAAGGATCCACTCCTTTCGGGGAAGTGCATTTTCTAGACTGGAGGAGTGAAAATTAACTCAGACTGAGTTAAAATCGCTCGTTCGTTTTAAGAGTGTATGCTTTCTACTCCGTGATTGAGCATCCGGGAACTAATTGTGAGATGTGTCGTAAAACAGGGGTTCCCAACCTTTTTTTGCACCTGCGTACCACTTGACGTTTTGAGAAATTTTGGCGTACCACCAGACCTAAATAATTTAATAAACTTACAACAGGGCTTGAAAAGCCGGCCGTCCCACCGCGTACCAACCAAAGAGTTCTATAGTAGGGTAAAGGAACGACTCGTACTGAGCTGCCATCGTCAGCCATGGCTCACTAACGGAGCCCAAATCGAGGGGCAGTTAAGCCTAATAAGTGCTAGTTAATTTGTAATTTTAATACTGAGAAAGGAAGTACACCCAGGGAAAAGGCAAAAATCGAACCTGCTATCGTTACAGCGCGCTGACTGCTAGCGTTATGGACTGCGATCCAAACCACTCGGCCATCGGGCCCTACGTGCCCCCTATGTTGTATCCGCGTTGGTCCATGGTGCGGTTGGTAGGTTCAGTATCTACCCTACTATAGAACTCCTGTCGCAAAGATTGTTGAGCTGTAATGATTTTCCATTCAACTATTTCCAATGACCGGAGTGGTGATAACTTTTCAAGCTCTGCGCATTATGCAGTTTCACAGTGACCGGGGAATCTCTCAAACTCTTCGAAAGAATATCGGGTACAGCATCATATGCGATTTTTTTTTCAAATAATGCTGACTTCAATATGACAACCTCAGGGCCGGATTTAAGGATTTGCCGCCTGTAGGCTCGATTTTCCGCTTTCTTTTTTCAGCGTCTGGAATTGTGTTTTCCTACCCCCATTTCCGTTAAAAGATATCCCAAATATAGTTTTCTTGACTATTTTTCTTCTGTCTAAAGCATAAGAATCATCTATACACTACAAATCGAAAGCGAAATAAAAGGCGAAATTTTTTAACTGGTCTACAATTTTTCTTTCAACTTCCAAATCCGGGGCCAAATGATCTCGTAGCGGCCATATTTGCAACTATACGAATTGTTTTATGCCGAATGCCGCTTTAATTGGTCGTAAAATTTGCCGCCCCTGAAAATTCTCCGCTCTAGGCTACAGCCTACTTAGCCTATTTAGAAATCAGGCCCTGGACATCCTGATGGCTTGATGGATATAATTTACTGATGGTTTGCAGACCAGCGAAAGATCGATTAACTTAAAATAAAAGTTAACACAATATACAAGTCTCCATTATTAAAGGTACTCCCCTGCAACGTCGGGTTTATGTAAAGTTAGTCAGCTATAATTTTCTAGTTCTACTACTGGAATAATACCGCAAATATTTATTCAAAAATTTTTTTTTAAAAGAAAAGGCTTTGTATTTTTACCATTTTAATTTACCTTCGAAATATTTTTAGTCATTTAGACTCAAACATTTTTGAGAACATAATTTTATATTGCTGTCAAAAGTAGAAATCTAAGAGAAATAAAAAGTATTTATTCATTAATAAAATAATTTCAAAGCAATATTTTAATGCTAAGGAAGTTAATAAATGGATTATTAATTATTTAGTGAACAAAAATAAAATCCATCAGCATAAAAATAACGTATGTTCAAGTTTTGCCACAACGTGAAAACTCTTTTACTCAAGTTAGTTTCCTTTATATTTTTCTTAAAACACTTGATAAGTTTAAAAACTAGGTTTGAAAATATTTCGGAATAAAAATTCAGAGTTTGAAATGTAAAGAAATATTTTTTCGACGTAAAATAAGCTTTTTCCGTAATACCACTTGAAATTGCCTTTTTATATTTTGGAAGCCAGTCGTGTTTATTTTGTTGTATTTAAAATAAAACAAGTAAAAAGAATTTAAGGTTAAGGCACTTATTTAACAGCTAGAAAATAAATAAAATTACTACTAGTAAAGTAAAAATAAATTGAAGTATAAAAAGACTATGTGCCAAATGATGTTGTATTAGCAGCATTATGGTGCTATTTACCCACTTGGGAATTAGTTAAAGTCCCAGCTCTTCAATTTTTTCTCATATATGAAAAAAAAAATTCTTAAAAACTTTATGTAAAACAGATAATAACACGTGCCCCACGAAGTTTGAAGATTAAAATAGTGTCAAATTTCGGATTATTTTTCGATATCATAAATAAAAAAAACTCGTTTTAAAAGTTATCGAAGTCAAAGTTTAAAAAACACCTTGTGGTTGAATTTTATAAGAGATCTGAATTGGAGATTTAAAAGTTTGTTTACAAATAAAAATGTCACTTTAAAAGTTATATCGAAGACAAAATTATATAAAAAAACAGGAGGTTGAAATTTACAAGAATTCTGATTTGTATAATCCTAAACTGAAACTTCTAGTACATTACATGTAAAAGAAATGGTTAAATTTTATATTTTGAACTTTATAACTTGAAAATTATGTATCTTGTCAATTTAATTAAAAATGTAAGTTAAAGAATACTTCATAAATATATCTATATTACTAAAATGATCGAAGTATTTATTGTAGTTGCCAACTTTTCAAACAAATATCACACGGAAATTCAATGAAATCAAACCGAGAAAAATATATTACAGTTCAATAAATCTAAACAGATTTAAGAACTCCGTATATCGAAAACTTTTTTTTTCAGATAAAAAAGATATAAAGTTGATTATTTACGCTCTCTTTCACCTGAATTAGTCTGGAATTCTATAAAAAAAAAATAAAAAGATGGAGTACTTTTATTGTTCTGTAAGAAAAAGTTTCTTCTATTTTGATATTTATATTTATTATTTTGATATTTCACAGAAGCTTCCGTTTTTATGCAGTTGAAGTGGTAAAATACATTCTCAATCTTCAAAAACACCTGCGCTATAAGTTTTGTATTTAGGATTTTTTGTTTTTGGAATATAAACATTTCAATATTTTGTGAGTTTATATAAATGTTGAAGATAGCTTTGGATGGTAAGAGTAATAAAATGTACTTGGTAAAATAGATGCAATAGGTAATTTTAAAAATTTATGTTAGTTAAGGCAATAAGTGAAATTCATTTGAAGCATTTAAAATCAACATAAATTATTTAAATGTATAAATGAATATTTTTCTGTACAAATCTAACATTAATTATTGAAAGTTAACAATCTGCTTATTTATATTTTCAAAGAAATAGCGATCATTGTAAACGTTGAATACAGGATAGTGCAGAATAAAATATAAAACCTGAAATAATATTGCATGAAATACGCTGTTGTACCAAAATTTTAGTATCAATCTCAAAGAAATATAATTTCTCTCAACTGTAGTTTTGGTTTCTTTATTTATGACTAGATCTAAAGTTTTAGATGTAAGCTCTAAATTGTATTTATAAATGCAAATGACCAAAATAATTTTTAAGCTACACATTTCTCAAAGAATTACTTAAAATCAACTAAATCCTTTTAAATTAGGTGATTTCGCCGAAATCCCCTCCTTTCCTTTCTTAATCAATCGGAACAACTGCAACACATTTGTATTTAATGAGGAAATACGTCGACATTTCAATTATTATTAATACGAAATTAGAAACTTTATTTAAGCCTTAGGATAGCGTTTCAGGAATCGTTTTCCCTTCAGTTCAGTTAAATATTCATTCCCATTTTAAACTTTGGTTGTCAAGGCAATTTTCTCACAAATGATGCCGTTTCGTAATAAGTCCCATTTGAAAATTCAAATTCAAGTTCTGCGTATTTGTTTGTATCCAGTAGCATGTCATTTTTGTTTTTTCAAGCGAGATTAATATCTTTATTATTGTCTAAACTCAGTGAAAATTATTCAATTTGATTTTGGCATCGTTTATTTATATTTTTTTTATGTACAGTGCTTGTTATACTTTTTGGATAAAGATTTTTCAACACATATGAATCGAATTTTTAATTCATAAAAATATACATTGCTTATTCTGCACGTTTTATTCAAATATGGGGGGGGGGGGGATAAGAAATAATTTTCAAATAACGTTTAATTAAATATTTAATTATAAAAGTAACATAATACTTGAATGTAGCCCAAAAGAGATTCCTTTAAATAAGAAATAAGATCTCCTTAGTTTTGAGCTTACTCTATTCCAAGTTTGTAAGATTAACATTTAATTTTTTTCGACTGCTCAAAGCTCATTTGAATTTCATCATAACCAAAGTATTGGTTTACGACTTTTCAAGAAAGTAATCTACTTAAAAATACCGGAAATTATAAAAATATTGGATTCCCACAACACTAAAAAAATAAAACCTTAATATTTATCTTGTTAGTTCTAATATATATCGATTAAGACTTTTCACGTGCTGCACATATGACATTTAAGTTTTCAGTTCACATAGGTTTTTATAGTCTCAATATCAGAAATAAATAAATTCCTTGTAGGTTAAATAAATTACAGACACAAGTGGATTATGAAATGTCAAACGACTAATTCATTCTTTTATGAAACCTGCTAATCCCAAAACGAGATTTGATCCCGTTTTTGGATGAAGATTTCAAAGAAGGATACGTTTTCGTGTGGTCACCATAGCAACAGTCCACCTTACAGATAGAGCACGTGTAGATATGATCTGTTAATAGGTTTGATGAAACTGTAACTTACATATTTGGCTCACTGTAAAGAAACTGTTGTTTTTACAGTTAAAAACTGTCAACTTTGAAGCCAGATAATAACTGTCTTTTTTACAGTTCAAAACTGTAATTTTTTTTACCGGAAAAACTGTAATTTTTTTTACATAAAAACTGTAATTTTATCAGGGAGAAACTGTTATTTTAGCAGAGATAAACTGTTAAATTACGTGCAAAGAGCCATGTGATTGAGATCATCGTTAAGCACAAATACCCAATGCTTGCTCTCACGACTGAGTAATTACTTTGTCGCAGACGGTTCAGTATTGGGCTTGCACACAAGAGGATCCTGGATCAAAACCTGGCCCTGTCCTTACCTCTTCCAGGAACCTAGTGCGTGCAAGCCCAATATTGAACCGCAGAACCGGAGAAACTGTTAATTTAGCAGGGAAAAACTTTTAAATTAAAAGTTTTTCCCTGCTAAATTAACAGTTTCTCCATGTTAAAATGTTTTCCTGTAAAAGAATTAGTTAATACAGTTTTAAACTGAAAAAAAAAACAGTTATTCTGGCGTCAAAGTTGACAGTTTTTAACTGTTAAAAACAGCAGATTTTTTAGTTCAGTTTAGCAGATTTACAAAACTTTTGTATTCCACCCTGTTGGAGGTCGGCTAATGCATCTTGCCACTAAGGATACCTTACACTCTTTAAAACAAGAGAGTGCATTTGAACTCAGTCTGAGTTAATTTCACGCCTCCAGAGTGGAAAATGCACTTACCCGGAAGGAGTGGATTTTTTGTGTGCTAAAGCGCCGACAGGATCACTCCAAACGAGTGATTTTAACTCAGCCTGAGGTAATATTCAATCCTTTCCAGTGTCGAAAATGCACTTCTCCAACTGGAGTGGATTTCACTCTTTTGTTTTAAGAGTGTATACTCGGGCTTTGGCCTCGCGTTAGCATCGGTGATGCAAAAAATAAAAACGTCGGTGAAACGAAACCTTGCGCCCACAAGCGCAAGAGTTGTCGAAAATATTACAAAAACCCGTATACTCCAGAAAGGCACCTCAAAATAAAGACCAAGCTTGGAAATCGAGACATAAGTGGTGATGCGACGTCTTTACTCCTGCATCGAAGGCGTTCCCAAAAGGGTATAGGGTACTTTGACCGAGAATAGGGCTACTTTGACTTAGAATAGGGCTACATTGACTGGGAATAAGATATTTTAGTTTACAGTAAATCTACGTAAAAAAAAATAATAAATGTTTTTTCAAATGCGTTAAACCTTAATTAAAAAATAGTTGGAAAATTTTCCCCAACCCTTTTCAACAGTCTGGGAAAATTTACCCCGCATACGGGAAACGTGTTCCAACTCAACATGCTTGTGTGTGTGCATTTAACCACTTTCTGTCAGAAAGTATATTTACTTTTTATAAAAGTAGTAACGCTAATGTGTAGATAAACATGTGAGGAAGAAAATAACATCTTGTTAACTTCAAAATATATAAAATTAAAAAATATACAATCAAAGAGAAAAAAATGGAAAACTAGCCCCGGTCTCCCCTACTTCACGAGATGCCATCGCTCTGATACCGCGCCGGAATCCTCGTTTTAAGATGGTCAGGGGGGTGCCACAAAGCTCTGCTCAGGCATGTTCTAAAAACCTTTTAAGAAGAAAACAATTAGTAAGCAAGTAAAACAAAGCACATTTAACAAAATGAACCAAGAACAATGAGACAGCAATACAGTATACCGTTTATTCGAATCCCGGTTACGTACTTACAAAGTTGGATTTATTTCTCAAAATATGCAGTATTTTTTTTTATTTTTGCTGCTCAATTTTGGTCCCGTACCTTTCGGATAAGCGGGACTCCTACTGTATATATAAAGAACATACTTGCAAAGTAGCATGTTCATGTAATAGTAGTTAGATATTGACATTCCAAATAGACATGAAGATTCTCAATAGAGACCGTGGCTAGTTTTTCAATGAGGTAAGTTTTCCACTAGGCCTTATACAAGAAATGTATCATTATGAGGAGCCAAATGGCTGATTGGTTAATGAAGCAACCCGTTTTATGTTACCCACATGAAGTTTTGCTCTGTTGGTGTTGTAATATTGCCGTTAGAGCTGTTTTTGTGATTTTTCAGATTTGAGTGAATTTTCATTTTTCATTCAAACCTAAATCAAACGTACTTATAGGAGCAAATCAGCGTGGATGTTGCGTGTGCGGCGGACTATTACAATCTTTCCGAACCAAAACCTATTTTCCAAGTACACTGGTACTAGACATCTGGAACAGATGGCAAAACACGACTTCAGGATTTCTGAATGGAATGGAAGAGACCCTTCACTGCCATTCATGGACGTTTCCACGCTTTCAGATTTGATTGGACAAGTAATTCGATTTATAGGTAAACAATGGGTGCTTGGCTATTAATAATCTTATTCAACATTTTGAAAGGCGTCCATTGAATATATAATATGATAAAATCTTAATTTTTGTTGGTCTAAATATTTTACACATATGCAATTATTTAAATTTATCATAATTAATTAAATTGATTTTTAGGAAATGTAAAAAGTCTAATATAATTTATATGGAATTCATTGTATTATATTAAATAATATGACGTCTTAGCAATTGCTTTAAGTGATTATCAGTCCCACTATTGATTTCAAACGATGTCAATTCAGCAAAATATGAGAGAATATATGATATAATCTAACCTTAGATATACAATGTATATTCTATTATATAATTTGTATTGAATTACAAGTAATTACTTTTTCAAAACTGAGTTAAGAAAAACTGTAACTTTTATTTTATGCCAATTAAATCCTCCGCTCAACTGGCCCTTACCCATCAGGAAGAGTCTGATTGGATCTACACTCTTAAAACAAGAGAGTGAAATCCCCTCCAGTTTCTAGAAGTGCATTTTTGACACTGGAAAGGAGTGAATATTAAATCTGACTGAGTTAAAATCACTCGTTTGGAGTGATCCTGTCGGAGGTTTAACACATAAAGGATCCACTCCAAAAGGAGAAGTGCATTTTCCAGACTGGAGGAGTGAAAATCAATCAGACTGAGTTAAAATCGCTCGTTCGTTTTAAGAGTGTAGACTTATTGAGGTGTTTGAGGGCTTATTTTCCTAGCCACTCCTTGATTATTTTCCTAACTAACAATAACTATTCCTATTTGAAGAGTACAGGGTGAAAACCGCTTGATTTCGTAGAAGGCTTTCCTCAACAGGCCTCTTTGGTGATGATAGCTAGAAATCGCATAAACTGGTGTAAATAAACTGGTTACTCGCTTTGTTTTTCTTTGGCGGCAACCCTGATTCATGCCAGAGATCAGTGGACCGTTTGTACCACGAATGAAGAACCAAATGAATAACCGGTTTCCTGTCGCTAATGTCCGACAAGCAGACACAATTACGAGAAGATTCCTATTAAATCAAGCGGTTCTTTCCCTGTACTCTTCATTTAATAATAATGGTTATTAAAATATCAAGATATAAATAATCTATGAGAAAAACTTTTCCTAAATTATCTACTTATTTTCACTTACATTATTGCACAAGCATCATAAAACATATATTTACGGGCTATGAGTAGTTTTAAAAAGGTCAAGCACATTTTAAGTTTCATAAACTGTTCGATTTATGTTTGTAATGAAACGATGTCCTACTTTAAACTTTTTTCAAACCATCTACTATAGCAATTCAATAAACATCAACGTATTCGCATTTCAATAAATAACAACGTAAACAAACACCACATTTAATTTAACAATTGAAAATCCCAACTTCATTTTATTTAATAACTGCAGCCCCCTTTTTATTGCATCGTACAATTTTTATGAAAATTTATTGTATCAACTCAATATAATAATAAATTTCCAATAAAAATAAGGGTAAAATAAGATAACTAAATTTTTATGAAACTAGTGTATGAGTATTATGACTAAAATACCACAAACGCATTTATGATTCCAATTTTGATCGAGTCTTTTCTTTATTCTCAATTCAATAAAATGATTATTATCAATTCCTTTTTATCAATTGAACCTACACACTTCGTTTATGATTGCCTCTTGGAATTTTTAATCCTGCCAAGAAAGTTTTTTTTTCATTAGTTCTTTGTTGAATTAAAAAAGTAAAACAGAAATAAATAAAAGGCAAGTTATTTAATAAGTATTCCAATATCAAGGAAGGCAAAATACTACAAATTAATCAAATGCATATCAAACGATTATTCTAAATATGTATTTCTAAATTTAATAATTATTTCTAGAAATACATTCCATTAAACACACTTCGAATAAAATTATGAATTAAAAATACCGCTCAACGAGTTAAGTTTTAAAATTTAAATGAAATTACAATCTATTACTTATGAAAAATATATCGTCTTAAATATTACATGTCATTAACTACAAATTATTTAAATATACAATGCTTTTAGTTAATGGTCTTTCAAAAGTAATTATTTCATATACTTTTATCGTCCATACATAATTAAACAATTGAATAAAAATAGTTTTCGTAAGGTAGGGTATGATTTCGTCTCTGATTGTAGCAGCAATAAATGCAAAAAACATAATGTAATAAAATGTATAGGGAAATTAAGATTTATTAGATAGTATGTTTTGAGAAAGATTCAATAATCATAAATTTTTTTATTTAAAACTATAAGTAAAATTATTGAATTTTTTTGTTCATTATAGATTATTAACGAATTACTTTTCGACCTTTTTTCATGTACTTTTGAGAATCTCGTTGTATAAAATCTGAGCAATGTTTTGAAAGTATGTTTAATTATTCTCCATGTATCTTGCTTGCGTGAGTCAATTTTTAGTTTGAGAAAAAATATGTTTTCATTTAGAAATGAAACATTAAGATTTTAACTACATCCTTCATATAATAAATTGATGACAGTTTTTTAAACTAACTTTATTAATTATAATCTTTTCCTTAAGCACAAATATATAAAATTACATTGTGAAGTATTTAGTTAAAATTTTCTAAAAATATACTATGTTGCACTATACCAATAATTTAGTTACATAACAAATGTTTTGTAAACTAATAAAACACATCTTTATAGCAATTTAAAACTCACAATTAAACTTATATCGAAATTTCCAAAAGGACAATTTCAAATGATAAACTGCAATTCATTATAGTTTTCACTTAAAACCAATCAGTTGAGCGAATTAAATTGCTATTAAATCTTCAAATAGGAACTGAAAATTTAAGGAAATAATTACTATTTCCTTTAAACAACAGGATTCCTCAATTCCTTAATTCTCAACCCGAAATTCCTGCACTCAAAATGCCAAACCATTTTAGAAACCAATCCCCTAATTCGTGAAATGCTAAATAGAATTTACAAATTAAATCTGAGGTTTTGTCTCAATCTGAGGCTAAAT
This sequence comes from Hylyphantes graminicola, assembly GCA_023701765.1. NCBI lineage: Eukaryota > Metazoa > Arthropoda > Arachnida > Araneae > Linyphiidae > Hylyphantes > Hylyphantes graminicola. Next base: position 14,062,449 of record CM043111.1, read on the forward strand.
AGAATTTACAAATTAAAAGTAAGGATTTCCGTGGTATGTGTGCTGCTTTTATATAAATATAATACGAAATTAAATTTTAGTACTCTATTTAATTCCAAAATAAAATTTACAATGTTTTTTTTTAAACAATATTAGATATAATAGTTATTTATGCAACTAGTGAGAAAAGTAACGCTTTTTAAAACTAGTGGATTTTATTTCACGTGCGAGGTACGAGCGAGTGAAATAATGACACGTGTTTTAAAAAGTTTATTTTTTGCACGTGTTTCATACACTATTTTTTATAATTGTGTGAAAAAAAAATATCATTGGTCCAAAAATATTTCACGCGCATTTATATCTTTAAATAAAAGTAGATCGATAAATATCTGGATTTTATTAATATGAAATAGAAATTTTAACTTGAAATGTTGGCATCTTATGAAAAGAGGGAAAAAAAAAGTAATTTTTTCCACTGCTTTTGGGTAAAAAAAAATACTTTTTTTCACTGCTTCAAAAAGTCTAACTTTTTGCACGCGTCTGATATTGAAATTGTAATGTAAAAGTCGGATTTTTTTCAAGCAATTATAAAAATATAATTAGTCTTATGTATCATTATCCTCTTAAGACCCGAGAGCAAAATAATGCACGCATATTTTTAATCTAAACATTGTTTTGCACAAATATATGCTAAAAAGTACACTCTTAAAACAAAAGAGTGAAATCCACCCCAGTAGGATAAGTGCTCTTTCGACACTGGAAAGGAGTGAATGTTAACTCAGACTGAGCTCAAATCACTCGTTTGGAGTGATCCTGTCGGAGGTTTAACACACAAAGGATCCACTCCTTTCGGGGAAGTGCATTTTCAAGACTGGAGGTGTGAAAATTAACTCAGACTGAGTTAAAATCGCTCGTTTGTTTTAAGAGTGTATGTTTTTAAACAATGACACATGACAAATGACAGTGATTGCGCCCTCTAGAAGGGAAAGGCGTAGGCTATATAGCCCATTACCCCGCTCGCCAGAAGAGATTTAAAATTAGTTACTAAAATAACTTTTTGAAAAGTTTAAAAATCATATTTTAACTATTTTTTTAAGAACTCTAATGTCGTATTGACCCTCGTTCAGCTTCATTTTTTATAGAAATAAATGAATGATACCTGTAATCCAAGCCTGAAAACTGATATTTTGATCTTCTTCTTCTATCGGACCATATCAATTCCGGAACTAATTAACGTGTTATTTGTTTGTGGGGAGGTTTTGAAAAATGTCCCCAAATGGGGACGCCATGGCGCAAGAGTATATGCGTAGTATTTAAAATGATGAATATATGTAAAAAACTTTATTAATTATTCAATACACACTTTAAATTGGAAAAAAAAATTCTAATAGGTGTTTACCATACGTTACGACGACATTCATTTATAATCAAAAAGCTTAGTGGAACAACGTGGTAACTGACAAAGATGCGAAAATGGGAAAATGGGCTTTAAAGTTCAGCATTTGCACTTATATCTGCTAAAATGGTATTTCAAACGCTAAAAAATATACTTGAAATTAAATTTATGGAAAAAAGGAATCTTGTTATCTTCAATAATATGTTCATTGACACGAATATCTCAAAAAATTTTGTTAACAGAAATGCCACTTAGCACGTTCTTGTACTAAGCTCTTAAATTGAACCATGCAATTTATTTTTTTGAAATTTATTAAATTTACAGACTTCTAAAAGTTAAAGGGGCTGGGGAGCCCAGTCGGTTAAGCACTCGCTTAGCATGCGGAAGGTCCCATGTTCGAGTACGGGCATCGCCAAAATAGCTGCCGACCTATAAACGGCCCGTTCAGCCAAAAATGTCCGACGAATAATACCCCGTGCAAGGGAGTGCACGTTAAATATCCTTCAAAGTCCTAACGCTGCGTACGATGTCGCCCTTAACGATTGCGTTGGGTGCGTGTGGGCTCGTCACCTGACTGTGGTTCTAAAATACGACGCCCGTCTCCACTAGCCTTCGTGTAGCTCTAGTGCGACGATAATTCAAACCTAACCTAATCTTAAAGTTAAAATTTGCAAAAGATCATTTAATTGAAAACACAATAGCAGAATAAAATTCTAAAGAACTATTATATTTTGATACAATTTTCCCGAGAACTGTATAAAGCTCTCCTTTAATAATTAAATATAATTTAATTGCCTCACATCCTAAGGTGATTGCCAATAAAATAAAAATTTACGACTGTTAAATAATTATGTGATAAAATTGTCAATTAATGCCTACTTTTAAAATATGTTAATTAAACATTCTTAGCACAACATTTTTGCTTAATTATAAATCTTACTAAAAATCTAAGAGAATATTCTACATGTGAAACTCTAATTACTTTTATAATGAGGTTATAATTATGTTTACATTATGTAAGGACATTTTTGTAACTTAATGCATTTACTAATTTACAATGCTTGACTGCTTGTTGGTTCATTGGCGATTTTTTTTGAACGAAGTATTCAAAGTAGATGGATTATTGATGACGGACCGGAATATAACTTGAAATAATTTGGAGAATGTAAGTTTTGAAACTCTACCCTTTAATAAAATAATAATAATAATAATAATATAATAATAATAATAATAATAATAATAATAATAATAATAATAATAATAATAATAATAATAATAATAATAATAATAATAATAATAATAATAATAATAATAATAATAATAATAATAATAATAATAATAATAATAATAATAATAATAATAATAATAATAATAATAATAATAATAATAATAATTAATAATAATAATAATAATAATAATAATAATAATAATAATAATAATAATAATAATAATAATAATAATAATAATAATAATAATAATAATAATAATAATAATAATATAATAATAATAATAATAATAATAATAATAATAATAATAATAATAATAATAATAATAATAATAATAATAATAATAATAATAAATAATAATATAATAATAATAATAATAATAATAATATATATAATAATAATAATAATAATAATAATAATAATAATAATAATAATAATAATAATATAATAATAATAATAATAATAATAATAATATAATAATAATAATAATAATAATAATAAATAATAATAATAATAATAATAATAATAATAATAATAATAATAATAATAATAATAATATAATAATAATAATAATATAATAATAATAATAATAATATAATAATAATAATTAATAATAATAATAATAATAATAATAATAATAATAATAATAATAATAATAATAATAATAATAATAATAATAATAATATTAATAATAATAATAATAATATTAATAATAATAATAATAATAATAATAATAATAATAATAATAATAATAATAATAATAATAATAATAATAATAATAATAATAATAATAATAATAATAATAATAATAATAATAATAATAATAATAATAATAATAATAATGATGATGATGACAACGACAATAACAATAACAACAATAAAAAGCAATAATAATCATAACAGTAATAATACTAACAATAATAATAATAATAAAATAATAATAATTGAAAATTTTCTCAAATTAATTAGCATGTTTACTTGTAGTATTATTGTTTAAAGTATTACAACTTTTATAGGCTATTGGATTGGATGAGTAAGTACAAATACACTTATAGCAAACTTAATGGCTTTTGTACTTGTGCAAATATATGAAAATCGCCTATATTGGGGAAATACGTGGATATAGTCTATAATTATCAAATATATCGGTAACTACATTTAAATTTCATTTAGCATTAAGAAAAGAATTATAATTTCTAAAGATTTCTAGTTATATCTTATTATTTCCTTAGTTATTTGGTCGCGATACAATTTTTGTATTGTTTCAACACAACTTGTAATAACTGGAATTTTTTTTTGCGTTGGAATTCAATAAAAAATTTTATTAATGTATACTGGTAAATAAACTATTAAATAACAAGCAATTTAAATTTCGTTTAGCATTAAGAAAATAGTTATAATTTCTACAGACTTGCAGTTATTTCTTATTATTTCCTTAGTTATTCTATTGCAATAGAATTTTGTATTGTTTCAACACAACTTGTAATAACTGGAAAAAATGTTGTATTGGAATTCAATAAAAATATTTAATAGTGCATACTGGTAAATAAACTATAAAATAATAAGAAATTTAACCTTCGTTTAGCATTAAGAAAAATAATAATAATTTCTAAAGACTTGCGGTTACTTCTCGTTATTTTCTTAGTTATTCTATCGCAATACAATTTTGTATTGTTTCAACACAACTTGTAATAACTGGACAAAATGCTGTATTGGAATTCAATAAAAAAAAATTTATAGTACATACTGGTGAATAAACTATAAAATAATAAGAAATTTAACTTTCGTTTAGCATTAAGAAAAAAAAATAATTTCTAAACACTTGCAGTTATTTCTCGTTATTTTCTTAGTTATAGATACATTTCCCAAACCATCAAAGTCATCTTTGTTTAGTAAGGAAAAGGACTTCTGTTCAACCCAGTAAAAAAGGTTTCCTTTCTTATTTTGTCGATTCATTATTCAGACCTGAAAGATTGGTTGAACCTGAAAAGATTGTATCAATCATTAAAAAAAATTGATTAAAATTGGTTTGGGGACGGAAATTATGATGACTTGAAAGAACTGAAAAAGTAATTATCAAAATGTTACTCGTAAAAACTTAGGGGATTTCGGTAGCCTAGTGGCTAGTGTCTCGGAATGTCCCGCGATCGAGTCCCGATACTGCTGGAGACTGTGAAGACCCACCAAGTATATGCGGAGTTCGTGTTCGTTAAATCTGTGAGTCGGAAAGTCCTGTAGGCGGTCATGGTGCAGTTTCCCAAGGGTACTGGTCCCTAGAGACTATTTCCCTCTCCTTCAGGGACATGTCTAAATTGCGGAGGTGGCGATAGATGGCAGCATCTGTCACATATGTGTGTTGTGTCTGTCTTACTTGACGAAGGTTTATAAGCTTGTTTCTGACCAAGCACACAAACCTGGAAATAATGTCTACCAACCAATTAAGTAAAAACTTAGTGCTGCAATATTATCATTAGATATTTATTCCCTTCGTGTTATTCTCTTGCGCGAAAAAACTGTTCGTTTTTTTTTTTTTTTTTGCTTTCTATGAATATAAAACATAAAAAAAAGTTCTGTCAGTTTTGTGATTAATAATCCATTCTACCTTGTTTTATTCCCAAATGTTTTTTTTTAATTAAAAGCTGAAAAAATGAATAGGTTGAAAAATGTTTTTTCTACAACAATATTAAAACTTCGTCTTGTAAAAGCTTTTTTTTCTTCCGAAATCTGCTTGTCCCTCTTGTTACGTCATTTTTAATGCAAATAATAAATCATCTGATTCGATATCAAAATTTTGAAAACTTTGAAGATTCTAATATACAATTTAAAAAGTCAGTATGGGGTAGTTTCACGGTGAATCTGGCAATAGCTCTGCGGTTTTGTTGTCCTTACTCTCGAATTACTTTTAGTATGGGGCATGTCTAAATTGTGGAAGTGGCGCGCGATAGATGGCAGCATGTGTCGCGTATGTGTGTGTTGTGTTTGTCTTACTTGAAGAAGGTTTATAAGCGGGTCTCTGACTAGCCTGAAAATATGTGTCTACCATCAACCAGACAACTTTTGTTATTGATTGGTTGGTAGAGATAATAAGGTTTGTGTGCTGACCAAACGCACTAACCTGAATATAGGTCTCCCAACCAACTTGATCAAAACAAAAGTCATTTGAAAGTATGCAAAACAAAACCACAGAGCTATTTCCAGATTCACCGTGAAATAACCCCATTACGTGGGCTCGGGTTCGAATCCCGGTAAAAGGCATGGGTGTTTGTGCTTGTCAATACATGTTGTTATTTGTCTATGTGTTTGTGTCGTCCTTATTTGTGTGTCTCTTGTGACTGTCTCTGCTGGCGAGCTGGGTAATGGGCTATAAAGCCTACACTGTCCCTTCTAGAGGGCGCATTCACTGTCACTGTCAACCCCATTACGAAAATTGTTAAATTAATTTGTAACGTGAATTCTATAAAAGTACGCATGTGTGTATCGCTGTAGAGAAGAGATGTTTAATTTTTAAAGTTCAATTTTAGATAGACGCCTATTTATTTGGTGACAATGTAATGAATGAAAAGTACTTTCAGTGTTTAATAAATACAATTTAATATTTTCGATGCTATTTCAGTACTATTTCTATGCAGTTGAAATTCTATTAAATTTATTTACTTTAACTACAATTACAAGTTTTTTTAAATGAAATTAGGAAACAATTTTTAGACTGGTGCTTAGCTACCTGTTTGACTCCCTTGTTTTTGACATTAGTGTTTCTCTAAAAGTAAGTATATGCATTATCGTTTAATTATTACTTAGCGGGTGCAATGGGAAATCTAAAACGTCAGTTACATTCTTGTGAAATTAACTCTTCCGATTGAGTATCTATTTACACGAACCTTCATCCATCTGCGGCGAATCGTTTATTTTACTTTCATCTTGTAGATGGATACAGATATAATAGAGTGACCCACTGGTAAATGACAGTTTGATAAAGATGCAACCGGAATTCTAATACAAATTGCTTTCTAAACATAAACGTGCTTTTTATATAATATACATGCGTTTTATAATATTCTAATACATTTTTTTTAATATAAAATACATGCTTTTTATGCATATTCTAGTACAAATTTCTTTTTATTTATAATACATGCTTTTTATACATGATATTTGCTTTTATGCATATTCTAATACAAATTGCTTTTATATATAATACACGCTTTTTATACACATTCTAATACAAATTGCTTTTTATATTACATACATGCTTTTTATACACATTCTAATACAAATTGCTTTTTATATTGCATACATGCTTTTTATACATATTCTAATACAAATTGCCTTTTACATATAATACCTGCATTTTATACATGTTTCAATACAAATTGCTTTTTCTACATATTCTAATACAAATTGCTTTTTATACATATTCTAATACAAATTGCTTTTTATATATAATACATGCTTTTTAGCTTTGCAAAACTTTTATTTTCTATAGTGTAACTGAAAAGTATACGAGGAGATACCCCCTCGTTTATTTGCGACTTCGTCCTTTTGAATTTGAAATCGTCAAAATTCACTAATCAAGTATATAGCCGGACAGTATATATCCTACACTGTAAAAAAGAAATTATTTTTACCGTTAAATGAAAAAAAAATCTGCGAGGACGATAATCGACCGATATCTTACAGAGAAAAGTTAGTATTACAAAAATACTATAAGCTCAATTGTGCTGGAAAAATTGCTGAAAGATTACTGTGGTTAACAGGTAGACTGCAAGACAAAAGTAGTTATGCATGAAATTTTTACAGGGAAAAACTACTAAATTCAGAGGGGAAAATCTGGTATTTCAAAGTGGGAAAACTGTTACATTAACGGAAAGAATTTTTCCCCTCTAAACCTATAGTTTATCATGTTAAAATTTCAGTTTTAAACTGTAAAAAAGCAGACTTTAAATAGCGTAACAGTTGACATTGTTTAACTGTAAAAATAAGTATACATTTTAATTTTTTGTACAGTGTAGTTATAAATTGGAGATTGCGAGTTTTGCAACTAGATCTGTCATGATGCTTGACTCTGGTAACTCTGTCTGTCATGATGCTTGATACCTGACTGTCATACTTACTTAAGATTTATTGATCGGCAATGGATATGTAATGTGGGTAATACGAGATTAATCAAGAAGGAAAGTAACACGATAATAGGGTTATTGTTCAAACGGAAAAGAACTCGATTGAGCTGAAACAATTTGATACCTTGTGTGTTGAATCCGGTTTGTGACCGCCAGTCGGTTTGTGATGAGGGGTATAGAATCAAAAGTCACTAAATCCAAAAAGTAAAAATATGGGAAATCGCAAAAAAACTGTTTTTAATACCTTACTATAGTATAGAGTAAAGGGGAATATATGTAATTTTTGTACTGATTTACCTGTATTCACCTTTACTCTATACAATAGTAAGGTAATAAAAACAGTTCTTTGTGATTTCCCATATTTTTACTTTTTGGATTTAGTGACTTTTGATTCTATACCCCTCATATCTTCATTAAATTATTATTACATCTTGCATTAAAATATTATTATATCTTAAATTAAAATATTATTATATCTTACAATAAATACACGTAGGGCTTTCAATGTATTGGTTTAGTACATATGTCAATGTTTGGAAATCGCAGACTAGGTTTATTGTGAAATTCAATATCCATTTTTGGATAAGCTTTTAAAAAAACCTGTTTGGAAAATAATGATGTAAATTTTATCACAAGATAAAAAAAAATCTATGTTTTTGTTGGAGTTCTAGTACGGGGAATGATCTATTTTAATATTTTATTAGATAGGATTTGTGCATTACCCTGTAATTGAAGCAGATTACAATCAGAGGTTTTGAGTTTAAAAATCAGTTTATATTTCTACTAACCAGTTGACTTAGAAAATATTAGGAGATTTTGAGTGTAATTAGCATAAAAAATATTTCTTTGGAGGTTTACAAAATTTAACCATGTTTGTATCTCAGGTTGTAAGGGGATAAAATTACTGAACTTAATTATAAAATTTAGATGCTACTAGTGTAAAGGTCTGCAAAGTGCTATCTATCGACAATCATCAGTGAATGTCTGAATCATGTGTGAATTTTGAATGTCAATCATCAGTAAATTTTGTAAACAACCTAAATTTTTTTTTTAAAAAAGATGAAAAATATAACAGTTAATTTTGGCTTAATATTTATATACAAAAATACATGCGTTCTAATGTTAAATGCAACTATTAACATGTATTACATGTATTGTTAACATGTTACATTAATACATTAACATGTATTGTTAATGCAACATTAATTAAAAATGGTAGATTCTCTGTCAATTTGAATTTTTAAGGTCAAGTTTATTTATTGCGTCTTTTCATTATACATCCTTAGGTTTTTTTAATGTACAATATTGAACGAAGTTATGCAAATGTTTATAAATAAAAGTTAAAAAGGGCTTTTGAATAAATAAATTTGATCCCTTTTAGGTTGTTTAGAAAATATTTCGGATATTCACCGGTGATTTTTGACATTCTAAACATATTCGATTTAACGACCTTCTGTTCTATTGCTTCTTAAGTTATTGCTATTAAAAACATTTCCTTTTCAATTTAATCTACAAAATAAGTTAAAATACTAAAGATAATATTGATAAACATTGAATTTCCAAATCGATGATTTGTATATTTTAAAAGCAATTTATTGGTACATTTTTAGAACATTTTATTATTATACTTTTAAAACATTTTAATTGTCCATTTACAAATGTAACTTTTGTAATTTTTAGTGATGATATATTTTCCAAGAACTGTAAAAAATAACATTATCAAGGTTTCAGGAAAGTTCTATATTTTCTCTCTTTACTTTAAAAATAAATTTATTTTATACGCAATATAACATGTTTTGAAAATTATGTACAGATACAAAAAAAAAAATCTTTCTGCAAATTATTATTCCCAATAAAATCAATCATAAAAAACCCAAACTAGCATAATTTTTATTAAAATATTTATTGTATCAATATCAAATACACATCTAAAATCAAACTTAAAACAGATGTCTAGAATAAAACGAATTGCAGAAACAATTTATTGAATACAAAACATAACATTCTTGAAAATATACATGTTTTTTTTTATCTCCGAATAAATATTTCAACTTTTTATCCAAAAATGTAAGTTAAAAATGACTGCAAGACATTTTAGTAGGATACAAGACAATAATCAATAATCTCCGAACAGTAGAAATCTCAAATGGAATGTTATTGATATAACAACATGTTTTTCAATAACTTGTTATAAATCATAAACAATATCTATCTGTTTTTCGATTGCAAACACCGGGTTTCGTTCATAATTTGTTTACTACAGGTTATTTACTATAATTAATGTTCAGCACAAAACATATATAAAAAATGTATATTACTAAAGGTGTTCTGTGTGTGTTTTTTCTATTTCTGGATTTTTATGGAAATACATATCCATTAAAAAATCAGTTTACTTTCGTTCCATTGCATTTTTAATTACAAATATACAACATATAGATAGAAGAAACAAAACATTCGATAAAAACCATTAAAGAAATACTTCAAGGTACCCCAATCCATACTATATTCTATTTTTTTACATAAAGACTAGCTAGAGTCGGAATTTCACAAATAAAAACAACTAAGTATATATACAGAAATCATATGGAGTCTATAAAAATGGCTTTTCCAATTAAAAAAAATAGTTTTTAGGTACTACGAAACCGTAACGGTAACTTTACCCTGTAAAAATGGTAGAAGCCTACATATCTCCAGTTTTATAGGGTAAGGTTACACCAAATTTACGGAGCAACGTTACACAAGATGAGAAGTTACTCACATTTCGCGTTGAATCGTTACTTCATAAATTAAACCTTCATTAATCCGGAAGCAGTTTACGGAGTAAGTACTTTTTTTTTATGTAAGGTTAATAGATAAGTTCGGTGTAAAGTTACGCAAACATTGTTCTGATGTCAAACGTTATTTTAAGCGAAACAGCAAAGCTCCGCCCCATTCCAATAATTTATTACACCGTTACGTTTTGTATGGATTTTTAATTGCAAAAAGGGGTCTTGCTCATAAGAATATTTCTGTGTATCATTCATAGACCCATATGATCTGGTTCACTACGATTAAGGGGGTCCGATGCCTCAGACAACTTTTTATTTTATTTTTGTACATACACATTCCAATTTTTTTTTCACTTGTTAGGCATGTATTACAAACACAATTCAGCTATTAAAATTTCATATAAGTCTGTTGGGTTTTTCAAAAAATACAATTTTTGTTACATTTTTAACACTGTTCAAATCAATGCTACCTTTTTTTGTTTTTAAAAATTTTTAAACACAAATTTTAATGCAACATTTGGAGGATAATTCAAACCAAAGTATGCATTTATTAGAGATTAAAATGAACAACTTTCTTAAAAAAAAATATTTGTAGCAATTTTACCAAAAAAAAAAAATGCAGGAAAAAAAGGCAACTTCAACTTTAAGAATTTTTTTAAAAATTGTTGTGACAAATATCAAAAATACAAATGTATACTTCTGTTTAAAGTATATTCATTTGTCTAAGAAAGTAAAAGTTAGTAATGTACTTATAATATTAATAAAGCCTTAGCATTTTTAATAATCTTAAAATTGAAGAAAAAAAAGCGAACAGAGATATGAGCGTTTAAAGTTTACATTTAGTTGAGTGAGTCTTATTCAAAAATTCATAACTCAAAAACTAATGCTTATTTTTTTTAAAGCAGTTTCTTCTAAAATGTTAAGAAATATTCAAACATTATTTAAAAAAATAAAAAAATGGATTCCCCCCCCCCTCGATTTTGAGGTATTGAACTCCCTTAACACTTTCAGTCCCAAAAATTTACTACACCACAGAAACATCTGATATTCACAAAATAAGCTTAATTTAGGTCAAAAATAAGAGTTTTATAAGAAAAAAATCATTTTATTTTTTATATGGTTTTTGAAATAATGCAAAAAATTTTAACTGTGGAAAACAACAAAATAAAAATATATGTATTACCTAAAAACACTTCGATTTATATATTTTAAGGTATCTGACCAGATTACAAAAAAAAAAAAAATTCAGTATTTATTCTAACCGAAATAGTTTAAATTGTGTTTTAAATATGTGGAACTGAAGTGAACTTTTCAAAAATCAGGTGAAATGCTTGTTAGCTATTTTCTAAATAAAAAAATAGTAGTTCTGACTTCTATTGAGAATAATGTAAAATATTGTCTTATAGAACAAAGTATGAAGAATCAAATGATGTGTGTTTGGATGTCGTAACGGGACATAAATTTTTTTAAAAAAATATTGAAAGTGATGATGCCAAATGGCATCACTGGACAGAAAGGGTTAAAAAAAAACAAGAAGAAAGACTGGAACACGACACAACAGATATCGCCGAAAGAACCGAACGTTCGAGATCGCCAATAGGCCCTTATAAGTCCCCTTGCAGCCAATTCCCTTCGTAAAGTAGACGAAGGGGGCTATCTGTAGAGATTCGATCGTTCTGGGAAGGTCCCGTGGTAGACGAAGGAATTACTCGGCACCGATGGAAATCCGATTTCTTCCGATGACGGACACTCCGAGTCGAGAGTGTCGTACTGGAGGCCTCCTCCCGAGTGGTTCTAGACAGGAAAAAAATATTTCTAGAACAGTAATTTGATGGAAAATGTTGTTCGCTCTAAGAAGATTTTGAGTTTTCTAGAAAATATTGTGTCCTCGGAAACAGTAATTTGATGGAAAATGTTGTTCGCTCTAAGAAGATTTTGTGTTTTCTAGAAAATATTGTGTCCTCGGAGATGTCTGTATGAAAGTTTTATAAGATTTCGGGATAAAATGTTTTCTGAAAGTCTTGGAATTTAATTGGAGAAAATATTTTTTAGCTTCTAATTGTCCTTTTGAAGAATGATTTTTGCAAATGTGTTTTCCTAAAACTTTAAACGTGGTTGTAAAACATAATTTGATACGATAAACATGAAAGTTGTGCCTTTTAATTCTTTTTCAATATTATTACAATTGGATTTTCATTCTTTGAAATATGTATTATGTCTTTTTCATAAACTTCTACTGAAAATATCCTGTTAAGATGAAGAAATCATCAAGAAAATGCAATAGATTATCATGTTTTTCCAGCTTACTAGCAAATAAAATTTTAAAGGTAGTGCTTACTAAAGCAAACTTTTTTCAAACGATAAAATTTATACTTCGTTCAAAAAGATGATGAATAATAATAAAATATTACTAGGCAATTCAAAGTTTTTTTTTTTTTTAAATCTAGTGATTAAGTTTACCATGCGTGAAATTATCTTTTACTTGGCTTGATGATAAAAGTCCTAACTTAAGGTAGACTTAAAGGCCAAATTTATTTAAATGGATAAAATAAACCTCTTACAGGCTTTTATTACATAATGAAAAGTTGTAAACTGAAATAGAAATTAGATTTAAGTACAGTAGAGTCCCGCTTATCCGAAAGGTACGGGACCAAAAATGTGCAGTAAAAATGAAATAAAAATTACTGCATATTTTGAGAAATAATTCCTACTTTGTAAGTACGTATTTTTTTTTGTGTATTTATTTATGCGCATGCATTTCATATTTTAGTAAGAACGAAAATTCCGAGCCTTTCGTTCAAACCGAATTTCGGATAACCGGGATTCGTATAAACGGGACTCTACTGTACAACTAAATGGCTGGCGATTTTCCTATAAGTTGCAGAAATCTTGTGAGGAAGGTTTTTTTTAAAAACCTATTAACAACGATTGACAAGAAATAAAAGATCTTAATGTTAAAGCTAATATTATAGATAAACGCTATAAGCAAATGAAGGCCATAGTCCTAAACTATTTAAGCCAAAAGAGAATTTTAAAACTGTAAAGTTAAGGGGGAATGGTCGAAAAAGCGAAGTGGCTTAGTGTTAATCCAATGGTGAAAAAAAGTTTATCTACCGCATTTCTCCGGCTGCATTGAACATTTTTAGAAACTGATTATTTATGTGATAAATGTATCTGACTTATAGGTCCCGACAATCCCAATTTTTGAAATAAGTTCGAATATTTTTTGAATTTCCAATAAATAATTTTACAAAAAGCATTCGAATCAATTTTAAAAAGTGGGACTATATAGAGACCTGTAAGTTACCTACATTTATTATTTAAAATAAACCATTTGTAAAAATAATCACTACAGCCGGTGAAATGTGGCAGAGAAAATAGTTTTCCCCCCCATTTGATTAACACTGAGGAACTTGAGTTTGGAGACCTGCGGTTCAGCGCGCCCATTCCCCCTTAACGTCTTTAATCGGAAATGAAGATGTTATACCTTGTCTAGATGTCTAGCCAGAATGCGAGCTTCTAAAATACTTCCGCCCATACCTTCGCTTGGTTTTCTAGGAAACGGGTGGAGCACCGTTTTTCTAAATCTAACGCTTTTAAGGTTATGTTGTGGATTTAACAATCCGTACAGTTCACACCCAAGTAGGGTGGAGGAAAAACACGCTTACGCCGTTTTGAAGAAAATCATGAGAATGGATCTTAAACCAAAAGAGTGAAATCCACTCCAGTTGGAGAAGTGCATGTTCGACACTGGAAAGGAGTGAATATTAACTCAAACTGAGTTAAAATCACTCGTTTGGAGTGATCCTGTTGGAGGTTTAACACACAAAGGCTCCACTCCTTTCGGAGAAGTGCATTTTCAAGACTGGAGGAGTGAAATTAACTCAGACTGAGATAAAATCGCTCGTTCGTTTTAAGAGTGTATTCTCACCAGACTGTTTCTCTTCTGCAGTGTCCTTATGATGCGGCCGTAGGGATTGATGTCCTCTTCGTATATGTGCGGCCTCGGGAGTCGCCTCGGGGGTTGGATCGTGGATATGGCGTACAGCTGACTGGCAGAAACAGACAGGGCTGGGTTGGACAACTGCATTGTGGACTCGGAGGGCTGAAACGACGATATTGGTATTAATATTCAGTGTATTGAATGGTTTGGAATATGTATGGAATAGATCGCATACTTCTATTTTATGTAATGCATTAAGTTAAGGGTAGGTATATATTCCAGCTTGTGTGCATGTTCACAGAACCGCTTATAAGCCATCGTCAACTGGGACAGTCACAGAAAGAGTTTTTACGAGCACAAGAGACGCAAAGAAAGGACAACACAAACACATAGACAAATAACAACATTTATTGGCGGTCACAAACATCCATGCCTGACAGGGATTCGAACCCGACCCCAACAGCTCCAAAGGCTAGCGTCCTAACGATTGTGCTACCGGGGCGTCGTATTAAGTTATTTCTTTGATAAACCTCATAGTTGAGGGTGAATGACCGATTAGTGGTACATGAGGACATTCGAAGGCATTTATAGCATCCAATATCGCATAGAAAAATAAATTGAAAAATATAGAAAATTTCGAAGAGTTTAGTTGGAAATATTTAAATAGTAATAAAAAAAAGTATACATTTAAAATGGCAATATTTTAAATACGAGTTGAGCGTGCCTAAGATATGACTGCTCTTTTTTTTATGGTTGAAAGAAATATAATTATTAAATTGTGCCTTTTCTACTATCATAAAAAAAATATTAGATAATTTTTTATAAACATTCCCTTTAATCCAATAGCTTTAAAACGATACCAACAACAATTTTGGATCTATTATATAATATTTAGCATTCATTTTTCATCAATTTTATTTATAATTATGTACTTATAAAAAACTCTTGTAAAATTCATCCTATAAAATTACCAGACATGATTTGGAGCTTTTCGCAATAATTTGAAACTTTACTTTCACAAACTAAGAGTGTAAACACCACACTACAGGGTGGTTATAAAATGACCCTCGCTATTCGGAGTGGTCTGTAGCTTTAATGAATAATCCAAATGCAAAAAAAACCTTTCAGACACTTTCTGTTCAAGAAGGGGGGGGGGGGGGAATGGAATCATAAAAAACAAACTCGTCACTTGACCAGGGTTCCAAATTACGAGGCATAATTGGATGTGTTGGCCGTAATTAGCCATAATTGACGACGCCTCGTAATTTAGAACCCTGGTCAAGAGACGAGTTTTTTTATGGTTATTCTTTTTGAGGATTCTTTTAGGATAATCTTTTTAATGATTCCATTCATTTTCCCCCTTCTTGATTAGTACGTGTCTCAATTTTTGATGCATTTGGATTATTCATTCAAGCTACAGACCACTCCGAATCGCGAGCGTTATTTTATAACCACCCTGTACTTTCATAATAAATAGAAAGTTTTAGTTTTTCAGCAATATCTTTAAAACTTATTTGGACGACAAATGCATTTGATTTTGTTCAAATTGAGTTACTTTATAGGAAAGGAGAAGCACGAATTAAATGTTAATATTGAAAATGTATTTCTCGACGACATTGGACTTTTTAACTCGAGCGTTTACTGAGCACACTGACATCTATTGGCTAAAACATATACTAATTTAGTTTGTATTAAGAACAAAGTACTTTTGAATAAGAATAAATCATAGAGTTTCAATCAAATTTCACGTCAAAGTGACCCGACGCTAAAGAAAACACAAAAAGGCAATGCGTCTAATTATTGTAATCGATCACTTTTAAAACTTGCACTAATCTATATGATCTACAAATATCATATTTTTTAAAAATCCAAAACAACAGTTTTAAACGCTAAATGTAAGCATTACAGTTTTAAAAATAAAAAAAAAAAAAAACACTATAGTTGAAGAGCTTAGGGGAAGAGCGAGCAAAGTGACATTTTTGATAAAATTGAGAATTTTGTGTCAATGAATAAATCACTAACTTCTTTAACAGTAACAAGTTCCCCCTTTGACATAAACTTTTAATTTATTATATTTTTACGGTTTGCAAACATCGTGTTTAGAAGATCTGAAAAATTAAAGCTTTTTTTTTTCTCGTTTTCACATATATGTCACTTAGCACATTCTTCCAATAAGCTTGGAATTGTTCCTAGTATATCGTTTTATCATTGGATTTGACCACTAAATTTGCTTTACTGAGAAAAAAAAAATACATGATCTCAGAATTGCCACGTTAATTTCTTGTTTCTAAAGAGTTTTTCTGCTTCAGTTTAAGAAAATATGCACGTGAAAAAAAAACTTGTACTTTAATCTATTTCCTATTTAATCTATTTCTAAAGAGTTTTTCTGCTTCAGTTTAAGAAAATATGCATGTGAAAAAACTTGTACTTTTAATCTATTTCCTATTGTACACTTATTTGCTAACTTCGCGTTTTATCTATAATTTATAATTGATTTTACTTTTTGTATTTAGTATTTTTATTTTCTTTTGGTGTCCCCTGTTATTATTATTATTTTTTTTGTATTCGTGTTTTGTCTTTTTTAATCCTCTAAAAGAAATTAGGCTTGATCTCTACGGTAGTTGAAAGAAAAAATATATGTATTGTTGAAAATAATATCCTTACCACATAAGTGCTCCCTATAGGACTTGTAGGACCCCATCTCACGTGATCAGCCATCGTTTGGAGTCGGTATCCAGCTTGTTGCTTGGCCGCTTCGGATTTCTGGTGAGCTTTTTTCCAACGGCGACTAAGGGGCAGACGAAAATTTTAATCATGAAATTATTTGTAGTACTGTCTGTCAAATGTTTTAAATGTTTTAAAAGAATATTTTTACGCAAATAACTTTCGAAATTACCAAAATATATATATATATATATCCAAGCAAAACCGAGAATGAAAACAATACAACTGGAGCTGTTGCCACTCAATACGTAAAACATGCCCATTGGTAATCATGTGTGAAAGTAACATGAAAAAAAAACTCTTCATGTTCATTATAAGTATTTAGCCTCATATTGTAGATTTATTCTATAGAGGTCACTTTTCCATGGAATTACCCAATCACAGTACAAAATGTATGATACATAGTGTTTTTAATAATAAATTTATTCCTTACTTCCAAAGATATAGACAAGCAGCAGTTAATGCAATCACTATTATAGCAATGACAGATACTCCTACAGAGACGCCAACGACTAGAAAAGATATATACATGATATTTTAGTAGGAAACTCTATTAGCAATTTAAACTTAAACGAAAAATAATTGTTAACTTTTTTTTAGAGAATATTGATTTTTTACAAAATTTAAATGTAATCTTATCAACAAACGTATATTTCAAAAAAAGATAAAAACAAAATATTTAATATATCACTGCAGAAAAAATTTGCCGTTTGATTTTCATAAAAAAATGTGTTAGAAAAAAAATGAGTTAACTTTTTTTTACAAAAATATGTGTTAGAAAAAATATGAGTTTACTTTTCATACCAAAAAAGGCGTTAGAAAAATTTGAGTTCACTTTTCATACAAAAAATGTGTTTTTTCCAGTTATTACAAGCCGTGTTAAAGAATACAAAATTTGTGTTACGGCCAAATAATAATGCAAGTTTAACGTAAAAAGTATGTTCAAGGATCAGCTAGCATGCAGTTTTCCTAAATGCATCTCTGAATCTGCTCTTAAATATTTCGGATTAGATATCTATAATAAAGCTTAAAATATATATATTAACCTACTTTAAAAAATGAAAGTTATCATTTATTTTGGTATGCATATTTAAGAATGTGTTGATGTTGTGGATTAGTTAATGTGTTGCTTAGAATGTGTTAATCCAATAAAAATATGCGTTTGGATGTCATTAACACAATTCTTGCATTTAGTTTAGTTTGAATTAAGCCGCACTACAGCTGCAGGAGGACTACACAATTCTTGTATTGTAATAACACAATTTTTAAATTGAAACAACGAAATTCGCGCATTGAAACAACGCAATTCATGTATTGAAGCAACGCAATTCATGTATTGAAGCAACGCAATTCATGTATTAAAACAACACAATTCAGGTATTGAAACAGCGCAATTCTTGTATGGAAACAACTCAATACTGTGATGCTTGCCATTTTTACATAATAAATTATGTTCCACTGATACACGTTTTTCATGAGTTAAGTGATCTGGAAATGCTTTCAAACACTGAACATATTTTATACGATATTTAACTGAAAACCGAATAATTAATAGAAGATTAAAATCCTTACCTTCATTATCCACTTGGCACCTCGACCCACCGTAGTTCCCCCTACATCTAGAATTCATATTTAAATTAGGTCACGGCAATGCAATTTAAATATTATAAACTTTAAATATAGGTCTTTGTTAATTATTTTTAGGTTTTTAGATACGCGAATAACAAGTAGGGATTTTGAAATATGTTGACATACATTGCAATTTTACTAGTTATTTTAGTTTATCGATTTTTTCAGATGGACATTACATTACAATCCAATTACGATTCACATCATGAAATAATAAAATTAAAGTAGTAAAAGGACAAAAAAAGAAACATTATAATATAAAAATCCTATGAAAATTAGCTTTAAAACATTTTCAAGGCATAGAAAATAATTCCAACTCCTCAGAAATACTTTTGTAGTTTTATAAAATTTATAAAAACATAATTGTTCAGTAATAGTTAAATTGCAAAAAAAAGTATTCTGATTACTCTAACAGGTACAAGTATTTTTTTTAAGAAATAAAAAAAAAATAAACCTGACAACTTAGATTTAAGGGTACAAATGTTAAACATTTTGTGATGTTCAAGTGAAGACATTCCCCTAGACGCATCGTTAAAACTCTTAAAATATATAAGAAACGGAAAGTACAGTAAAATATAAGTTTCAATACGTGAGCCTAGAATCACCTATATGAGTGCCATTTTATGTATTACTTCTATATATTTTGTTTTTTGATTTTCCCTAAACATAAAAGTTTGAAAATTGAAATTAAAAAAATTAAAATTATAACAAACAATTCAGAGCCTAGAATTTTAGAAGAAAAAAAAACTTTACAGAAATATTCACACAGTTCTTTAAAAAAAATGTAATACATTTTTCAAAATATTAGCATATATTTACCTGCATTCTTGGCGTCCTTGAATTACTACACACTGACCTTTTCCGTTGCAGTAGTCAGGGGAACATGCTGCAAGCAAAATTTATTCCGTTAAAGCACACATTTGCAATGCACAGTTCCAAAGCTTAACTTAGAAATAGCAAATAATATTAGTACAGTCAAAAAATTATTCATGAGTCTCCTTACATTTCTTTAAAATTTACTATATTAATAAACTAATACATACTTTTTTTAAAAACTCGTTTTTTTTAAAGTTCTTGCTCTGAGTTTCTTTATGAAGTATGAGTAATAAGATGCCCTTATACACTGCTCAAAACAATTAGGGGAATGCATGGTTTAAACCATTTCGCCCCCAATGATTCTATTTGGTATCATCAGCTTACGATTTTTTTTCTTACTAAGTCGAACTCCTACTTATTTATCGTTAGATAGAAGAATCATGTCTTTTGAAGAAATAAATAATGTTTTTTTTTAATTGAATGAAAATATGAAAAACATGATAAAATAAAATTCACTCCAAAAATCTTTTATGAAATAAATTGACCCTAAATTCTTCACGCTTGCATTCTTAGAAGTCTAAAATCTGATTTTATCTTTTTTTTTACAATTAAATTTTTGAAAAAGTTATTGTTATAATTTGTTCTAAGTTATGATTTAAATTTTTTGCCCCTTAAATTTTAGTTGAAAAAAAATTAAAATTTGTTTTCTTGTTTTTTGCCATTTCCATCTGGATGCATAAGGAATCTATGTCATAAATTTTAGATTTTTATAATAAAAAATAAGAAGTTGGAACTGGACTAGTAAACAAAAGTACGCAAAGTGCTCCCCTAATTGTTTTGAGCAGTGTATTATATTATTTAACAACAAATGCGGATTAATATAATGAAAATGGTCAATTTGTGTCCCGAACGAATTTTTTATATTATATCTTTTTTTTTTAATCTAATAAGATATTTTTTAAAACTTTATTGCTTCACATACCAATACAAGCATCATATTTTGGTTTATTTCTTGCTGGAGAAGGTTTTCAAGTTTTCAAAAGTTAGAACGGTAACATGTCTCAACTAGCAATGTTCATTTTGCAAAGATATTTTATTCGTTTTGTGCTGTCATAACTAATATACTTGAATTAAAACTGCGTTATTTAATGGTTTTAATCAATATTATGAATCAATTTTATTTAAGAAAATGTACTGAAATACACAATTGGACCCAAAATATATAAAGAAAATATACAAAATATATTGAAGTTAAAATAGATGATTGATGCTATTGTTTAATTGCGTCGTCCTATCTGTAAAGCATCTGTAAATTGACACTTTTATAATATTAGTCCATATTTAATACAAATTATGTTGTGAATAGTACCTGAACATATTCTTCCTTCGTTTTTGGGGTCCCCTTGGAGTTTATCTGTGTATCCAGGCTTGCACTTACATTGAAATGACCCGAAAAGGTTGTCGCATTCGGCAAACTCGGAACAGTCGTTCAGTAGATGGTCTTTACACTCATTGAGGTCTAGTTACAGATGAAAAAGAAAAAAAAACTGGTGTTGATTTATTACAACCAAAAGAATATTCATAAGATTGCTATCAGTTAATAATTCTAAAAGATGCTGTACAACCAAGAATTTCACGTCAACACTGTAACAAAAGCTGTTATTATTCATCGGACAACTCTGCCTAGAACGTTGAACCTTTCGCATGAAAGGCAAACGCCTTAACAGACTGGGGAAAGCCCCCATTCTAAATAGAAATACCTTCTATGAGAAGATTCATGAAGTAAACAAGGTTGTTTATTATCTCAAGCAGTTTATTAGTACATATTCACATGTTTCGGTGTGAACCAATACGCTCACATTCATTTATGTTATTTTCTTCATGAATCATCTCTTGTGATTAGTACAGGGGGAAAAAAACTTCATTGCATAGAAATCTTCCCGTATTCTGGTGTGCTTGGTGGGCATTAGCGACAGCAAACTGTCTTCTCTCTCGGTTCTTCTTTCGCGGTATTAACGTGTGACTCGTGTCTACCGATCTCTGGCGTGAATCAAGGTTGCCGCGAGTCAAAACAAAGAGAGTAACCGGTATCCTTACACCAGTTTAGGCGACGACTCGCTATTGTTGTCAAAGAGGCTTGGTCCAGACAGATCCCTATGTAATGAAGTTTTTGTCCCCCTTCTGTAGACTCTTCTTGCATCATGTGCAAATTTGAAGATATTTCCTGATTACACTCTCAAAAATGAATGCTCAAAAACGACGAAATTTTCCTTAATTTTGACGATTCCGTTAGTGGCAAATGCTCCGAGTTTTCATTTCCTCAAAGTGAGGAAATTTGAATCGTCATTTTTATGAGGATTTGAATGTCGTCTAATCTAAAGAAATATTTCGTCATTTTCGAGCATGTGAGTACAACAATGAGATTCAGTTTCCCCAAAATCAAGATACAGAATCGTCAAATCACGATCGTAAAAGTGAGGATTCGCGTTCACTCAAAAGTCACGTGATAGTTCGACGAAGCAATCCTCAAAATTAACGAAATGAGGCTTGAGGATTCATGAATCGTCAAAAATGAAAGTGTTATTTCTAAGAGTGTATACGTTAACGGAGGCAATATCAAGTGAATCTAAGTAGAAAACGCACCTTCCACTTCCACCAGAGCAGACAAGGGTCCACTGACGTACAGCTGGCTCGTGCCCAGCCTGCTGTCCCTCCTGTTGATGGCCGTAGCAACCGCATGTTCAACATGGTGCCTGAGGGAGCCCCTCACTTCTGCCTCGGCCAAGTGGACAGTGCTGTTGATGACCATGCGGCCGGCGATGAAGTACACGCGGTTGACTACGGCGCCACGGTAGGCCTCGGACAAGGGACTGAAGCCGAACAGGGTGGACACCTGTAACAGAAGAAAACAGAAATGTAAGTAAGATTTTTAGCCTGAAAAATATAACCGAAATGAAAAAAGTAGGTATATTCAGGGCCCGATCATCGAATAGGCCGGGGAAGCTTGGGCTTCCTCCTCAAAATTTGAAGGGGCCCCCAAATCACCTTTTTTTAAACACTCATTCTGTTACAAGTATCCCCACATTTTCAAAAAAAAAATGTTCCGAATACATTTTTTATTTTAAGTGTGGGATATGAGTTGTCTGCGTTCAACAAAATAAAATTCCCCATCTTGTAAACTTTTTATAGTATTCTTTAAAAAACTTTAAGGCACTTTTGGGGGCCCTTCCAACTTACGAGTTTATGATACGGGATATCTGGAAACAAAAAAAATACCATTGTATATACTTTTTAATCGTATTCATCATTGAAGCTTAAGTTAAGCCACTTTAGTTGAGTTGCGTATTTGCCTCGGCGGGGGGCCCCAAAGGCGGAGGGCCCCAAATCAAAGGCAGGCGTCCCTTGCACTAAAGTCTTGGTCGGGGCCTGTAGGTATTCATATGATGACGATGTCCGTAAATCCACTTACACTCTTAAAACAAAAGAGTGAAATCCGCTCCAGTAGGAGAAGTGCATTTTCGACACTGGATTAGTATAAATTAACTCTGACTGAGTTAAAATCGCCCTTTTGTTTTAAGAGTGTACAAATACGGTTTTATCAGCCGGATTTTTTTTTTTTTTTTTGTGAGAAAGGTAAGACCTCAGAGAACCAACATTTATACTTTTTGTCTGTCCGTCTGTACGGATCTGTGTAATGTTTTTTTTAATTTTTTTTGTCAGTGAATATTTTCCATTGAATTAGCATTTGAATACCAACAATATGGACAACAACAGAATAACAAAAATATATTGAAGCATAAACACGTTGCAGAACTAGAATTCATTATTATGATGAAACCAAGCCCCAAATTATTGCTTTATATTTCATCTAAGGTAGTTGAAAGTAATAGAAAATAAATTTTAAAATTAAATCCTTATTCAAGGATTTGGAGTTTGTTCTATTCTGGTAGAAAAAGTGAGTAATTTAAAATATGATTTAGTAAAAAGTCTTAATATTATGTTTTTTTGCTACAGTTAATTAAAGTCTAAATTGTTTAATATATTTAGTTAAAAGTTCTACTTATTAAAAAAATCCCTTTCGTTTAATATATTCCACACCATTTCCCAGACATTATTTTTTAATATATATATAAATGAGTAGCACTTTTTTAAACGTATATTAAAACACCTTAAGAATGATAATCAAACTAAAATGATTCTGGAAAGTAAATCATAAAAGGGATATTATATTTCCAAAAAGTATTTCAATTCTGTGTAAAGAAAAAACAATATATTCAAGCATTTTAAAGGTTTTTATTGATGTAATAAAAATTAAGCCTTTATTTAGCACTTCAAAGACTAAGAGAAATGCGAATTTCAAGCGTATTATGCATGTTTTAAATTTATTCTGTGTGCGTAGAAAGTTCAGTTAAAAGATAGGCAAAAATCATGTTGCATTATTTATAAGCGAAACACATAAAAAGGTTTTGATTCCGAATCTTGATCAAAATGTTTTATTCAAAGCTGTAATGGTGTTTAACAGGGAATAAATTTATGTCAAATAAGTATTCCCAAGTAAAGTTAATAATTTTTTAACATTTTATCAAAGTATACAGCGGTAAATAGAAGTTTCTAGAAATAAAGATATTATTTAATAGAAAAAAGAAGAAAACAGTTTTAAAAAATTAGCATCAATGCAGAATTATAAGTTATATTTTCAAAAAAGTTTCATTTTGAAAAAAAAAAAACTAATTTTCTTTTAAGCATAATTAAATAAAGAACTTTAAATTCTAAATGCATTTTTTAAAAAAAGCGATCTTCACTTTAAATAACAAATCTTATTGCTTTATGATGTTCATTTTGAAAAAAATATGTAATTTTCTTTTAATCAAAATTAAATAAATAATTTTAAATTGTAAATGCATTTAAAGAAACCAATATTCACTTAAAATAACAAAACTTTTTGTTTCTCAGATGAAAAATAATTGGCTTTTTAAGGCTCACACACATTTTCAATGTAGTTCCTCTATGAAGCAAAATACTTAACCCTTTTAGTCCCAGTGATGCCATTTGGCCTCATCATGTTTATGATCATAAAAAAATAACACGGCTGACTTCTATTGGGATTAATAAAAAATATTTTCCAATAGAAAAAAGTTTGACGAATCGAATGATGTGCTTTTTAAATATCATAAATGGCTATCGGCAATCAGAATATGTTTTCTTAAATGATGATGTCAAATTGTCATTGGGACAGAATGGGCAAACGGCTTGAAGTAAATATTCCTAAAAATATACTTCATAAATGAATAGTTTTAAATTTTCATTTTAAATGACAAAAGGAGACTTACCGCATGACTAGCCTCAAAGTTGAGTCTTTGGAATTCAGGTGAACCGGGTATGAAATGCGATGGATCTATATTTTGATCAGCCAGTTTGGCAACTTTTAAAGTCAGAAGCATTGATACAACAGCTGAAAAAAATTTAATTATTACATCAACTAAAACGAAGAAATTATTTCATCAAATTTAAAAATGAAATAAAAATTTAAAAATAAAAAAATAAAAGGAATTTTGGAATTTTAAAAAGTATTGCGAATGTGTTGCAAAAATATTTTTGTATTAGATCATGTTTAAGTTCGTGTATTGGCGTTAGCTATTGACTGTATAATAAAGTATAATTTGAAAGGTTTTTTAAAATTAAATCGCACCTCTATTGTATAACACATTACTAGTTATTGGAAATACTAGCCATTACATTATCTTCATTTGTCAGGTATTTTTTTCCGATATAGTAGATTGATAGGGTGTACCTTTAAAATATCCATAATAATTGAAAATTTTATTTACTAATAAAGTATTAAACTGTTTGAAATTATCTGCGTGGAGCTATGTAAGAAAAGTTAGTTATATCAAATAAAAACAAACTGAACGAAACTTTTATGTATTACAATAATATTTTACAAGAAATTAAAAATGTTGGTTTCTTTGAAGTACCTTTTTTACTTTATTACTAAATACCATTTTATGTTTTCATATTTTATCGCAAATATAACAACTAAATGCAATTAATTAAAGTAGGCGACTACCCAAAATTCTAAAATTTTTACTATTACTTTAATCTTTTCCAAATTTGGCATAGTGATTTCAAATATAATGAATAATACTATCTAGGCATTTTTTTTATTTAAATATAATTTATTTATTTTAAACGGTGTTTTTCTACTAAAAAAAGAGGTTTACGCTAACAAGTGTACCACATTGAATTTTTATCCTATAAACATTAATTATGTGTTAAATTCTTCGTTTTTCTACTGATGCATGCAATGACCCACTAGAGTTACATACAAATTACAAGAAAAGAAGTTATTAAGAAAAATGTTATAAATTAACCACACAAAAAAAGATTTTTTCGCACTTGGACATTTAAAAAAAACTTGTATATTTACACCAGATGTTAGTAGTTCATGGCACAGATATATATTGAAATAGCATCTGTAAAAAATTTCAGGTAAATTAATGTAAAAATTTTTTATGCTAGGCGTAAACCCCTTTTTTTAGTTGAAAAACACCGTTTAAATTAAATCAATTATATTTTTAAAAAAATTGCCCAAAAAGCATTGTTCATTATATTTGAAATCACTACGCCAAATTTGGAAAAGATTAAAGTAATAGTAAAAAGTTAAGAATTTGGGTACTCGCCTACCTAATGAAAATTTGATATTTATAAGATTATTTCTCCATAATTTCTCTTTTTTTTTCTTTTAATAATAAAAAATTTATATGCAAAAGTTATTTTTAAATTTTAAGTAGACTTTTTCTTAAAAAGTGACGTTAATGAAAAATAGATGATGAATTTAAAGTATAACTAACAGAAGAATTTTAGATAGATGGGTACTATAACCCAACCAGTAGAAAACAATAATCAACAGACATTTCGTTCATTTGTTCACTCCTTGCCAACCTAACTTGAGTAAATAGAAATATACTATGGAGAAGATCCTTCCGCTCATGTAAAAAGTTCCATAAATTATTTGTGAATCCATCCAGAAAACATGTTTAAAACATTAATTTCATTTCAGGTCTAATAACAGATTTGAATATTATTTGAGAAAATTTCGCATTTTATCAGAATGAAAAGCATATTTTGGTTAAATTGTATTCAGATTATGTTGGATGTACATATTACCTTACAAGAGTTTCCAACTAACGGACCAATTGCGCTTTTCCCCTTGCCTTTTTACTATTTTTTTTAACCCAAGTTAGGTTGGCACGGAGTGTATAGAAATACGATGGAAACGCTGAACTTCAAAAAAAGTTTTCCTTCAAACACCCCAGAAGTTTTTGACTACTCGTCACTTTCCCTACCGCGATGCCTCCCCAGTCACTCATTAACGACCAATACAATTTCTACAAAGCTTGAAGTTTTGACGATTCTTCCTTTCTTCACCCAAGGCAATTTAGTGAAAAAGGCTAATTCTATGTAACGGTAGTGTAAGTCACAATTTAAGAAAGCTTTTTAAATTTGAGCAAAAAAATCAAATTTAACTTTTTTTTGTTGCAATGAGTATAAATCAGCTATTCCACTAATTTTCTTTTTTTTTTCATTTAACGTTAAATTTGTATAGAAAATCCTTAAAATCCGGTAGAAAATGGTTCTCACGATCACCCAAGTGACAGATAGCCTGACTATAATCAATACCACCTAGATTAGAAGGCCGGTGAACTAAATGCTTGACGTCATAGTAGTGGACCGATTCTGTGGTTTTGACCAATGATCATTCGTGACTAGATCTTTAAAATTTTAAGATAAGATTAATCAAGATGCGACGTCATCTTAAGATACGACGTTATTGGTAAACAAATCAAAATTGGTAAACTAGTGTGACGTTGTGTTGATTAGTTCTTCGGCCTTCTAATCTAGGTGGTATTGCTACAATACTACGAAGGAATAATAAAACTGCCGAACTCTGGCTTGAACGACGGACCGGGTGGTGATCGGGGGACGGTAAAAATTCCTTATCTTTTCCTTACAATTTTACTGTTTAAAAACAGAATTTGCGTTTAAACTACAAATTGTGTGCGAAAATTAAGCAGATTATCTATGTGGTTAATAACATGTAAAATTATCCTTTCTGTAGTCATGTGTGTAAAAAGTGATTATCACTACAACTTTTATAGTTAAATAAAAAAAAAGGTAGTGGGATAGCTGATCGACACTTTTTATTTTTCAAATTTAAAAAGCTTTTATTATCCTCTTGAATTGAAACCTTCACTACAGTGACATGGAATTGCTCCTGTAAATTTAACTGTGTTTTTTTTGGCACACCAGATAACAGTTTTTTGTTCCTGAAAAAACTACAGATTTTTTTTTATTTCAGTCCAGTGACTACAGTAAAACTCATATTAAGTTTGCAGTATAGAAATGTTCTACGAGAAAAAGGGTTAATAGTTCTCATTATCGAGTGCGAGAATCAAATAAAAAAGGTAATTCACACACACATTCAATGAACCAATTTATTCGTTATTTCAAGACTTATTTTCATTAGTTTCTGCTTCAGTTAGAATGTAGTATTAATTAGTTTTTCCTTCGATTTTAACGTAACAGGGCGCACGAATATCAGGGTGAACGTATCGCAAGGAGTGACCATTCAGTGCAGGCAAAATTTCGGTGTCAGCAGCGTTGTTTACGCCGTTTCCTCCGCGTAGAGCATTTCAACGCTGCAAGCTTAAAGCATCGGTTTCCTCGGAGTCCGTCAACAGATTTAAGCGGTCGGACAAGTGCGGTGAATGACGTCATACAAACTACTGACATTGGTTACGCTAGAGCAGTGTTTCTCAACCTTTTGTAGGTAACGACCCCCCTAATGCCACAAAAGAAATTTCCGACCCCCCCCCCCCCCGATGCTGAACCAGAATCGGCCGTATTTTTGTTAGCTCCCCAACTTGGTTGTTTTAACATTCATACTTAGCAGACATATTTATGCACCTAAATGAGCTAAATACCGAGCTACAAAGTCGAAACATAACAATAGTCCAAACCCAAGACAAAATTAATGGATTCTTAAAGAAACTGAATGCTTATGCTGCTAAAGTTAGGAAATCTAATTTGGAAAACTTCCATTTATGTAACGAATTTAAAAGTTCCGACAAGCACAAGTTTCTTATTAGCTTGTTGCAACGTAACATACTAGAATTAAAATTATTATAATATAAAAAAATTGAAATGTAAATTAACCAAGATATAAAGTAAAATAATGTGTGGTGATTTTTTTCTTCCATTTTAGTTGTAAAATTATTGTATAAAACTTTACTTACTTAATAACCTTACTTAAAATATATATTTTTTTATTTTAAAAAACTTTTTGCGACACCCCTAGGATCCCTTCGCGACCCCCCAGGGGTCGCGACCCACAGGTTGAGAACCACTGCACTAGAGTGGTTTCCTCGTGAGCGTTGCCGGACAACTCAACACGACCGCCAGATTGCGTTGTTGTTGAGTGCGTTGGGGAAATCCTGATGACAACGTTTTTTTTGCTGTTGTCTGTTGCGTGGTGTGCTTGCCAAAAATTAAAAATTTGAGGAAATGACGGAAGGCGAGGGTTGTTTTACGCTTGCCGAGGAAGAAATGCTTTTTGACTTTGTGAGAAATCACGAAGAACCTAAATTTTCCATTTTTGACATGCAAAAGACGGAAACTAAAAACAACAGCAGAGTTGAGTTGAGTGAGTTCGCTAGGTTGGTTGGTTGGTTTGACATATATTTTCAGGCTTGTGTGCTTGGTCGCAAGGACCCGCTTATAAACCATCGTCAAGTAGGACAACACAAGACGCACACATACACAAATGACAGATGCTGCCATCTGTCGCCAACTCCACAATTTAGACATGTCCCTGAAGGGGAGGGAAATTTTCTCCAGGAACCTGTACCCATGGTGAACTGCGCAATGACCGACCACAGGACTTTCGGACCCAACAGATTTTACGAGCACGTACTCCGCATATACTCGGTAGGTCTTCAGTGGCGACCGGGTCTAGTTCGCTAGGTTTCCAGTGTCATGTCAACGTAACGTTCCCATGAAGCGGTGGTTGGTAGAGTGACGTCATTCACGTATAATAGCGGTCGCATTTTTCTGGCGACAGACTCCGAGGAAACCAAGGCTTTAGGTGTGTTTTGGTTTAGTGCATCCTTACGCGAGCAAGGTGTCCTCTCCACTGTCCGGCCGTATCCGGGTCTGCAGAGGCAGGAGCTGACCCCCCTCTCCGTCCGGCAATGCTCCTTCATTTGCACATCGCATGTGGAATCGTCCCCCACAACGCAGGTGTCGATCCTAGTTTGGTAGAAAAATATAGGTAAGGTTAGTTTAATTTGAATTATCGTCGCACTACGCCCCGATGGCGCGATCGTTAGGACACTAGCCTTTGAAGCTGTTGGGGTCGGGTTCGAATCCCGGTCAGGCATGGATGTTTGTGCTTGTCAATAAATGTTGTTATTTGTCTATGGGTTTGTGTCGTCCTTCTTTGTGTGTCTCTTGTGACTGTCTCTTCTGGCGAGCTGGATAATGGGCTATAAAGCCTACACTCTCCCTTCTAGAGGGCGCAATCACTATCATTTGTCATCGTCGCACTAGAGCTGCACTATGGCTATTGGAGACGTATTTTAGAACCACAACCAAGTGACGAGACGCCACCTGAGTAGACACCCAACGCAACCATTAAGGACGGCATCGTAAGCAGCGTCGCGACTTATGTATGAGCATGTTTAACGTGCACTACCTCCACATTAATTGGTAATTTTTGGGGGTGCACGGGCCGTTTATAGATCGGCGGTTACTTTAGCGATGGCAGGACTCTCACCTAGGACTTTCCGCACTCAAGGCGAAAGCCTTAACCGACTGGGCTCCTCGAAAGATAGTATACAAAATAAAGAGTTAACAAAATAATAAACAAAAAGGCCCATTTCTTCACAGACAGCGGTTTCGGTAATTTTTGCCATGACTTATTACTTTCTTGGTGGGGGGGGGGGGGCAAGATCGCCAAGCACTGCGACTTTAAGTCTATTATACTAAGCCCCAGAAATGACACAAGCACAAGAGACACACAAAGAAAGACACGACACAAACACAGATACAAATAACAACATTTAATGACAATCACAAACATCCATGCCTGACCGGGATTCGAACCCGACCTCAGCAGCTCCAAAGGCTAGAATCCTAACGAGTGTGCCACGGGGGCGGCAATTTTTGCCATACTGACGGTGCCACATAATCCACAATGGCAGTGTGGCGTCAATTAGAATGACGAGACGATCAAAATGACGAATAGTAACACAACATGACTTTCTATAACCACCTAATAAATCAATGCATATAAAGAAAAGTATATACCCTATAGGGTTATTTCGATATTTTTAGAACCTAAAAATGTCTATGGCAGCTACTCTTTGCGTATGTGACATTTACTCTTACTCTTTACTTTTTCACTTACTTTACTCAAAATCTCTATTATGAATCATTTTAATAGGAATTTGTGGTTTTGTATTGGGAAAAGTATAATAAATAAATGTAATGGTAAATAAGTGCTTGAATACAATATGAGCATTGCCTTTTTTTAGGATGTTCGAAAAACCGGGTATTAATTTGCTATCATTAAAATTATAACGGTAGTCATTAAAAAAATTAAAGGACTCTCTGAAACGAATTCCAAACCTTCATAATTCAAGTTAAAATATCGTCACTTAAGTTCCCA
This sequence comes from Hylyphantes graminicola, assembly GCA_023701765.1. NCBI lineage: Eukaryota > Metazoa > Arthropoda > Arachnida > Araneae > Linyphiidae > Hylyphantes > Hylyphantes graminicola. Next base: position 14,093,775 of record CM043111.1, read on the forward strand.
CATGTGCTACATCTTTGTTGTGCAAGGTAGAAATTTACTGTACGGTAACCCTCGGCGAACTTTCAAAAATCGCGCCAAAAGTCGGCCGAAAACCCAACCGAAATTAGCAAATAACGGTCAGATAGGGTTGTCCTCTTTGAGAAGTCAAAGAATTCGAATCATCTGTCGAAGTCAGACAGGTTTCCAAAATAATATTATTTATCGCCAAATCCAAAAAAATCGCACCAAGAATTACCGTACAGTAAATCTGATCCGTTGTGCAAAGTGAGACAGCACATGTGGTAACTTAAGTGACGATATATTTGTAAATTGAACTGTACTTTGCTGCATAGAAATAGACGTTTTTAAAAAGTTCTTTTTATCGAAATCTTGGATTCCTATTTCTTAAAATGAAGTGGAGTCGTAACTAACAGTAAAATATTTATGTGATAGCAAAATTTAAAAAAATTTAGAGACTAACACTGCACATTTTACTGTCGAATTATTGCGAAGTGGAGTTTTAACTGGAATTGCAGCTCCTACTGCTCCATACTGCTCGCGGAATACTTACCTGATATGGAGAATTTTCCGTGACATATCGTTAAAATTAAGTTTGTTTTGTTGCTTAACTTTGAATTTTGGATAAATTATTTTTCTTTGACGGAAATTTAAGACTTATAATTTAATGCATTCTGTTTGTAACAAAACCTTTATTCACCCAGTTCTAAAAATTGTATCGTTAACAATATCTTAAGTTTCATTCGCTTCCTAGAAAATTGGAGATGATAAAAGAATGATTTCGGAGAACAAACATTTCGTGGAACTTCCACAGAACTATTTTCAGAAAGAAGAGATCAGAACTCGTCAGATCTCGATGGATATTCAATTATAGGTACAATAAAAATACAGTTTACAAAAAAAAAGGAAAAAATACCGTAAAAAAATAATTGAAGTTTATTTTATTGAGTAGTATGAACTATATCGTGTCAACGCAGAGTTTTTTTTTTTACTGAGACTTGTGAACTTTTAATCCTGACACTTTTGATATAAACTTTAAAGAGTTTTACAAAATATCTTTTTCTTTTGCTAGAAAATAATTACCTTAGTGTTTTGACATTATGACATTTTCTGATATTTCGTTTCGTTGGAAGCAAAATGTCACCTTACAGTTATTTAAGTTACATTATATTGTTATCCAAAACTTGAGAGATTGCCATTTATATGATTCCAGATACATTTATGCTCCTAAGATTTAAAAAAAAAACTGAATACTTTTGTAATGGAAGCCATTGATCGTTTGATTTTCCATACACAATGTCCTTCCATCCATCTGTCTGTCTTTCACCCACTTTCATAGCTTTAACTACAAATGCTATAGACAAGTGTGATGAGTCAAAAGTTTAGCGCATAGACAAAAAAAAACATGGCAAATCTCAGGAAGAAATTCTAATTCGAAGTACTTATAGTATTAAAACAAAACTGCAAAATTTAATACCCTTTCAAAAAGTATGAAAAGGAAATTTTTTATGAAATTAAATTTATTGCCTTTAATCAATCACACGATATTTTTTTATATTAAATAATTAATTGAAAGGAAATTTGTGATCTAAATAAATTTAAAATGACGTCATTATTTTTTAGACAACAATATTATTATTTTTACTCTGATTTAGAAATCAATGTTTTTTTTTTTCATTTATTAGCAATCAATATAATCTTGGAGACGAAAGGTCGCATTTCAGAAATTCTTTAAAAAGTTACGTTATACTGTTATCCTACACTCTAAAAAAAATCTGTAAGGTTACTAAGAATTCTCTAGGAAACTCAGCTTCCATAAGTTTTTTTAGTAATGTTACATAAGAAATATGTGTATATATTACTAAATAAAGCTTAGTATCCAATACAATCATTTAGGGGCCAGAGGATATTACAGAGGATATTGATAAAGGCAATTTGGTTGATGTTATTTACATTGATTTCCAAAAAGCTTTTGATAAAGTTCCTCATGATGCTTTGCTATTTAAGATGAAAAGATTTGGGTTAGGGACAGCCATGATCCGTTGGATTCAAAATTGGTTGACCAATAGAAAACAAAGAGTTCATATTAATGGTAGGTATTCTGATTGGAATGAAGTTGTAAGTGGAGTGCCTCAGGGCTCTGTACTTGGGCCAATTTTATTCATTATGTTTATTGATGATATCAGCTGGGGGTTGAATAGCAAGTTAAGTATTTTTGCAGATGACTTAAAAGTGACGAGTACAGTAAATTCTGTTGAGCAAATTGAGCAATTGCAAAGTGATCTAACGAAAATTACTGAGTGGGCTGCAAAGTGGGGCATGTCGTTCAGTGTGAATAAATGCCAAACCTTGCATTTGGGTAAGAACAATGTTAATTATTCTTATGTTTTACAGGGAGAAAGTATTCAAGACAGTGAGTTTGTTAAAGATTTAGGAGTTTTTGTGAGCAATGATTTTAAAATGAGTAAACAATGTGTTGAAGCAAGTAAGAAGGCCAATCGAATGTTAGGATATATTAGAAAAAGTATCACTTCTATAAATCTAAAGAGATTATTTTGCCATTGTATAGGGGATTGGTTAGGCCACATCTGGAGTATGCTGTTCAGTTTTGGTCCCCCTTTCTCAGAAAAGATATTGAAATGCTTGAAAAGGTTCAACATAGGGCTACAAAAATGATTAAGGGTTTATCGGGTATTGATTATGTTAATAGATTAAGATCGTTAAACATGTATTCCCTGGAAGATAGGAGAACAAGGGGAGATTTAATTCAGTTGTTCAAGTTCATTAAACAGGGAGACATGGAGGGCTTAGGTTTTACCTTAAATAGCCGGACCAGAGGGCATGGTCAGAAGTTGAATAAATCATGCTTTAGAAGGGAGGTTAGAAAACATTATTTTTACAATAGAGTCGTCAATGAGTGGAATGCTTTACCAGAACATGTTGTGTATTCGAAGAGAGTGGAAGATTTTAAGAAGAATCTTGATAACTATTGGAAACTGGTAAGGAACTAGATCTTTTTTGGACCAACCTTGCTGGGCCTCTGGCCTGTTGTTGGTCGACAATTTTTGTATTTGTATTTGTATTTGTATTTAAATTTCAAGCATACTATAAAAACTTCAGTAAACGTTACAAGATATATTCTAGTAATCAATACATCCACTTATGTAGTACCTTTACTAGGAAAACCTTAGTAACTAGCAGTTTCAAAAATGTTAAACAAGAGGGCGCCACTAATTTTCTTTTAGTCAAGTATTATTTCGACTTTTCCGGAGCAAGTCGCAGGACAGAACTCGCAACCTCAAGATTAGCTCGCGCATCCTTCAACGAGAAGTAGCACATTTGTCCACTCGGTCATCGGGACATGCAGATCCTTTGCGTGTAAATAATGAGGTAAAAATCTTGATCGATATAAAGCTTTCGGATATGAAGTTTTAGAAATAATTTAACGCAATTTGTATGTATGTACTAAAATAAAAAAAACAACGTTTTTCGGTTTCTCATCTTTGAATTATCGATTCGTTATAATTTTTCGATGAAACGTACATTGATTGAATTTTCACCTTTGACCGATATCGAATCAGACTTTTATCTATTAGTCTCGTACACTTTCAATTTACGGACGCGATTACCGGTTAGTTTTTGCTAAATCCGATGGCCGATCGAACAAATTTCGAGAAACAAAACAATGCAACAAGGGAAACTACGCATCTCTCAAAAAGATAACCAGGTGGCGCTGTAAGCGTTACATCAATTTACTTGGTATTGCTTAGTATTACTACAGTAGTTTCTTTAGGTTACAGATGATTTTCTAGTAAATGGTGAAAACCTGTAAAGTTACTAAGTAATCGTTAGTAAATTCAAGCCAAATTTTTTACAGTGTACACTTTGAAAAATGCCATATAAAAATCCATATACATCCAAGCTCCTAAGATACGAAAGAAAATCGCTACTTTTGTAATAGAAACCATTGACCGTTATTTTTTAGCTAATCTTTCGGTCTTTTTTCATTTTGTTACCAATCAATTTGGTCTTTTTTCATCTGTTAGCAATCAATATGATCTTACACGACAAACTGTTTGATATTTTTTTTCTGATGGGTAAAAAGTTAATTAAGTTACTACGCTTACAGAAATGATTAAAGTTGATGATATTTGATTAAGTTGAGAAAGACGCTTTTTCTCTTAATGAAGAAATTATTTAGTGAAGCATAATTAAAATGTACTTAGTTAGAATAAGGAGGGGGAAAATGAAATATTATTTATAAAAATTATTATTATGATAATATTATTTATAAAAATTTATATTATATTAACAAGCACTCAGAATCTTGTAATGAACAATTTGATTTGAATTTTTTTTTAAAATTTGGTAGAGAAGCTATTGACAACTATGAGAGGCAGGAAAAAAGGAAACTAGTTTGAAAAACATTCTCTAAGATACGGGGAGATATTTTTGATGCATTGCTTTTTGGACTGCAAAATACTAAGCATTTGTTTGACCGGCATTCCTGCAATCCCTTTCAAATAAATTATGAAGTTCAATAAAAACTCATTTTTCTCCCTCTCTCGATACTTTAATTAAGCAGTCTCCTCCTCCACTCGCTTTACAACCTTTTCCGAATGTCAAGTCTCACAACTTCGCACCGTTTAACTTTTTTTTTTGCAGTCTGAGTTGGGTATCATTTCTCTTCTGATATTATCGAAACATTTGAATTTCTCTATAATGAAAAAATAGCATCAACAATTAATGTTGCTTTCCTCATGAATCTTCTCATGGTACACTTCTGCATGCACTTATCATCAAAGTTGTATATATTCCCTGAGTATAAGAATAGAATAAATAATTCTTTTGTAACTGAAGTTTTATTAAATGGATTACATCTCCGAATTTCTATTAACTCTATCACCAAAAGTCATACTATAGGTCAAGCAAGTTAAGAAATCCTCAAGAAATAAAATTTTTTGATAATATCAATTTTTAGTGGTTTAGTTTCTTCATTACTTTAAAAAGTCAAGTGGAGTTACTTAAATCTTATGTAATTAGTTAAAAATTTATGCATGTATATTGGTTTATTTATGTCATAATAAAAATCAAGAAAATTTACTTAAATATTAAATAATTAACCAAAAATGTATGAATAATTATTGGTTTAATGATATTATAATTAAAAGTTTTGAGACATACCTGATTTCCGGCAGTGGCGGAGGAGGTCTAAACGCAGGCGGCTTTCTCACCACTGGGCCTGCATTCGGCCTAGGATTCAGCCCAGGCCTAAGCACGCTACCGTACTTCTGCAAGGCGTGATCAGGAAGAGGGGGAGGAGGTGGCCTAGGCGGCAACCTCTGGTAGACATTAGGCCTGTTCGACGGCCTTACTTTTTCTATGTCCACTGGATATACCTGTGGCCGTCCTGTTGCAGATGGAGGAGGAAGTGACATGCTCGGTCTTCCATAGATGACATCTACCTGGCTAGACACGATGGACACGGATATATCCGTGGTGGACGTCACTTCAGTGGGTGTGATTAGACTGGTGAATGTGGGAATGGCTGCTTCGGTTCGCGACTGATTGTCGTACATCTGACGAGTCACGGTTATTTCGAAGTTGTCGGGCAAATCTACAGGCGGACGCGTGATGATGACTGGTTCTTCGGGACTTGGTCGGTATGTCCCGGTGGCATTGGGTTGTCTTTCTGTTGGTTTAGGAATTGGCAGCCACTCGGTGATGGGCCCGGAGGGTAGAGAGTCATTTGTAGTAGAGGTGACGATGTTTCTCGACGGTAAAATAATGGGCAGTTCTGTGTAGTTGATTAGCACATTAGAAGAGCTGCTTTTAGGATCAAGAGTACTTTTAGTAGCATCCGATGATCGATTGGACACGACAGTTTCCAGCATAGTGTGGCCGTTTTTGTCCAACTCGGTCAAAACTTCTGTAGGACGTATCTTGGTTCCTGAATCCGATAAGTTTCTGTGGCTACCAGAGCCTCTGCTTGGTACAATCTCCACAATCTCCAAATCACCCGACGAAATATTGGTAATCCCTCCTATAAAAGACGGATCGCCAGAGTTCTCTGAGGAATCAGATGTCTTGTTCAGCAGACCCAAAATCAAGCTGGCTTCCTCGTCTCGATTTGTATCGCGACTACTATCACCACCCCCTATCACAGACGTGCTTGACGGCTCAATCTCTGAAGAGCTCACATTTACAATTGATGAGTTATACATATCAAAGTGTGCCGGACCCCTATTATTAATTCTCGTGGGTCTAGGTGATGATGGCAGCCGTCCAGGTGGCAACCTAGTTTCCGGCCTAGTAACCTGGACATCTCCTCCTAGTAGGTGAATAATTCCGCTAATAATGTCATCAATGGATTGGTTCCCACCACCGCGTAGAGGAACCCTTTCTTCAACCTCTACGGCTTGCCGACGGAAATCTGGCACGTGTAGGTTAGCGAAACCCTTCCTGTACAAGTCGTGCAAAGGCTCGCTGGGGCGATTGTGGAAGATGAGTCCTTTTCGCGGATCCAAAGACTCCTCGGAAGTTTGGTAGAGAAGCCTGCCTTCTCGGCTGGTTTTTCGGATCTCCCTGGGCTTTCTGTGGTGCTGTAGAGGCTTTTGCAAAAGATCTCCTACAAAAATAAATATTAAGTTTATATTAATAAAGCTTATTAAGAAATTATTTATACTTAAATTTATTAAAATATGCACACTAAAAAATGAATGCTCAAAAACGACGAAATTTTCCTTAATTTTGACGATTCCGTTACTGGCAAATGCTCCGAGTTTTCGTTTCCCCATAGTGAGGAAATTTGAATCGTCATTTTTATGAGGATTTGAATGTCGTCTAATCTAAAGAAATATTTCGTCATTTTTGAGCATGTGAGTACAACAATGAGATTCAGTTTCCTCAAAATCAAGATACAGAATCGTCAAATCACGATCTTAAAAGTGAGGATTCGCGTCTACTCAAAAGTCACGTGATAGTTTGACGAAACAATCCTCAAAATTAACGAAATGAGGCTTAAGGATTCATGAATCGTCAAAAATGAAAGTGTTATTTCTGAGAGTGTAATTACAACTTATTAGAATGGTTTTTTTTAAATTTAACCATAAGTACTCAGGTAATATTTATTTTATTTATTTAGAAAAACACACGCAACAGGCTCCAACCCAATTATATATTGGAGGGGAAAAAGGACAGGCATTCAATTGCATAAAATCCGTAGACATTCTTTTTTAAAATCATTAAAAGTGAAAATAAGTCACGTTCATTACTAAAAAGATTAAAATTACGATAAAATCTATAAAGTGGATGATTACTTAAATAATTATTTTTTAAGGAGTGGTACAACAAATAAATCATTCTTATGCAAGACATGAATTTTTACAGAAAATTTAATCAAAAACAAAATTTCAGGACAATCATACAGATAATTTATAATTTTTTAAAAGAACAGCAAAGAAGAAAGATGCCTTCTTGATTTTAATAAGGACTTATTAAACAGTCCCAGAAGTTTGAAAGAGGGGGTATACGGAGGATAATAATGAATAATATAAAACAATATAGTTAAAATTTTGGATCTGATTCATTCATTTTATACACAAAAAAACTGTGAAATTCGTTTTAAACAATTTAGTAATTTTCATTTAAGGATGCATTATGGATAAAATAAGTTTTGAAAATAATTTCCAAAATAATAAAATAGCTTTCAAACCTTATAAAGGATTTAAGATATGCATTTGTCAATATGTATGTACGTAAATGCAAATATATTTTTTTAATTAAAAATATTATTTTTTAAATAATAATAAATTATTAATTAATAATCGAAATCTTAAAAAAATAATATAAACTATTAACTAAACATATGCACTGAGAAAAAATACGCTCCCACATCTCATTAAATACAAGTTTTTATTTTGAAGTAAAGCATTCCCATCCAAAATATTCTGCAAAATTGCTTTACAAAAACTTAAAAAAAAAACTGAAACGATTCGAAACACTAGATCTGCTGAAAAAATTGCAGTTTTCTTGCAGCAACAGAAAACTGCAAAAACTGAGTTTTTGAATTTTTTTAAAGCAATTCTGCAGAATTTTTTGGCTGGGTTTCGCTTCAAACATGACTCCCCCATGCTTTTAATTCTGAAATAACCGATTACTCAGTGTTTTGAATGGACATCATGTGTTTTATTCTTGAGTATATGCGAGTTTGAGTAACAAAAACCTAAACATGAGTAAAAGTGATTTGGAGCCATTTTAACTATGTGACATATTCGGAAGTGAGCATTTTTTTACTAATTTTCGAAAGCATACTTTTAGAGTTTTAAGAATAAAGAACAAAAATAATTGTTGAATAGTTAAAAAAAAATAGACAATACTATCAAATCGAAAATAAATAGCAAAGAACATTGTGGCGAAAGGAACAAAAATCTGTGTATACCTGTCATTTAACAATAGTTAACGCTTCGGTGATCGTTTTTTTTTTAAATTATTTTTTTTATAGAAGTATCTATGTTCCTGGATTGCTCACACAACCAGCATGGCCTAACGTAGGTTTTCGGTTTGAGTAACCTATTTAGGGTCGAGGATTAACCCGGACATTGGAAAGAGGAGACACAGATTTTGGTTTGATGTAATTAATTATTGGGCAAGAAACTAATCATGAAATGTGACTCAAAGGATGACGAATTTTAGATTTATTATTTTATTATTTGATTGAAAAAATAAGGAAATGGTGATCGCAAATAAATTTATTCTATTATTCGTTCAATTTTTCTATTATGTTTTGCATATTAAAATTTTAAGATTTGAAAGTTAAAACTTGAATTCCGAATTTATATGATTTTAAATTAAATTTCTTAATAATATGTTTCTGGAATGTAAGTAAATAATACGTTGTAAAATATATACTAATGGATTGCAGATACTACAGAAGTACTCTTAAAAAATCATAAAATGTTAAGGTTTCAAGAAGTATCTCAACCATATACTTCCATGCATGAAAAGAAAAAATTCACGATTTGTAATAGCTTTATCCTACACAATATTAACAATAAGAATTTCTTTTCCCCCAAACTTTAGTTTATTTGAGTTTTTCTCTTAGAAGAGCAAAACCTTTTTCAATTGTAAGGACAAAATTTTATGGTAATTCTAAATTACGCGCAGGTGCGCTATCCATAGTTTCGATAAATATTGTACTGCCGGGAGAAATAAAATGGGTCTAAAAATGTTACTTTTGGCTTGAAAATACTGCCCGTATGAATAACATTTAAAAAAAATTAAACCTTAAAATTCTTTTTATTTATTTTAATTTAAAAAAAAAGACTCAAAACTGGATGGATAAGCTCTATATGATTATGTCGCCTTTAGAGTCAGAAACATTTTTTTTAGAAAAGTATTTTATGAGGTACCGAATTTGAATGCACGTTTAGCAAATTTTCTATTGATTAAAAATATGATTTAGACTAGCAAATTTATACCCGTACTTCGCACGGATTAAAAAAATATCAAATCGATCCAAGTACGTGTATGTGTATCATATAACCTGCTAAGATCATAAATTTAAGTTATTCTTCCCGCTCGTTTTCAAGTATGAAACCCCGTTTCATTGCTTTAAAATTCCAAAATCAAAAATACGGTGTAAAATGCCTTCATAAATGTCATCACAATTCCCTCATTAATACATAAAATCGTTTAACTCTTTTGGCACGTTTTGGGAAATAATTTGGCGAAAAATAGATATAGCTACAAACACTCATTATACAGCTCTAACACAATGACCTTAGCACAACCAACCAGCTTATAAATAATTTTTTAAAAAAATTTTGCGCATTTGGCGAGTTTTAATAAATTATTTGGTGAAATTGGCAACATTTTTGGCGAAAAAATAAAAAAAAAATAAAGCCCTGATATGCAGCTCTAGTGCGATGGCCTTTATTAACCATCATAGTTCAGTAAAAACTTAACAAACATTTTGCCCATTTAGCGAGATTGGCAACGTATTTGGCGAAAAAATAAAGACAAAATCCACGCAGCTCTAGTACGATGGCCTTTATTAACCATCATAGTTCAGTTTTAGCTTAACAAACATTTTGCCCATTTGTCGAGTTTTAATGAATAATTTGGCGAGGTTGGCAACATATTTGACGAAAAAATAAAGACGTAAAACCCAAACATGCAGCTCGTGCGATGGCCTTTATTAACCATCATTGTTCAGTAATAGCTTAACAAACATTTTCCCCATTTGGCGAGTTTTAATTAATAATTTGGCGGGATTGGCAACGTATTTGGCGAGAAAATAAAGACCTAATATGCAGCTCTAGAACTTATAGGTTAACTACACATTTATTGCCTGAATATGCATATTTGTAATCAACAGAACCATCATTGAAGAAATTATCAACCAACCACAATAAATAAATGAATGAAGACTTGTCGGAAATACGTCACTTGAAACATATCAATTATTTTCAAATCATGAATTTAGTTTCTGAAAGTTATGGCAACACAATAAAATAAACATTTTCAATTTTATTTATTTTCGTTGAAAGTTTTATTTATCTTTTTCAGCAGATGGCATCAGGAAAGTAAAAAAATGATCGGATTTGAGCCAAAGTGGTGTAGTTTTTCCAGAAAATTCGAATTTTCTCTAAAAATAGAACATTTTGAGCTCTGAAAGTTCTTATTTTGTAACTCAAGTATGAACTACACATTTGTGCCAAGTTACGAGTCAAACAAATGTCTAGTTTGTGAGTTTGGGAGAGACATACACACACACACATACATACAAAACTTCATTTTTATTATTATAGATTTCAGCAAGTATTGTTTTAACTAGGTACTTAAAAAAAACACAACTTAAAATTATTCATTACTTGCTTCCATTACTTCGGACTTGCTGCAGACAGTATGAGAAGAATCGCATTTTTGTGTGAGTGTGTGCCGTAAAGGCCCACACATTGATCATTTATAGAAAAACTAGTTTAGTTTTCCTTCAATTTCATGTATGATTTGTTACATTTAGTACAAAATAAACTCCTGTAATATACCAATAAAACTCATTCTTTTACGGATACCCTGTATTATAACGGCGAAGTTCAATTCAAATTTATGTATAACATATAACTATTAATATATAATTCACGTACAATAGCAGAGCGTTGATAAAAACCGAAACCAAGTCCAAACAATCGCAAACGACCAAAAGCGAGACGACCAACTAACAATGCCCGCTCTGTTTCTTTCTGCCACCGAAAGGAGCAAGGTCAGTAGCTCAACCTTTTACTCTTTGGAGAACGATCGATTTGCTTGCGGTTTCTAATCTCACGAAGAACACACACTCACACCAGAATGGAGATCGTGGCCTACATTTGAGAGGATCGTTCCTTTTAGTAGTTTTATTACATCGCGTGGGGATTTTTTTATTGCACGGGAGTGTCATGTGGGACAGTTCGAAAGAAGATGGTGGAAATGGTCTGGGGGGAAAATGGTAAAAGTGAAATCGGGGTGTCCGGGTTCTATGTATTTCGGTGAGTGAAGAAGTTGGTGGAAGAGCGTGCTAAGTGACAAAGATATGAAAATAAGGAAAAAAGCTTTAAAGATTTAAGTTTACTCTTGAATTTGTTTAAAATGGTTCTTGAAAACGGCAAAAAATATGCTTAACTTCAAGTTTATGAATAAATTTAAACTTGTTATCTTTCAACGATGGACTAATACAGTGGTTTACAATCTTTTCTGTAATATCGCTCCCTTCTTTAAGTTGACTAACACATATCGCCCCCCGTTAATTTTTATAATTTTCCCAATTATAATTTGAGTTAAAGTGTGTAACTAATAAAGCAATTTTATAATTTCAAACGCTTACTGCCATTAAATAAAATCGAAAAAAAAAATTCTTTTTTCTATTTTTATTTAGATTTTTCAAAATATGAAAGTGAAATAATTAACCAAGAGCTAACTATCAAGATCTTTAAACTCAATTCTGGAAAATTTAAGAGTTGACAATAAAAATTAAAGAAAAAAATTGAATGTTGAAAACCCCGTTTTGATTCTATCTTTTTTCAAGTTCATGCGTAAGTCTTTGAGGGAAATGTCCAATTGATTTCTTTGTTTAGTGAAGAGCTGGATAACAGAAAAATTGCAATGCTTTTAACTAAGTTCATTTTTTTCAACATTTAAATATCCCCCCCCCCCCCCATTTGCATTCCTGAATCATTATCATATAGAAAGATTTTATAAAGTGCATCTAACTAACACCTTTAATTTCTTAAAATATTTACAAACATTTTGTAAACACATATTTTTAGTAATATATATTAACTCATTAGAAATAAAAGAGGCAAAAAAGTCCAGTTTCCTTAAAATAAATCTTGACTTTCATACAAATAGGACTCTGGTACACTTGCATAATCCTCAGACTCATTAAAAAGCTGAACTCGAACTACAAAGAAAATTAAAGTAAGTTATTTTCCTAAAAGAATAAGAGAAACAGAAAAATCAAGTTTATTCAACCCAGAAAAACGGTGAACTATTCTCCATCACGAACTTTGAAAAATATTGATAGTTCACTTAAAGGAATTTTTGTGAGTAAGACCGTTTTTAGTAAATACTTATCAACTGATTCGAAATAAACGAAGTAAAAAAGTTCGAGTTCCTTTAATTTAAATCTTAGCTTTCATCCGAATATGACTCTGGCACAATTGCACAGACTTGTTCTCCAAAGACTCGTTAAAGAAATGAACTCGAACAACAAAACAATTTTTAAACTAATAAATTATTTTCCTAAACAATAAAAACGAGTTACGGAAAAATTGAGTTTAGGCAACCCAGGAAAACGGTGAACTATTCTTCATCGCGAACTTTGAAAAATATGAGGAATTTTTGTGATTAAGACCTTTTTAGTAAGATACTTATCAACTGATTTGAAATAAACGAGGTAAAAAAAGTTCCAGTTTCTTTAATTTAAATCTTAGCTGGCATCCGAATATGACTCTGGCACAATTGCATAGACTCGTTCACCAAAGACTAGTTAAAGGGATGAACTCGAACAACAAAACAATTTTTAAACTAAATTATTTTCCTAAACAATAAAAACGAGTTACGGAAAAATCGAGTTTGGGCAACCCAGAATAACGGTGAACTATTCTTCATCGCGAACTTTAAAACCGTTTTTAGTCAGATACTTATCAACTGATTTGAAATAAACGAGGTAAAAAAAAAGTTCCAGTTTCTTTAATTTAAATCTTAGCTGGCATCCGAATATGACTCAGGCACAATTGCACAGACTCGTTAAAGAGATGAACTCGAACAACAAAACAATTTTAAAACTAAATTATTTTCCTAAAGAATAAAAACGAGTTACGGAAAATCGAGTTTAGGCAACCCAGAATAACGGAATCGCCTCTGTGAACTATTCTCCATCGCGAACTTTGAAAAATATAGAGAGTTCACTAAAAGAAATTTTTGTGGGTAAGACCGTGTCATGCAGGAGGTGTTGCTTTTTGTTCCTGTTCCGCCTGGCAAGACCCGCATCGTTGACCTGTTTCGAATGTTGTTCCAAGTTGCCATTCCACAGAATGTTGTAAAAGCTGGATGTGCGGGTGTCGTCAGCGTAATAGGTTAAAAGAACAAAAATGATGGCGGAAGTTTCGGTTTCCACACTTTTGTTTTATTTATGACTTGCGATTGGATTCAGTTTGTTCTGATTAATTGGAAGAGAAAAATGTATTATTGATGCTTTTTTTTTTTGAGGAATTGTTTCTGTTCCTGAAATGGTTTCTCTACCAGTGCTGGGTGCTTCAATAAGAGTAGACCCAACTTAAGAAAAATGGCATTGCAAACTGTCATGTGTTACCTTTTGTTGTTGTAATTATGATATAAAAGAATTTCTTAGACAACTATTCATAGACTATTTAAAATTTCAAATTTTAATCTAGTAAAATGGCATCATTGGTTAATTAACACATATATAACAAAAACTAGGAAGGATTCGGGCCTAGTGTCATTGTGTATCTAGGTTCATCGATCATAAAATATTTGCTTCTTACTGTATTGTTACTTTATGGGCAAAGCCTAAATTTAATTGCTTTCATTTAAACTATTTTTATGTCTAGAGTAAGAAGCCTGAGTTCAAGCCAATTATGAAAAAAAGTTAGTGGGCAAAACTAAAATTGTTAATTCTCTTTCATCTGTTATTTTAAAAAAGAAGTTCACCATTTTTTTTGTACTTAACTAAAAAACCGTAGCTTGTAAACTCATTTATCAAAGAATAAGAAAAACTCATGTATGAAACTACAAAGTCTTGCACCTAGGGCCATGAATATGTTTTGTACACTGTCATGACACTGCATCAAAAATAAGTTGATTATGAAGGGTGCTAAAATCGATATATAAGTAAAGCTATGTCTGGCTAAATTTTGTACCACATTTTTTTATAGATCTTAAGAATCCAGTAAACAACAAAGGGAATTCGAAATGGATGAAAATAATACATTCATTTGCAAAATTATACCATAAAATGTATTTTTACTTAATACCATAAAATTGAATTGAACTTCAAGCGTATATTTTAAAATTGTTTGCTGAAAAAATATTATTAAACATTTAGTGGCAATAAAATTAGTTAAAATTTTGAAATAAGTTCAGTTATAAAAAATTTCGACTCGAATCTCCAAGTTATCTCCTCACGAAGCCAATCAAAACGCTTTAACGTCCCTGGTTTTATCCCTGGTTAACAAACATAAAGCCCTTTCGGAGCCATAAACTTAACATAAAACTACTGAACTCGAATTAACTACGCATTTTTAAAAACAATCACTCAACCCAATCTTTGAAACAACGTCCATGTCCCCAAACAGTCTGACCTTTTCATTTTACTACTTACATTAAATAGCGGAAAAAGCGAAAAATTAGAACAATTTATAATCTACACAACAATTAAAAGGGCTGGAAACCCAGGAGGGACTAAAAATAGCCAATGGTGTTATTGATATGTTCCCACACTAGGCCGTAGCTCTCCCACAATAGAGGTTATTGATCAAACAATGTTTGGACTGCAAAGGTCAATTCCGTTTCGGAGTGACTGATTAATATCGAATGCTGCAGTTAGATTTGTAGAACGAATGTTATGACTCTATCTGTTATGAATGCTAAAAACTTTTTGTTGTTCATGCAGTTAAACTCGGTTACAACGATCACGTTTAGATTGACAACTCGTTTATAACGATATAAATGTTATGTACTTTGAAATAAACATAAACCGTACTGATAAAATGTACTTTGTAATTTTTTATTAACTCAACGGTTATAACCCTAAATATAAACGTTCATATGACATCGAAAATACATTCTTAACCCTTTCACTACTGAAACGCCCCACGACGGCCGTCCGACTAAGGATTCCATAATGATATTCTTATCACATATTACGAGGAAACAAAAATCCTTCGTAGCGAAAGGGTTAAAGAAAATTTAAAAAAAAAAATCGTTTTTACTGTTCAAAATTTATTTTACTCTGCAAAAGATTTCTCCTTAAAAATACATCTCGTGCATTGTTGCACACTTATGATGCATGGCAATTAAAAGATTGATTTTTAATTATGTTGTTTTCAAATAGAAAGAATTATAAATATTGGTGAATATGTATATTCATGTTCAAATGTTTAGTTTGTACTTCATAAAAAAAGGTATGGTGTTCCAAAGTCGGGCATCCAAATAAAACAAATAATGCTGACATTGGCATTGAAATGGGAGGGGTAGTTATAATATAACGATGGATTGCTGACCAGTAAGAAGGGAGAATCGTATGTTATAAAGCAAAAGTTTACATACATACAAGTCACTTTTGCTAACGTTACTCTCATGCAACGCCGGGTTTATTATGTCAGTGTAAGCATACATTGTAACTCTTTATTTTTTTACTTAATTTATTTTACATAAACAACTTACAAATATTTACAAAAAATATCATAAACTATAAACAACAACTACCAAATAAAATCTTACACGCTACTGACATCCCCATTCTAGTTATCATGGCTATTATCGATATAATATCGATGCCAATTTTAAATATGGAATCGGACAAGCGTGATAACTGTTCCAAGCAGACCCGAAATGAGACAACCGGACCCGAAAATAGGAGCCGGTGGACAAAGAGATTTGGCGGCATGAGTGGCTTGGGGCTCGGGGTTAGATCGGGTCAGCTATGCGGTGATGAACCGGTTAAAAACTCTTGTGTCTCGAAATATACTTATAACAGGTGTTTAAATGCCTTCAAGGATTTTGGTTTGGGAAATATTTGCTTTTAAGCTAACTGTAAATTTTTTTATAAAATACTGGATACGATGATGAAAATGAAATTTAAAAAAAATAAGCACTAGGATATTCTCATTTTATAGTTAGCACAATATTTGAGGAAGTATATATGTTAAAATATCAAACTTGGGCACTGGGAGAAAAAGCAAACTTTAAAAAATGAGTGATAGAGCTTTCTTAAATGAAACATGTTAAATATTCTAAGCTTTAAATCTGTCTAGATATTTTATCTTCAAAAGGTAAAAACATATAAAAGAAATAGAGTAAGCTTGTATGATTTAGTCTTGCCCCGTTAAAAAAAAGTCAGAGATTCCAGAACGTTTATGTCCATGATTTCTTTCAACCCGTAATTTTACGGAGCAAAATATCAACCGTATGATTACGTTCCTTCAGCGTAAAATTATATTCATGCATTAGTACTTCATAAAGCTGCGAGCAGAAAAGTTGTTACTACAGTTTCATGGAGGAACTAAACATAGAGTTTTAACAGTGGAAGTAACATATACTTTTCGCTAATGGGGCCGAGTGGTTAGCATCGCAGGCCAGCAGTCTGCGCGCTGTAACGGGTGCGGATTCGATTCCCACCTTCGCCATGGGTGTACTTCCTTTCCCTGTGACAGAAAAAACTCTTTCTGTGTCTGTCTTACTTGACGAAGGCTTATAAGCGGGTCTCTGTTCAAGCACACAAGCCGGAATATATATGTACCTACCCTACTTTTCACTAATATAATATTGCATTATGATAGGGAAAATAAGATGGTATATGTAGTACAAAATACAGATCGTATGTATATGTACAACAACGTCCATGTTAAAATTATTTAATTAATTTTCATGTAAATATGTAAACTTAAATTGAATCTACGAGTAGCATAAATTGGAATGATACACATAAATACATTAAACTTGTTTTAAGAAATTTAAACGAAAAACTTTTAATAATCGCCTTGGAACCAAGGATGCAAAAAATGAAAAATCTGGTTTTTAAATAAAAAAAATTAAATTGCAACGTTTAAAGCAGGAATATCAAAATATTCATTGAAATCAGTAAATAATAATTTTATTCTCAGCAAATTGATTATTTTCAAAAGCAGATTTATCTCAGTGCAATGCAACAGATTATTTCTATCAGGACTAGAAAAATGACTTTAATTATTTCAAAAAATATCTACCTTTCAGAAATACCATTCAAATGAAGATAAAAGATTGAAGCATAAGCTTCTTAAAACAATGTAAAAATGCAATCATCTTAAGTAAATCATGCAAGTCACGACTACCAAAATCAAATCATATGTAAATTAAATACAGATTGATAACAATAAAAAAGCATCTTTTATTCCAGTTCGTTTAGACACTGTTATTTAAAATGGACAGCTAAATTTAATATTTTTGTTAAACATTCGGAATTAATTTAAATCAAAGTTTCTGCCATTTCGATTAACTAAAAATATACTCACAGTAATCCGTAATCCTTTTGGAATAATTAAAATTCTAAATTTAAAAAAATTGCCAGAGCGAATACTTAACCGGAATTTTGTAAAAAAGCTTTTTCAAAACTTTTATCGGCTTAATATTAATCGTTTTAATTTTGTGAAAGACGGCTTAGTAGATTGTAGCAAATGATCTCATACAAAATAGAATTTCAAGCTAATTGTTTAATTATTTGTAATTCCATGGGGCTTTCCTTTGAATAAAATGGTTATTTTTTATTTTGTAAAAAATATTGGGCTTTTTAATATTTAAAATAAAAAATATTCATATTTTAAAAATAACTAATTGCAATAAAAAAATTGTAAATCATATGCTTTATAAATAAACTATTTAATTTTGTAAAATAAAAGTTTTTGTATTGGTAAGTATACATTTTCTCAATATCAGATTTAAAAAAAATATACAATTCTTTATTTCTAGTTTATGACAAATATACATTTTGAATAAATAGAAAAGTTAAAATTTGAATAATATAGACAACTGTAAAATGAAGTTCCCAATGTGAATTTTTTTTGTAGCATTAGCATCAGAGTTTTATCTTAAAAAGGCAAATTCGTTGTTTAAAAGGACCAATACTAAATTAAGAAATAGTAAATTTCGTTTAAACGAAAAGTGATAATTTTATCGAAAAATAAATTACAATCGAAACTCAGTAATGAATGGATAATATTAAAAAAGTTACACCAAAAAACAAATAGAAATTTTTGTTAAATATGCAACTAGAGAAGATAAGCTTCTGATCACACACGAAACTTTTAGATAGAAATATTCAAATGCTATAAAATTTTTTAAAAAAATACTTGGAAAATGGAAATATGGAAATAATTCTTTCGATATTTCCATTTGAACAAAATCCAAGGCAAGTTCTTTTAATCGATTAACATAAAGACTGCTTTGACATTATTTAAGTAACATGTTAAAGCATTGATTGGTCTCATAAAATGTATTCAATTGTTTATAAAACTAAAATAAATAATTTTTTTTTATCGAAAGCTCAAAGTTATCTCCAATGTTTTTGTATAAAATATTTGTTTTGTTTGTTTTCGTAAAAAAATAAATAACATAATTTTATATTTTCAATAGATTGCAATAACCCGTCTTGATACTGTTTATTACTATTGAAGCCGTGCCTATTCATTCATTCATTCATTTATTTATTTATTTATTTATTTATTTATTTATTTATTTATTTATTTATTTATTTATTTATTTATTTATTTATTTATTTATTTATTTATTTATTTATTTATTTATTTATTTATTTATTTATTTATTTATTTATTTATTTATTTATTTATGTGAGAATCATTACCATTATTTACACTTTCTTGAAATTCTCTATTATTATTTTTTTGCATAGAAGTCCATGACGCGTTTTTGTGTTTTCAATACCCGCATTAAAATAGCCTGTTTTTATCGCTTGTTAGGTTATTTCGATTACGACAAACAGGCATCTATTTGTTGAGAAACTCTAAAATTCACCAAGTGAAGTTCCGGAGCCTTTGTTTATCAAGTTTCCCTTTTACCTCATTGTTTCGCTTTCCGGGCAAAAAAAAAAATGCCATAAGGTCAAAGTTCGAAAAATCACTTTCCGCTATTTATATTTTGCATATATTTCTGTTTCTTTTGTGTGAGTGTTCGATAGATTATAAATAAGACCGGAAAATGGGAGAGGGAGAATCGGAACCTAAATGTCCAGTATTGTAAATCCTATGATTATTTTCTTGCCAAGATGCAGAAATACAATATGAAATGAAAATGAGTAAACAAAAGGATTTTTATTAGTCGCGGTTGAATGCGTTCATAGATTTGTGAATGTCAAATTTCATACATTCAATACCTAGTGGGAACAAACTAGGTACTTTATTAAGAAACATATAATATACGTTCTAATAAATCGAATACAGTTTATTATTATAAGAGTGTATACAAATATTTAAAAAATACTTTGAGAATTTTATTGAAAGATGCTTTTATGGTGGAAAAGGTACACAATTTTATATAGCACCTAAGTATCCGGTATGTTTATCAGAAAAAAAAAAACATTATAAATAACAAAATTTAAAAAAAACACACAATCTTTTATAATAATTTGAATAGATTACCGCAGCGTTTATTTATTTCTATAAAAGTTTGTGCAAAGGAATTATCTTTTCAATTCAGTTGTTGAAAATGCTATTCTTAAAGGTTATAAAAAATATTATTAATAAAAGAGTGAGATACGTTAGGCTAATTTCAAAACAGCATTTTAATAGTAATAAAAGTACATTTTCAATGAATCATAAATATTTAAGTTAGTACGCTTGTAAAACTTTGAGAAGATGAGTTGTTAAAAAAATTTTCAGGCGAAAAATAGGCTTCACCATTAAATCATTGAAAAATAATGGTAATTTTGATAACGATGCTCCACTCAATATTCCATAAAATACTTGTTTTCACGCTTCTTATGTAACAAAATGACAACGTAATGGAAAAAAATTAAAACTCATTACGTTGTCCCGAAATTTTTTTCGTGCTTTAAAATTAAGTTAGATTTG
Source organism: Hylyphantes graminicola (assembly GCA_023701765.1). Lineage (NCBI taxonomy): Eukaryota > Metazoa > Arthropoda > Arachnida > Araneae > Linyphiidae > Hylyphantes > Hylyphantes graminicola. The sequence continues at coordinate 14,114,114 of CM043111.1, forward strand.
CATAAAAGAGATTATTTTGCATACTAAAGCTATAATGGGAGTTTCTAATTATCGCACTTTGTGGCTCAATTAACCCAAATGCTTAACTAATTACAAGACACTTTTTTATTTTAATGCTTCAAAAAAGTCACAATTTATCAAAATTGAAGAAACTAATCCTACTTAATTTCAGCATTAGTGAAGTTCGGTTAATTTTATTTCACAAATTCTAAACATTCCTGGAGTATAGTGATAACAAAAATGTCTAATATTTGTTTCAAAATACCTCCATTCCTTTTATAAGTATTCTTTAATGTCTAATAGGATCATTAAATGACAAATAAACTCAAAAAAAAAACTATTGAATATTTTTATCTAAGTTTTATTTAATGCTTTTTAAAGTTGTAATAAAAGTAAATTTTTAATGAATCATAAATATTTAAGTTTGTACGCTGTTAAATTTTGAGAAGTTGAGTTGCTAAAAATTTATTAAGAGGAAAATTGGGCTTCCCCACTATATCTTTGAAAAATAAAGGAATGCTCATTTTGATAATGATGCTCCACTCAAAATTATCCCAAAAATAACTTCCCAAATCTCCCCAAACCAAAAAATATTGTAATTTATATTACATTTTAATGATGTCATTAAGTTTTTTTGTTTCTTTCTTTATAACTATATTGGTATTGCATTGTAAAACCGTGCTGCAGCTTAATATTCCTCCGCAAATACGGTGGAAGTCTAACTCTCTTTGGTTTCACAGAATAACGATACCTAATTTACGAACACCTACTTTGAGGTGTAACGTTGCTTGTGAAATTTAGTGTAATGTTCCTCTTTGAAACCGTAGAAAACACTTGCGGTTCCGATTTTATGAAGAATTCCTTTTCTGTGTAATCTTACAATACGGTTTTACCGTGCACTTTTAAACCAATTTGATGTCAAAAGTAAACAAAAAATAATAGATATTAGCTTAAAGTAATTTAAAATGTATATATTCGAGACATTCAAATACATTTGTGGCACATTATTCGTCGCACAATTATCAAATTTCCTTAAAATAACAATACCTACACTCTTAAAACAAACGAGCGAGTTTAACTAAATCTGAGTAATTTTCACTCCTCCAGTCTTGAAAATGCACTTCTTCGAAAGGAGTGGATCCTTTGTGTGTTAAACCTCCAACAGGATCACTCCAATCGAGTGATTTTAACTCAGTCTGAGTTAATATTCACTCCTTTCCAGTGTCGAAAATGCACTTCTCCAACTGGAGTGGATTTCACTCTTTTGTTTTAAGAGTGTATAAGCTACCAAAACAAGCGTTTTTTTAATATAACGTTTATATCACCCAAACTTTTTCCAACACGCGAACCATGTTAAACAAAATCTCTCTTTTTATTTCATGTTGTCCGTAATAAAACGTTTTGCTTTCGTTGAATAAAAGCAAAATCCCTCCTTTTTATTTGGTGTTTTCGCACGAAACTTTCTTGCCGCAACAGCGGAAACTGCACGGACTCGGATGGATCGCAACTCCAACGCTCCAGCGGCAAAGGGTAACGAGGGCCCTTTGAAAGTGCGCCACAATTTTGTAGAACAATTAATCCCTTACAAAAAGGCTGAGTTGGTTTGACACTGATGGAAATAACTACACTGCTCAAAACAATTAGGGGAGTGCCATGGTATAAACTCTTTCAACCCCAATGTTTCCATTTGGAATCATGAATTTGCGATTTTTTTCTCACTAAGTTAAGCTTGCCCTAATTTTCCGTTAGATGGAAGAATCATGTTTTTGAGGATGTAAATAATGTTTTTGAGGATGTAAATAATGTTTGTTTTAATCAAATGAAAATATGAAAACGTGTTAAAATAAAATTCACTCCCAAAAAAACATTGATGAAATAAATTGACCCTTATATAATTCTTCACGCTTGCATTCTCAGATGTTTAAATATTGATTTTTACTCTTTTTGCAAATAAAAATTCGAAAAAAATTATTGTTATAATTTATTCTTAATTTTTGATTCCAATTTCCCCCCCCCCCCCTTAAATTTTAGTTTTAAAAAATTAATATTTTTTTGCCTTTTCTTTACCATTTCATTCTGGATGCATAATGAATCTATTTCACAAATTTTAGATTTTTAGAATGAAAAACAAAACGCTGAATCTGAAAGGGTTAACAAAAGTACGCAAAGTGCTCCCCTAATTGTTTTGAGCAGTGTACTAGATAGAGCGTTTTACTTAGCTATTTTCAATGCTTTTTTAGGTGTTACCAGACAAAACTTGGAAGAAATTGATTTTTGTCATGTTCGTAAGAGTACAATCGCCATTGTAGTATTGCTAAAATTATAATGATTTTTTTTACATGAAATGAAAGGCAATGTTTTTCCTTTCCAAAAAGGTAAGAAAATTTACGATGGAATCATTCTTTGAAGAGAAATTAAGAAACAAATCTTTTTCCGACGCGTGGACCAAAGTTACCCTCTATGGGCAAAGATACCCCCTTCGACGGTATCTAATTGTTTAATACTTCTTATTTTTTAATACAGAAATATCTTATCTTAAAATGCTTAAACGAAACATCCTATTTTTGACAAAAGTATCAAACGCAACTTTGTCAAACAAAATTGGCTAATCTTAGAGGTCGCGCTGGTTCAGCTTAGAAAGCAGGGATTTGTAAGGGCAAATGTATTATAGTTCATGCTCGTAAAAGCGAATACAATTTATGCATTGTTTAAATTTCACTGTTTATAATGGAATTAGAACGTATTAGTGAGATTCCGAAAACGGAGAATTTGGTTGAAGCTGCATGTAACTAAACATCTAATCAGCTTAACAAATTCAAATCAAATGTAAACATTACTAAATAAAAACCTTATAATACCGATTTTTGCGTTAATGTTCTATAGTTTTAAAAATTATCTATGCACTTTCATTCACTAAATTGTTTTAAAAGTACCAAGGCAAAAGTTGATTTTTCAAGTGTAATAATTTTCAAGTCTCAATTTTTGAAAAAGTTATTATCCTTTCAAATTTATTGCACAAAGGAAATGATAAAATAATTTAATATAATGAATCCTTATTAAAGTAAAGTTAATTTTTCCTTTATTTTCATCATATACTATACATTTATCTAATTTTACTTAAAACTTCTCATAAAAAATAATTAAACTTTGTTTCATCAAAATTCTTATTTTATTGCAAGAAATATCTTACAGTTAAAACAAAATGTATAAAATTGTTCAAAAGGTAAAGTTTCGTTATCATATTGTCGGTGAAACACAGATTTTGCGTTAAATTATTTGTATAAAATAAACTTATAATATCTGTTCATTTTACAATATTTTTCCTGCACAACAGCTGACAGACTTTTTTTCTTAAAAAAAAAAACACAGACTTTTTGTTACAGTGTGATTGAAAGTAAAAACGTATCACATAACCAACAGTTTTAGAAACACTTAGTAGTTCATGAATGACATCATTCAGGATGTGTTAAAGGATAAGGAGAGAAAGTTATAGGATATGAGAAACTGACTCGACCACATGAAAGTGTTGAGGAAAGCTCTTCAAAGTACTTGGTCTACATAAATGTGGAGATAACGCGCAAATACCAATTCATGTGGAATAACTAACGAAACTGAAAGAAATTACTTAGTTATGCTTGTCAAGTTACAACTCATATTTGCGTTAGATTATTTGAATAAAACAAACATATTATCTCTGTACATTTTACAATATTTTCTTACATACCATCTGACAGTTTATTTTCCCTAAAAACAACTTGACTTTTTGTTACAGAAAAATTTAAAGTAAAAAGGTATCATGGAACCAACAGTTTTAGAAACACTTAGTACATCATCAATGATATCATTCAAGATGTGTTAAAGGATAAGGAGAGAAAGTTTGAGGATGTGAGAAACTGACTCGACCACATAAAAGTTTTGAGGAAAGCTTTCAAGAATACTTGGTCTACATAAATGTGGAGATAAAGGGCAAATACCAATTCATGTGGAATAACTAACGAACATGTGGGATAACTTCAAGGCACCGATTTTTCTCTCTATGTGCTCAATGTTAAAAGCCACTCCGGGAGAGACCAGATCTCATTCCCCAAAAGACCAGTTTCAAATCACATTTCATGAAAATTTATCTTTTTCCAACACATGTTAATTTTTTTATAAATTATTTATAAATTAGGAAAAGAGGTGTTTTTTGAAAAAAACGAAAAAAAAATGAAACGTTCAAAAATTTCTTATACTAATTTAAAAAAGATTTAATTAGTACATACCAGTTTGTGAAAAAAAAAGTTAGTGTAGTTTTTTTTACATATTTACTTCAGTTTGCTCAAAAGTAAGTACAACTTTGTGTATATGTATTTTCAAATTAATAAAAATCTAATGATAAAGCGATTTTTGTAATTTTTTAACTGTTAATAAAATGATATTTCACCTTTCTGGCTAATTCACTTTTTGTACTCTAAGAGCGACCAACCTCCATTTACGACCGATTTATTAGGAAACGGGAGGATGGTCGCTCTTACAGGTTTATTCACTGTATTGAACTAACAGCTTTAGAAACACTTCAAGTTTCATCAATGACATCATTCAGGATGTGTTAAAGGATAAGCAGAGGAATAAAGGAAATGAAGTTGGAGGATAGAAGAAACTGACCACAAAAGTTCTCGAGGAAAACTCTCAAAAGTATTTGCTCTAAATGTGGAAAGAAGCGGGGAAATATCAATTCATTCGAAAGAATTGTAAGAAAATACTTAATGATGCTTGTCCAGTATAAGAAGTTTTTCTTTTTAAGATTTTTTTTGTAAGAGCTATAGTACACTATAACTCTTATAAAATGTCATACGTAAATGCGATGCGTAATTTATGGGTTTCGTAAACCACATATAAATATTGATTTTAACTGGAATTAAATAATATGAGCTTATTTTTAAATAATTTTTCTGGTTGACTTTATATAAATGGTTGTCTGGTTGACTTTAAAATGATTGTAAATTGCTTGATATCTGTATGCTTTACGAACTATATTTATTTTAATGTAATGACTACAAGTCATATATCCTATAAATTTTATACGAAAGGGAAAATAGTAAAAAAAAAACTTTTGAAACGTTGTTTCTGAATAGTATTATAGAAAAAGGTTTCTGTTAGGAAATATTTCTGAAAATTACTTTCCATATATATAGGAACGTTACTGTTTTTTTTTTTTAATTTTGTTTTAAAGTTTATATGTTGTATACAGATCAGCAGTCCTCCCACTCATAAAACGAAGTAGATAATTTGCGCTGACAAATTATTCATGTATTTAATTTCTTTACCTATTCGATGCTATTGAGTTATTATAAATTAAGTGTTAATAAAACACTAAAAAGATTCATGCATAATGTAACTATTATAATGATTATACACAAATTAAGATTGCAAGTGTGCCTTTCTAAATACTAATCTTGACTGAGGAGAAAATTTATAAGTTACAATAAAAATTTATTGTTAAGGGGAAAAGGGCGCGCTGGACCGGGGGTTTCCAAACTCAAGTGCCTCAATGTTAATCCAATGGAAAAAAAACTATTTTCTCTCCACATTTCTCCGGCTGTATTGAATATTTTTACAAACAGTTTTTTTTTTTAAATAATAAATGTAGATAACTAGCAGGTCTCTATAATCCCACTTTTTTAAATTGCTTTGAATACTTTTTTGTAAAACTATTTATTCAAAATTTTAAAAAAATGAACCGATTTCAAAAAGTGAGATTGTCGGGACTTGCAAGTCAGCTACATTTATCACATAAAATATCCATAAAAATATTCAATACAGCCGGATAAATGTGACAGAGAAAATATTTTTTTTCACCTATGGATTAACACTTTGCTTTGGAGACCAGCGATCCAGAGCGCCCATTCCCCCTTAATAACTTAACGTAGCTAGCTTTAGGTTTAAAAAAAAAAAAAAAACTTTCAAACTATAGAAGCTGAATGCCTCTGACGCATGTGCAAAGGATTCCATCCCATTTTTGTCAACACGATCTGAATGGGAACTAGAAAAGCTATTTTGGCCCATCCACACTCCAGTTGGAGAAGTGCATTTTCGACACTGGAAATAAGGAATGAATATTAACTCAGACTGAGTTAAAATCACTCGTTTGGAGTGATCCTGTTGGAGGTTTAACACACAAAGGATCCACTCCAAAAGGAGAAGTGCATTTTCCAGACTGGAGGAGTGAAAATTAATCAGACTGAGCTGAGTTAAAATCGCTCGTTCGTTTTAAGAGTGCACGGTCAGGGAAACTGCCCCGAGAATGAACCTTTTGATAGAGCTTTCAAATCTATAATAATAAAAATGAAGTTTTGTGTGTATGTGTGTATGTATGTCTCTCCGAAACTCACAAACTAGACATTTGTTTGACTCGTAACTTGGTAGAAATACGTAGTTCATACTTGAGTTGCAAAATAAGAACTTTCAGAGCTCAAAATTTTCTATTTTTAGAGAAAATTCGAATTTTCTGAAAAAAATACACCACTTTGGCTCAAATCCGATGAAATTTTTTCTTTCGAGTTGCCATTCAGCAGAAGAAATTAAAATAAACTTTTCGAAAATAGTTAAAATATAAAAAAAGAAAATACTTTATTCTTAAAAACCTACAAATATTTTCATTTTAAAGATTTAGTTTACTATCATTTTAAGTAGTAAACTTTCATTTTATATTATTCTTTAATTTATATCAAGGCAACTTTTAATTTTTAACTTGATATTTTAATCTATAATAATAAAAATAAAGTTTAAAATGTTTATTTTTGTGTTGCCATTACTTTCAGAAACTAAAATCATCATTTGAAAATAATTGATATGTTTCAAGTGACGTATTTCTTACCAGTTTTCATACGAGGATATATTGTGGGTTTAGTTGATGATTTCTTCATTGATGGTTTTGTTGATTGCAAATATGCAGCAATAAATGTATAGCTAAGCAATTACAGAAGTGCGATGGTTAATAACGAAATTGCACTAGAGCTGCGTATAAGCGTTTTATGTCTTTATTGTTTCGCCAAATATGTTACCAATCTCGCCAAATTATTAATTAAAACTCGCCAAATGGGCAAAATGTTTGTTAAGCTATTACTGAACTATGATGGTTAATAAAGGCCATCGCATTACTGCTGCATATTAGGATTTTATGTCTTTATTTTTTCGCCAAATACGTTGCCAATCTCGCCAAATGGGCACAATGTTTGTTAAGCTATTACTGAACTATGATGGTTAATAAAGGCCATCGCACTACAGCTGCATATCAGGGTTTTGTTCTTTATTTTTTTCGCCATATATGTTGCCAATCTCGCCAAATTATGTATTAAAATTCGCCCAATGGCCAAAATGTTTTTAAAACTAATTTATAAGCTGGTTGGTTGTGCTAAGGTCATTGTGTTAGAGCTGTATAATGGTGTGTTTGTAGCTATATCTATTTTCTCGCCAAATTATTTCCCAAAACGCGCCAAAAGAGTTAAAAGGTTTTATTTATTTATGGTTTTTTTTTTGTTTTGGTTTGAAATAACGTCGCTCTAGAGCTGCACGAGGGCTATTGGCGTAGGGCGTCGTATTTTAGAACCACAGTCAGGTGACGATATTTATTTATGAGGGAATTGTGATGCCATTTATGAGTGCATTTTACACCGTATTTTTGATTTTGGAATTTTAAAACAATGAAACGGGATTTCATACTCGAAAACGAGCGGGAAGAATAACTTAAGTTTATGATTTTATTCCTTTCCTTGCGGAAGCGCCCCAAAACGCCCGAACAACTAAGGATTCGATAATGTTATTCCTTTCAAATACTACGAGGAAGCAAATATCCTTCGTAGCGAAAGGGTTAAAACAGGTTATATAGTACACATACTTGGATCGATTTAAATTTTTTTTAATCCGTGCGAAGTACGGGTATAAATTTGCTAGTATTCAATAAATTTAAAGAAAAAGTCCACACAATTCTCCATATGACATAAAATGGATTGTTGACCAAATACAAAATTTTTACCCTAATAATATCGTGGTTTACTATTATTTTTTTTTCATTTATTTTAATTTTAAATTTAACTTTACCTATTCATGCCAAGTATCTAAAATATCGAAGGTACTCTTTGTGTTCCACCTCATAGTCTAGCTAAATAAACGTAATATATAAGACAAATGACGACATTAGTTTTGAACAAATTGTATAAAACAAAGTATAAGTTACAAAAGAAAAACGAATTTTAAAAAAAATTAGAAATGAACGTTTTTATTATGTACGGAGGCGTTAATGGTATTCACAAATGGGTCAAAAATGGATTTAAATTTAATCATTTTTTTTTTTGTTACCTGACACTGTGGTCAACATAGCCGAGCCCGCTAACAACAAAGTCCTCAACAATTTATGTGAGGATTACTATGTTACATGAAAAAGGAATTTCAAAAATTTAAAGTGGACAGTATTAGTTGGTAAGGAGGAGGTAATGGTATTCCCAAATGGGTCAAATTTGGGTTTTTAAAATAATATATAATTTTTTACCTGACACTGTGTCCAACAATGCCGATTCCAGTATCTATTCTTTCCACAGTCCTCAACAATTTATGTAAGACATATTATGTTACACAAAGAAGGATTTTCAAAATGTTTAAGTGGACATTTTTGTTAGGTACGGAGACGTTAATGGTATTCACAAATGGGTCAAAAATAGATTTTTAAAAAATTATATTTCTTTTTTTTTGCCTGACACTGTTATTAATACAGCCGAGCCCAGTAGCACGAGTAAAACCTCAACAATTTATATAGGGCTAATTAAGTACACACAATTTTTTTTTTTAAATTATATGTCGACATTCTTATTCGATAAGGAGGCGTTAATGGTATTCACAAATGGGTCAAAATTATATATATTTTTTTTACCTGACACTGTGATCAACACAGTCGAGCCCAGCAGCAGCAACACACGTATGATTCCCACCATCTCTGCATTTCACATTTTCGCACTTCGAAAATTAACAGTAATCCCGCGAAACGCCGGCGTATCCGTCATTACGTTAAAACACTACAACTTCCATAAGTGTATTTACATCGGGTGGAAAAGTTAACGTTTCATTCAGGCAAAAACTAAACAGAAAAAAAAATCCCAGGTTACCACAAAATGCATCCTAGCATGACACTGAAAACTAAAAAACTCGCCAACCATCTGGTGGAAGACAAGTATCTTCAACAAGAGAAAAACTTGCTAAGTGGATGTTAATGAAAAAAATAATCGTTTTTTTTTTCACTAGTTATTTGAAATAAGTATGGTAGTGTATATTTTTGGTCCTGGATCATATCGAATAAAAATATCTTTTTTGTATTTTGTTGTCAAATTTTGAAGAAAAAAAATGCTCCGGTAAATAAGTTTGGACTATCTTAATCGTTTGTATAACTAACAGAGGGTTAAAAAATAAAATACATATTTAATTTTTAAAAAAAAAATAAATCTAGGGTAGACTAACCAGTAAATGAACGTTTAAGGCGTCACGTTCGCCAGTGAATGAACACCGGGATATAACGACCAGGACACAACCAACCATTGTCAGACAGCTTCCTACTACATGGGAGGAAGTCAGTTTTGCCAATCCATATAGTGGAACGATTTTCAATCCTTTTTTTTTTTTAATTATATTTACCAAATGTTCATTCACTGGGGCCTGTTCACTCACTGGTCAGTCTATCCTATAAAAAAGGACATTTTCCCGTATGAAAAATCAAAAACATAAATGTATACACAACCAAAAATAGAATTAGCCTTCAGAACACAATTCCACTCTTGTGACCAATGCCAAAATTAAGTGTATTCATTAATAAACTTCAACAGTGTCGCAGATTTAAATCCCTTGTAAATATTGCAGAAAAAACCTTTCACGACGACACTGCTGAGAAAAAACTACTTTCAATAAAGAACTTCCATTTACTAATATTACCTGTGAGTACCAGCATGCTAGCCAAATGCATTAGTTACCTGTTAATTTGGCGGTGTTTCTGAGGCGGGGTTGCTCTGCCATTGGCTGGGGAAGAAGTTAGGGTCAGGTTCATCGTCCCGTCTGTGAAGATTTCTGTATGTAGGTCACTTACCTAAATTGTCCCGGATATTAAAAAAGACTGACGTCATGAAGAACCATTGCAACTGTTGCGGTACATTGACGCGTAAAGATGTTTGAGAAGAAACTGTCCGTTTAGTAAATAAGATGTTAGTGCTACTACAGAATAGTATGCGTCTAAAACACTAATAGAATTCGTCACTACTTTAAAGTCGGTTGAAACGATATTATTTGCTTTCAATTACCTAATATGAAATTTTGACCACTGGAGAGTACATGCATATTAACTTATCGTTAGTGCAGATCAGATGCTATCAGAATAGTATACGTCTAAAACACTAATAGTATTCGTTTCTATTTTAAAGTCGGGCGAAGCAATCTTATTAGCTTACAATTACCTAATATGAAATTTTGCCCACTGGAGAGTACATGCATATTAACCTGTCAGCTGACAGGTCAGTCAGATTTTCTAGCAACACATATAACTTTTAAAAATTCATAAATTTTAGGATTTTAGTAAATTTTTATACTTGAAGCGTAAAGAAGTAATTTAAAAAAAAAATTACAATAGAAATATAATTTATAACAATCTTAAACAGAAATGTAATTTTAAATGAACCAAAGTAATTAAATTGTCAGTTAAAAATTTAAATTTTAATCTCTACAACGAAAGCAAGTTTCTTCAGACCATTCGCTTATTCCTCAGAGTGATATTCTAATAAAAGTGTTGAAATGGGATCAAAAGTCCGAAATGGAGATTTTGTGTCCTTCACGCTTTGGATGGTGCTAATTCCGAAAAATCATTTTTCTAACATACGTCAGCTTAAATTACTCTATAACTCGAAGTAAAAAAAGATAATTACTTCAAATTTGGCACTTTAGTTCTTGTTATCTGTTGAGGTAGGGGTAGATACATATGGATTAAAGCTTGTGTGTTTGATCAGAGGCCCGCTTTATAAAGACATCATCAAGTAAGGTAGACACAGAAAGAATTTTTTTCTGCCACAGAGAAAGGAAAACACACCTACACTCTTAAAACGAACGAGCGATTTTAACTCAGTCTGATTAATTTTCACTCCTCCAGTCTGGAAAATAGTGGATGCTTTGTGTGTTAAACCTCCGACAGGATCACTCAAAACGAGTGATTTTAACTCAGTCTGAGTTAATATTCATTCCTTTCCAGTGTCGAAAATGCACTTCTCCAACTGGAGTGGATTTCACTATTTTGTTTTAAGAGTGTACGAAGGAGGAACCCGCACCCGTTACAGCGCGCATACTGCTGGCTGCTGGCTTAATGGCCCCAAAACACTCGGCAATCCGGGCTCCTGTTACCTGTTAGACGTCATAAGGCTTCAGAGAATATCGAGCAAGAGTAAAGGGTAGATACCACAGAACTTTTGCGGATTTTAAGAGTCCTGCTGCAAATTTAAAAGAGTTACTGAGAGCTTTAAAAGAGCTGACTTCAAATTTGATACACGAGATAAGAGCTAATATGACGATGATAAAGAGCTACTGAGAGCTTCAAAAGAGCTGACTTCAAATTTGATACACGAGGTAAGAGCTGATATGACGATGATAAAGAGCCACTGAGAGCTTTAGAAGAGCTGACTTCAAATTTGATACACGAGGTAAGAGCTGATATGACGATGATAAAGAGCCACTGAGAGCTTTAAAAGAGCTGACTTCAAAATTGATACACGAGATAAGAGCTAGTATGACGATGATAAAGAGCTACTGAGAGCTTTAAAAGAGCTGACTTCAAATTTGATACACGAGTTCCCAGTACCTTTCGAACGTCATAAAACTTCATTTTAATGTTTTTATACAACCGTAGATGCAGAAAAGGTATAGTTGTAACATAACTTTAAAGATTTTAAAATTTATTTTAATTAATTAAATTACATATAATAATGTATGTAATTGCCTTTTAATGTATTGATTTATTGATTGTGTATTTGATAGTCGTGCGATGTCACAAACTCCTATTTTAAAATATATTTATTCTTTTTAATGCACTCAACAGAAAAAATAAAAATATATAAAGGCAGAAAAGGCAGTCTCTACTTTTTAAAAAACCAGATCATTTTATGATTTAAAAAGTTGTTCAAACATTGATACCAACTTTTCCATTTTAATCCTTTGAAAGCACTTAACATATTCCAAAAGCTTTTTTTTTTCTAAAAAAAAATAACTTAATATTCGATTCGCATTTCAAATGAAATATTTTTTCGTTGAAAATAATAATGCAAGGTAATTAAAAAAAAACTTTGTCATGGCATTAGATTTGGTAAACGTTCATTAAAAAACTTGTTCTGGTAAACACACGCACAAAAAAAAATTTTTTTTTTGAAGCCCTTAAATGTCGGCTGACGGAAAAAGGAAAAAAAAATATTTACCTCCCATTTCGTTAAGTTGATACTATTTCAAAAACATTCTTTATCGAAATAATTTTTTTTTATAAATTTACCTACATTATGTAAATATTTTTAATAACATAATCTCTCTCTCTTGACAATCATATATTTTCTTTTGTGATTTGTTTGGCAGTTAAAAAAAAAACTTTTTATTTCATTGCGTTAAGATACATTCCTAATTTTACAAACGGACAATCACATAATTAAAAAAAAACTATATTATACTATCACATTTATTTATGTAAAAAAATATTGTACGTAAAAATTCTACGAAACTGTGAAATTCCACTTTACTTTAATTATTACTGACTTAGAATCACAGAAAAATACATCATTAAAGGGTCACAGGAGTCTTAAAAATGTGCAAAGAAGGTACTACAAAACATAGTTTGATCTTTCATGTCATTTTTGAACTACTCAATGTATAAGTATAATTTTTTTATATGTAATTCTACAAGATTTATTTATTATAAAACAAGTTTTAAAATTTATGAAACTTTAGCCAAAACTAAAATAAATGATATTAAACATGAAGCTATTTGAACACATTGTGATTAGGCTTGCGCGGCAAATTGTGAGGTCAAAATTGGAAAAGTGACCAAGAAAATGACTTTATATTGTACAAATATGTACAGACAAAGACTTATAGTTAAATTCTCAGCTCAATTTTAATTAGAAATTATTTTTAAAAAAAATTAAAATCAAAATTTTGAAATTTTTATTAATTTTTTTACAAAAAAGTTCTTAAAATAATTTCTAATTAAAATTGAGCTGGGAATTTAGGACTTAATTTTTAAGACTCCTGTGACCCCTTAAAAACAACAAACAAAAAAATATTGAAAAGAGAATAGAAAAGAAGGATTGCTATTGTTTAAGAAAATACAAATATCTTATTGCATTTCTACAAAACGATTTTTCTTGCGTCACGCTACGGTTTTCTTTTCTTTATATTGAACTGTCAACCTCTTTCTTTAGGAAATAAGCAACAGAATGGATTATTAGAAATACAACCACATACGGCTTGGTATTATATGTGCTTTTGGAAAAGTGTAAACAGTGCGTAAAAATGTGAAAGTAAGACATTGGTGTGAAACCAAAGATGTATACGCGTAGAAAGGAAGTGTAAGTACATTTCATTTCCTTTGATGAAAAGAGGGTTATTAAGAAATTCTAAGCTTTTTTGGATTTTTTTTTACTAACACTAATCTTTCCGTTATTGGGAAAAATATGTACGAAACGCAAGATATTAAATATATATAATTTAGGAAATATAAAATATTTAAATGTGTAATATACAGGGGTGAAAGTGGCCAAAATCAAAAAAGAGGAAATCACGCGAGTAACAATATAGGGTTTCTGCAAAAACGGACAGTCCCTAATTCATAACTTTCCGTGTCTAAGTTAACAGTTTTTCATGACTATATAAATAGCATCTCAAATAAAAAAAAAATCAAATTGAAACAACTCGAAAGTTGACAACACAAACATAGTAAACAATTTATAGTGTTTGTGTAGACAATTTTCATGTTTAATGGGCAAGTGCACAAATTTATTTTAGAAATAAATTATTGCACCATAAAATGATTTCAAAATGTAATTAGATTAATAAAGTGAAAAAAATCTTTTTTCTTTAATGTGAACTTATTGGAGAAGTAATGCTTTATATGTATTAAATTTTTCTTTGATTAATTATTTCAGGAGTTTCTTTGTTCTCTTAAAAGTGTGTTGTATAGTGCAATTGCATTCCTCCTTCTAATAAGGGTTGTGCTTGCATTAAAAAAACACTTTATAAATCACCAGTTAAATCAAAATTACAGAAAAGCCTACTGGCAAAACTATTGGCATAATTTTATTTTTTTAATAATAGTTTAAATTTAGGATACATCTCTTACTCTCTACCACCGGAATTTTCATCGAATTTAAAATCAATGACTTTTTTCTAATATTAATAATTGCGGCGATCTGAAAATCTCGCAAACTTTGCCTATCAGAACATCTAAAAACTCCGGCCATCTGAAAATTGAAAAAAAAAAACTCCGAAAGTAGCAAAACTCCAGCGATCCGAAAGTAGCGGAAATCCGGCGATCCGAAATTCACGAAACTCCGGATTTTCCAAAAGACACTAAGCTTTGGCGTTCCGAAAATCGAGAAAGTCGCGGAATTCCAGTGATCCGAAATTTACGAAATTTCGGGGATCCGAAAAACAATAAACTCCGGCGATCCAAAATTTACGAAACTCCGGCGATCCGAAATCAATAAACTTCGCCGTTCCGTATGTCGCGGAGCTCCGGCGATCCGAAATTCGCGGAACTCCGGCGTTCCGAAAGACACTAAACTCCGGCGTTCTGAAAATCGCGGAACTCTAGCGATCCGTAAGTCGCCGAAGTCCAGCGTTCCGAAAGTCCGACGATCCGAAACTCCAGTGATCCGAAACTCACGAAACTCCAGTAATCCGAAACTCACGAAACTCCAATGATCCGAAATTCACGAAACTCCGGCGTTCTGAAAGACACTAAACTCCGGCGTTCTGAAAGACACTAAACTCCGGCGTTCTGAAAGTCGCGGAACTCTAGCGTTCCGAAAGTCCGGAGGTCCGGAAGACACGTAACACGAAAGTCGCGGAACTCTAGCGATCCGTAAGTCGCGGAAGTCCAGCGTTCTGAAAGTCCGACGATCCGAAACTCCAGTGATCCTAAAGGCAAGAAACCTTAGCGATCCGAAAGTCGCGGAACACGAGCGATCCGTAAGTCGCGGAACACGAGCGATCCGTAAGTCGCGGAACTCCAGCGTTCCAAAGGTTGCTAAAGTCCGGCGGATCCAGAAGTCACGAAACTCTGGCGATCCGGAAGACACGAAACTCCAGCTTTGAAAAAGACATGAAACTCCGGCGATCCGAAAGACAAAAAACTAAAGCGATCCGAAAGTCATGAAACTCCAGTGATCCCAAATTCCCGAAACTCCAGCGATCCGAAAAAGTCGCAAAGGTCTGGCGATCCGAAAGACGCGAATAAATATATATATATATATATCGATTTTTATTACTTTCGGACGTTTCTTTGCTGAAATAAATGACTTTTGGTCGTTTTTTTTTGCTCAAATTCAATACTTATGTCAAAATTAACCCAATTTCCAAACTCTTGACTTTTCATATGCGCGGAAACCCAGTTAATACCTTTTTTTTTGTTGAAAACTTAGAAAATCTAAAAGTTTTTCGTAATTTTTTGAAAAGCTTGATTCAGCGGATTTTTCTGAAAAATTCGGAAAAAGCGGAATTTTTTTGAAAAATCGGAAAAAAGAGGAATTCCGCCGTTCGGCGGAAGTCTGGCACCCCTGAATATATAATTTAGGAAATATAAAATATTTAAATTTTTAGTCTGGGAATTTTTTAGATCTTAGTGGCAACAAAAATGTTAAATGAAATATATATATATTTCTCGAGGCCTCGAGTCGTCATGTGTGAGCAGAGAACCAGTCCGAGTACCAATCGAAGGAGGTGCAGGATTGATAGCTAGAAGGAATTTCATCGCCTGAATCTTCCCAATTATATTACTTATCTTCACTGAAGTTTAAAATGTTGAATTTAATCCAATTCTTAAAATATTGGATAAGCTATAGTAAATACAAAGTTTTAAAGAAGCAATTTATTTAAAAAAAATAAAACCCATATTGCATTCAAGCCATTAAAGTTTCTTTAAATTTATTTATCTTACTGTTCTTTGCTAGTTTCAAGTTTTAAAAATAACATAAAACTATAAATAACATTTGGATTATCTTCAATCTATTCATTTTTATTTAAGAATCTTTAAAAAAATAATTTAAAACTAAAATTTGACATTTAAATTATTATTTTCACTGGCATTACTGATGCATTGTTACGTTTCACACAAAAATTTTATTTCTTTGAAAACCAACTTCGAAAAAACTTCACCACAACATAGTTAGAAAACTGACTAGCCTTTGAAGATTTAAATAAAATGTTGATTTTTTTAAAATTAAGACTTAAAATGCAACAAAAAGTACTACTTTTCATTTAAGTCATTCTGTTGTTATTTAGAAATACACTTTAATTCATTTTATAAACTTTAAAACAATATGAATTATTCATTTTCTTTTTGTCGTCATTTGGAAGCTGTTGTTCTATACCTAAACCGACCTTAAGTTTGCAGTATACAAATGTTCTACGAGAAAAAGGGTAAATAGTTCTCATTTTTGAGTGCGAGAATCGATTACAAAAAGGTATTTCGCATTCAATAAACAAATTGATTTGTTATTTCAAGACATAAATTTATTATTTTTATTAGTTTAGCTTCAGTTAAAGTGATTTTTTTAATTATTTTTTTCCTTCGATTTTGACGTAACAGGGCGCATGAATATCAGGGTCGAAAGGAGCAGCCAATCAGAGTACGCGAAATTGCGGCGCCAGCCGGGTTGTTTACCCTGTTTCCTCCGCTCAGAACATTTCTCTGCTGCAAACTTAAGCTCGGTTTTGGTATAGATCTAGAGTTTAAAAGTTAAGGATTTAAAGAAACAGATTATTTTATGTTATGCACCAATTAAAAGGACACATTGAGAATTTAAATGAGTAAGTCCCAGCCACTTAAGAGCTGTTTTTAAATATTTTTCCCTAAATGCATGACCGTCAACGGCCAAGACAAAAATAATGCTCTATAATATTTCTCATCAAAAAAAAAAAAGAATTTTATTTTTATTCATTAAGTGTTAATTTCCATATTACTAATCAACTATGTACGTAATAATAATAACAACAGATATAAGCTTTTTTTTATATATCTGTTTTCTTTTAAGAGTTTTGGAGCTTTCAAAGAATGTGCTCCATGTATATGGAAATATTTTTTTGTGTGTGTGTGTTTACTTTTTTTTGCCTTTAAAGCATGATAAAATTGCGTCTCTATGGAAACTATAAGCAGGGAATGTGGGTTCAATAGGAAATGTTAACTGAAGGGGAAATGCCGATGGTATTTCTTGATGAAACTAAATTTTTAAACGTTTTCTTGCATTGTGCTAAATTTAAGAGATCAAAAACAGAAGTTTTATTTTTATCACCACAACTTCACATGTATACAAAAATGTGAAATTTTGCCAGCTGCCTCATAGAATAACTTATTTAGCAAGCCATGATTCTACATTTTTCCCAAAACACTCGATATCTTCCTTAAATTCTTTGGCTTTTTTTTTCTTTTTTTCCCGAAAATAAAATAATTTTTAAGCATCAAGCGAAAGTATTATGTTTTTAATGATGAATATTTCTGTAGTTTATAAAGTTTTCTTTCATCAAAAATATAAAACCGGTTGTTGTCGTGTGCCTCCAGAGCAATTTTTTTAAGGCAGGAGGAGTGCCGCTGGCACAAGGCTTTGAGCACCCATGAAAGGTGGAAGTCTGACTTTTTCTCCGAAAGGGCGCATTTACAATTTAGGCACGTCGTTGGAGGCTTTCTCCACACAACCTGCACCAATGGTACAGCGTTATGATCGCCCTCGGTACTTTTGGACGCACAGATTTAACGAGCAGGCTCCCCGCAAAATATTCGGGACAACACAAATATCCATGCTTTATCCGAGATTCGGATCCGGGCCCACTCGTTTAACCCTCTAATGCATACTGTTACCGTTTGGTAACAAGTAATATAATCCACTTTATTCTACTAAATTAGAGCTTCTCCTAAACAAATCTGTGTTTTTTCCATCTGTTACATTTCATTTTAAAGTTTTAGTTACTAATAATCCTCATAGACGACAGTAGTAAAAGTGTATTCAAAATTAAAGAGTGAGGTTATTAACTTTTGTGAAATTACGTTTTTGGCAGTATTCAAAGAATAATAATATTAGTACTAAATACTAATAAATTGTTTTGAAAAATTAATCGTAGTTAAAAAGGGTTATTTTGAAATATTTTTAGTAGTTTTCTAGTCATTATTATCAAAATTGGAATTTTACAGTTGGTTTTTGTCACATGAAAAAAATTTTAAAAATTGAAATTATTTAAATTCTAACGCAGTTAAATTATTTTTAGTATTTTTCCCATAATGTGTGAGTATTAAAGATACATTTTTATTTTTTTGGGATGAAAATAAAAATTCATGCATTAGAGGGTTAACAAGCGAAGTTCGAAAACACCACACCGGCTGATCGACACCGTGCAAAATCAATGGAAGCCAAGCTCGCTCTAATTTCAAGGATTAACATTTACTCCATGAGAGTTTAGTGTACTGTTCTTACTCCGTGAAACTGGAGGCAGCACTTGTTACCACCGACATTACGGAGTAACAATTTATGGTGTGTAACCGTAACTCCAGAAGCACGATAACTTACTTCATGAGGCAAGAGTATAACGTTTCAGCAAGAGTTTACAATGTACAGTACGCTTCAGTTAAAAAGTTTTATTATATTTATTTAATAAAAATTGGTAACTGAAATCAGTATCGCGACTTTTCCCCTTAACCAACATAACGTGAATTGATTGCTTTACACAAATAAGAACTTTGTACATGTAACCTAGAATTACTAATATTAAAAATGTTTTCAAATTTTTTCTTAAAAAACTACTAAAATGCATATATAAATGGTTTTGATGATTTGTAACATGTGTTAAGGCACAATTTCAAACATAAATAGTTAATCTAATCTAATAAAGCTTGGGAGTATACATTAACGTCGTAATATTGTTTTCTCTGCTATTCAGCTGTCGCGCGATGGTCTGTAGTAGTTCCATTGAGTTATTAGGATTACTCTAAAGTGCCTAGAGTCTATCCCAGTACATTTAATGAGACATGCAGTTCGAAGTTTTATTTTTATATTACTCTAAGGTTTATTATGATTAATGCTAACAATAGTTATCATATGAACTATTTAAAATTTTGGAAAAAAAGATGGTGGCAGGTTAGAATACCAAACATATATGGTTATTCATTTCCAAAATGTAAAACTATTTTTTGGTATTCTAACCTGCCACAAGCTTTTCCTCCAAAATTGTAACCAGTCCACATCATAACTATTTTATTATTGTTAGCATTAATCCAATAAACCTTACAGTAATAAAGATTATAACTACATGTCAGTAAATGTAATGGGGTAGACTCAAAATTAAACTTTGGGTTACGAAAAACTCCGCTTAAGTTAGTCTTGGCAGTCCATTTCTTAATATTTTATTTAGACATAGAACCATAATGTATTATAGTACTGTGGGAAAGTAAACTGCATTATCTAGACATAGACCATTGCCGCAAGCACTCAATAGCTCTGCCGTGGGCAGGTAAACTGCAAAAATCGCAACAATGAGTTGTACCGTTTTTGATCTGAAATAAAACAAAAACCCAGTATGTTTTCTTAATTGTTAGACTAATTGAGTGCTTGCAACAATGGTACAAGTCATTTTGGACAGGTAGACTGCAGTAATCACAACAATGAGCTGTACCATTTTTGATCTGAAATAATAAAAAAAATACAGTGTGTTTTCATAATTGTTAGACTAATTGAGTGCTTGCAACAATGGTACAAGTCATTTTGGAAGTTACTGCAGTTTACCTGCCCGCTGCAGAGCTCTAACCCATAAGAAAGAGTGATTATTTCAGAGCACAAAATTGTCCAATTCATTGTTGTGGTTACTGCAGTTTACATGACTACAGACCAATATAATTTGGACACTTTATATCTAGAAAAGTTTTGCTGGAAGAGGTAAAACAAATAATAAATGAGTTTGGATGAAGTGTTCAATAAAAGACTGCAAGATATTACCTAGAGCCCTATACTGCCAGCCATATATTATAATAACAGGATCATGGCTATAAGAGCTACAACATCATTAGGGATACGAGTACTAATGTAGGATATTTCATGATTATGTTTGGGTATAAAAAATTACAAAATAAATAATTAAATGACTAGCAAAACCTACTTTATTTAACATATCTTTTTACATTTCAAAATATTTCATTAGGCTTGAAAACATTTAAACTATAAAATTTCTAATTAAATAAAACGATTATAAAAATTGCAAGTCAACTGAAATACATTATATTTTTTAAAAAAAAGCATATAGGGTAGACTAACCAGTGAATGAACACTTAAGCACACAATTGGTTTTAGAGAAAATTCATACATTTTAAGAAAACATAGCTTCTGGTTTATGACAATGTGAACACATCTGTCATTACATGCAAATTCTACAAAAAGAATTAGGCGCCTTATATTGCATTGCTTTGGGTCTTTTGGAGGTCCAAATAAAAAGTGGTATAAAAGCCAAGTGAATGAACAGCTCTTTTACCAGTGAATGAACACAAAAATGTCCAGTCAATAAACACGTTAGATTTTAATTAATGACCAATTGCAACCAATCAGATGACAGATAGCTTCCTACGAGATGGGAGGATGTCAGTTTTGCAAATCCATCCAGTGGAATGATTTTTAATCCTAATTTTTAAATGTATTTACCAACTGTTCATTCACTGGGGCCTGTTCACTCACTGGTCAGTCTACCCTAGTGTATTATGAACTACAAAAATTGAGTGAGATCTGAATTTAAGAGACACTTAACTAACATAATATCAAGAGACTTTTCTTATAATTCAATTCTTGCCATCAGTTCACTAGTAAATAAATGTCCACAGTAAAATGTGAGATTAAAGGACATTTATCATCAAAACTATGTGTCCTCATTCTGCAATGATAAACACTAATTTCCAATGTTTATAATTCACTACAAAATGGCAAAATATTTCCTTAGTGTAAATTGAAAGAATAACACTGTAAACAAGGTATTAATAAACCATAAAAATCATAACAAAACAATCTAAATTAAAAGAACACAAAATTAAAAGATTCCATTCCAAAATTTTTCCCATTGTAAAAATATATAATAGTATTGTTAAGAGAATTACAATTAGAGTTTACAAAAAAATAAGCTCACAACTGATTTGAAATCAAAATGTCATTTTACTAAAATATAAAATGAAGAAAACTTATGGAAATAGAAAATCAAAAACAATAACACCAATTTATACATGATACATGTGTTAAAATATTTATTGCACACAAAGTTATAAGTAGCTACATAGTAAAGCATACACAGAGGCTTCATACAAAGATTACAACTGTTTTTAATACTATGAATAATATTATTTTGAATTAAACAATCAATAATCTTTTAAAAAGTGTTTATATTAATTTGAAACTGTTCATATTTTACTAGTTTAGGGCAAAAGTAATAGAAATAACACATATTACCTTACCTTAAAAAACCTCTGGGAACAAATTGGAATTAAACATTTTCTAAAACTTAAAGAAATAAAACTTTTTTACTACATAACAATACATATAATTTGCTACAATATAATTACTTTGTTTAGTACAATAAGTTTTCAGAAAAAAATGTAACAGAAACAATTTTTTTTAAAAAATAAATGTATTAGTGTCTATTTATTCGAAATATTTAGGAATTAATAATACCAGTAGTGAGAATACAGTAATATTATAATAAAACCTAAAAGCACAATTTCAAATGCAGATAGTAAATAAAGATACACTGCTCAAAACAATTAGGGGAGCACTTTGCGTACTTTTGTTAACCTTTTCAGTTTCAACTTTTTGTTTCTCCGTCCAAAAATCTAAAATATGTGAAATAAATTCATTATGTATCCAGAATGAAATTTAAAAAAAAACTGGAGTTGAAATATTAATTTTTTACTAAAATTTAGGGGAGAAAAAAATTGGAATCATAAATTATGAATAAATTATTACAATAATTTTTTCACATTTTTATTTGCAAAAAAGAGGTAAAATCAATTTTTAAACATCTGAGAATGCAAGCGTGAAGAATTTAGAGACAATTTATTTCATAAAATTTGTTGGGAGTGAATTTTATTACACCGTATTTTCGTATTTTCATTTACTTAAAAAAGACATTATTTACATCTTCAAAAGATATGATTCTTCCATCTAACGATAAATTAGTGCAAGCTCAATTTAGTGAGAAAAAAATCGCAAGCTAATGATTCCAAATGGAAACATTGGAGTTGAAATTGTTTGAACTATTTGCTCCCCTAATTGTTGTGAGCAGTGTAAAATCTAAGGAAATATGCTTATTTTACTTTTAGCTTTTTGATATTGAATCGTTCGCATCCACTCAAATATTGAGCTGTATTTTTTTTTAAGTTTGCACTCTCACATTCAATGCTTGTTTGTAAAGATTTAATAAAAATCAATAAAATTATAAGAAAAATAGCTAAGGTTTAATACTACACCCCAGAAAATGACAACAGTATACATGAAGTAAAATTTATTCACAGAAATTAAAAAAATAAACCCAGCTATAGGTATTAGATATGGCTGGTTTTTGGACCATATTGCTTGGCATTTAGCCTGTTGATTAAATTCAATTTTTATATTTTTTATATTACATTTTATCAATAACAGAACTTGTTATCGCATTATTCATTGGCGTGGTAAAAAAAATGGATTACAGAAGGAGTGCTTCATCAAGGTTTTTAACAATCAAACTACTAATAACAACTTTCTACAAAAATTTCTAAAAAAAGTATTTATCAAAACTTCAACAATTGATAGCATTTAAGAAAACATTAATGCTGATATTACTCCAATCAAAAATTACTACTTTCAGATTACTCCTATCTCAAAACATCTTATATAATCCCCAAAATTACGATAAAATTTATTGCTACTGAATTTATCAAACAACTGATAAGCATACTACTAGTATATTTAGGTGATACACACAAATTTTAGAGATTGGTTTGTTAAAAAAAATGAAGTATGTTTTTAAAGGGGTCAAGTTCAACATTGGTATATTAATAACAAAATGAATAAACATGTCTAACTTTCTAATAAATCTACAGATTTCAACAATTTATTAACAATTATAATTACAAAAACACTGCACACACAAAAACACATTAAGCATTCCCCAAATTTAACACAAAAAAGCTTTATGCGTTTTATGTTACTCTAGTGTACTTATAAAAAATCTCAATTGCTTTTTTCACAATGTATTATATCCTGAATACCAAATCCAGTTCCGTGGTTGGATTAATAAATCGCAATTGCTTTTTACACAATGTACATCATACAGGGTGGCTACAGAATCTGTGAAAACAAATTCCCTGACTTTTCCCTGATTTTCCAAGCCAAATGTAAAAAATTTCCCTGATTAGCGGCAATGAACTATATTAGCATGCTGGTTTCCTTCTGGTATTAGTAAAACCATTTTCTAGTATAGTTAACATTAAAAAAAGAATTTTTTAAAAAGAAATTTAATTAATGAATATACAATGGCTTTTTAAAACAAATCTATTATAAAATGCAAGCGTTAAGGCCCATATAATAAAAATGTTTAGTTATGATAAGACTTATTAAGATTATCAAGCGATATAAAAATAAAGTATTATTAGGTGTTCGATGTCATCGGTGGATTAAAAAAATATTAGGCAGCCAAATAAGTTCAACGAGGAAGCATTGTTGGATTGCATTAGAAGTTATCTGACCACTATTTGAAGAGATCTAAATGCAATTAAAATCTTAATTAATCTTCAAATTTAAATTGCATTTCTCATATCTTAAAGTATCTTAAATATCATTTAAACTTGTTTTTTGATAATTGCTTGGGGAAGGGCAAGACAGTTAAAACAAAAGATTAATAAGCAGCAACTCAACCACTTAAGTGAAAGCCTTTTCATAATTAAACATTTTTTAGCCTTTCTTTTGGAAATTTTCCCTGATTTTATAAAAAAATCACCAATTTCCCTGACTTTTCCAGATTGATTAAATTCCCTGACTTTTCCATGATTCCCTGATCCTGTAGCCACAATGTCATATGCACAAAAAGCGAATCACAATGCTACTTAAGCTTTTAACAGTATAACATGAATCGAATGAAATGTAAAAAGGAGTTGTAAGGAACATTGGAGAATTTCCCACTAAGCTTTTACCTTTTAACATTGTAGTAAATCATCTAATGATTGGAACTTTTTTTTAGAATTTTGACTTTTTTGGTTCGTTTTTGAAAATAAGGGTTTTTTTTATGTAGTTTTTAGTTTAAATAATTATTCTTAACACCTAAAATGGAATAATTTAAATACATTCAATTAACACTATGTTTGATTCAAGAGCATCAACCAAGATTTTGTTTTAAAAATGCTACATTTATTATTATTAAGGTTTTACAAGTAGATACTTACAGGATTTATGAAAAATGTTTAAGTTCTATGATGTACTTTGACCACCCGAATTTTTAAGTATTTTTCTGGCATCACCCATCAAGACAAAATTATCACAAGTAGATAAAAAAATCCTCAGATCATAATCCAGTCAGTAAAGAATTCTTATAAAGAACACAAAGTAAAAAATTTATTTTTACGAGTGATCATTGGTTAAGAATGGGTAATAGCATGTATATTATCAGATTTAATTATTTGGCATAAAGGAGCTAAGTTCTGATTGTAAAAAAAAAATCACTGGATTAATTTATAAAGAAATAGGGGACAAAGTATTGAAAATATTGACCTCGGTGGCTATTCCAGTTCAAATGTAATTTGTCTTAACCAGGCAAGGTATAGTTAGTATATAGTTTATCTTCTATTCGTTTAAAGAATAAGTGGAAATATCTGAGAATTCCTAGTTTTTTTTAATGGCCAGCACTTGCCAAATGCTTTTTTTTTAGAGTGAAGAGGCATGTACAGAAATCTTCCTATGTATTTGACCCTTTTACATTAAACTATTAACATACAATTTAAATAACCAAATAAACTAAGCTATAGCAGCACAAATGAACATTTAAAATCACACTTTGAAAAAGTAAAGCTGCCTGGCAAAATTCTGTATAACATTTTATAAAAGCTTGATTCTTTTACTCTTTTAGCACTGTTAAAGTGTTTTATACAAGCTTGCTTAACCTACAATAAGATATGTACAGTTTTATATACAATAATTTATTAGATCCAAATTTATGAACAATATTTAGTGTTTTTTTCAGGTACTTTTTCCAAAAACTTTTTAAAAGGTTTGACAAATGAGAGAGGAAATATTATGCAAAGAATATTTGAACTATCATACGAGATCACCTCTATCAAATTTGAAAACTTAATAAATTACTAAGCTGATTACTTACAAGAATTTTATTGGTATTTCTTGTGTGTGATTAATTCTAAAAGAATAGAGTATTGTGATTTTTAAACCTTTCTAAAATTTATTATAAAATCAAAGTAGAATATATGTTTTTAAAGTATAATTTTCATAAATAAACTATTGTAAATGATGCAAGAATCAAAATAAGCAAGGTTTGCATTACTTAAGAGGAAATTTATATAAAAATTTTATTCGTCAAAAATAACATTTAACATAATGAACACTAAGATACAGAAAAACCACTAAACACAGATGTATTTTTCCAAAAATAATTTTACATCTTTGCATAAATGTTTTTTACTCTAAATATGGCCCCAATAATAATTCAATTAAAAAAAAAACGGTCAAATAAAATGTTGTAATAATAAACACAATCAGAAAAATTATTAATTGAAAACCTTAACAATAGCCGAGAGGAATTTGACAGAAATACTTTGAATAAAGGTAGGGAATGAAAAGTTATACTTTCTATCACAATTCGTCTTTTTTTAAAGAAATATCTGATCATAACCAAAAAAATTGCACACATCAACTTTTCTTGTAGCTGGTTTACCATGAAGATCTTTAAGTCACGATAGACGTTTCTTGGCCAAGAGCTTCAAGAAATAACCCCATGGGAGTCTTCTTCAAGCCAACAATTTCAATTTTGTTGGCGATTTTGTTTCGGATGCCTCGAAGGCGAAGGGAAGCGTGGATGAAGATCACTGAAAAGGTAGGAAAGTGTGAATTTTTCAGAGAGAGAGAATATAAACATTGAAATAAAGTTTTTATACAATGAACTACATAGAATACTACATAGAACTACATAGAATATTTTTTCTAATTGATATGATTACGTTGACACAAAAAAAAATACTAAAAAACATATTGTCGATAACATTTAACAATAAAGTGTTTAAGAAGTTCCTATTTTTGATCTTCCACAATTAAATTGGTTAATTTGGTTTAACTCTCAATGCACATGTTAAAACAGTAGATATCTAGTATTTAGGATATTTTAAATTTAACAGATACTTCATATTAGGCATTTTTAAGCATTCTACATAATAAAAAAACTATTCTACAGATTACAGTACAATAAATTACAAAAAATAAAATATAACAATAAGAGAACAAAGGGGGCAAGCCAAACAATAAGAGAAAATGGGAGAGCTTGGGCTCACCAGGGTCAATGCTACCACATTCAAGAGAACTATCACTTTTCTTGTGGTTGGATTAACACATACACAAAGCAACACATGAATGTAGGAATACGTACACAAAGCAGGCATATGAATGTAGGAATAATTTTTTAAGTTTGGTTGTGATGAATCTGATTAGAATTACCTATGGGTTTAAACTAACATTTTCTAAAGACATTAAACTTGATGCGTGTTTTTGTGGTTTAGTTTCAATACTAAAACATATTTTGGTGCATTTCAATACAAAGATCTTAATTACAAGACCAGCTGCCAAAAACTCCCAGAGAATTCTAATGTGATGTCCATTCAACCAAGCCAACTAAAAAGAACTCATCCTCAATACAATATGTTGCCCTACTACAACTAAACCAGTCACAACAAAAGTGTGTTCAATTAGTCGGCTAGGCTTTTCGGTGGTCCAATATTGCCAGAGCACTCCCTCAATGAATGCCCTTGAAAAATTTGGCGACAAGCCTTTTCAGGCCACTTTCTAAATGATTATCATGTGCTCCAAAACCGGGGCCCCCTCCCCTTTTCTACATGCAAATACCAACAAAAATTGTGTCGGAAGTGAAGTCTTTATAAGGATCTTTGGAATTTTAAAATTTTATTGAATAAAAGAAATATTAGTTTTTTCAAAAAAAAAAAAAAAAATGGGACACGATATTAGTTTTTAAGGTCACAAATTTCTTAGTGTCCAGAATTCTTTGACATGAGTTATTGTTCTAACCGAGCTTCTATTTCTAAACTACAGTTGTCAGTGAGGCATAAATAATAAAGTGTGCACAGTTATAAATGCTAGGATAAGAAGTGAGTTTAGGTTAATGAAATATAATATTTAGGAAAGCACTATTTCAAATAAAAAATGTTTCCTATTTCAAATTGTTTAACTAACATTAAACAGGATCTTACAAGTAAGAATGAAATTTTCAGAAATCTAAATATTAACTTTTAGCAGAAAATATGTCATTTGAGAAACATCATTTCATTTTCTTTAAGACATATTAAAAGCATAAATGAACCTAAATAAATGTCAACAATAACAACAACTAATCAAAATGCTCAAATGTTTCCAACTTACAAGCAACTGGCAACATCACTCCAAACAAAAATACTAATACTGATCCCAGCATGTAGACAACAAAGTATCCTCCTACAAGAATTAAAAAATATTTCAGTCTGTATTTTTAAAAAAAAACATAAATTAAGCTTTGTTGTTATAATTCAGAGTTTGTTATAAGAAGCTCCTTTAATAAGCAAAATTTGTAATTAATGGTTGAGTTAAAAGCAGGGGAATTCCATGTGTGACGGAATGACATTGTGAATTGAAAAAATTGAAGTAAAACAATTATCACGAAAGGAAAATTTGTTTTTCAGTTTATATATTACTGTTAATGAATGATTAAAAGATAATAAAAGAAAGTTATAATTTTTAAAAAATTATGTTAGTTGATTTTTGGCTAATTTCTTTTTCTGTTACGGAATGACATTTTTGCAACCACAACTGCATCCTGGTACTTAAAAATTTCTGTGAATTAACAATACATTGAATTTTTAAAGCTATGTTAATTATAATTTATAGTAACCTTTGTAACATAGTTTAAGTTATTAACTGCCATTAAACATTACAGAATGACTGAAAGTTTCATAAACATATATTAAATTAAAAGTTTGTAAAGTAATAAATATAATATTTTTTCATTATCTATAATACTCGTAAGATATCAAATATTACATTTATTCACATGTGAAAGGTTTTTTAAAAGCGTATCAAGGTCGATTTCCAACTAGTTCAAATGTTGGCTGAATTTCTAGAGGCAACAAATCTTTTTTGTCCACCAGGCATCAATCTTCTTTTTCAGGAAATGTGTAAATACATGTCCTTTATCGTCTTGCTTTCTTAAACCATATTTTGAAAACTTAAAATATTTTTTAAAACTTAATTTGTAAAAATTGCAATTTTAAAAAAAGTTGACATTTTTATGGGATTTCCTAGCACATAAAACGAATCACTACTTAAAGGTGAAGGGTAGCTGTAGTTTTGGTACCAGGGTCTTTGTTCTGTGTTAATCAAATGCAAAAGATGATGGAAACATAAAAGATGGGTAGTAAATTATACAAAAGGGAAATTGGGAAAGGAAAAAAAACGAATCTATTTTGGCAAACAAATTTTGCTACTTTTGACAGCTTATCAGCCATTTTGATAAAATGTTTTCACAGCCATATTAATAAAATAGAATGGCCAGTAGCAAACATTTTTGATTGCAAAATATAAATAGAAAATTTACGTACATTTCATCTATAAAAAAAAAGGCCTTCAATAGATCAAGAAATGTTCAGAAAATCGTAAAACTTTTCCAATGTTGCAAGAGTTAAACAATTATTTTACTTTTTTATTTTTTGCCACCTGTTTCGATCTATTTCACTCTGAAGCAGAAGTTGAATCATATCTAGTAAATATGCTTTAATATGCCTATTTTAAATCAAAATACCAATGGGATGAGTGCAGAACTAGACTTTTTTAATATTGCTTTATGTGAAAAAGATTCACGGCAACCAGTCACTAAATAATATATTATGTTTAACAAATGATAATAGTATTGATTGCTCAGCCAAACATAACTCTACACAACAAAATTTTATTGTTCATTATCCTACTTAAAATTCTTTTTTTTTTGTACCTCTTTACATGAGAACAATTTAACTTAACAAAAGAAGTATTAAGGTAATAATATGGATGCAAAAACCTTGGAACTTATTTTCTCCTCATTCCATTCTGTTCGTAATATCAAACAAAGCCTGTATGAGCAGATATTCGGAGGGTTTCTGTCAATAAACTCAAGTTTATTTTGTGTTTGGTGAGACCATTCATTTCGATGTATCCTATGTAATGAAAGGAACAACCATGACTCAAAAACTAGAGCTAACTAGCATTTTTTAAGGTGATAGTTGGGTTTAGCATGTTAAATCATTCAAAATTGGGCACTTTAATATCAGTCGCATTTTCACTGTTGACCAGTGTTATAATTGATCCTTTTAAAATTCAATACAGGTCAAGAGGAAAATTGATACTCGTGCATCATCAAATCCACCTGAAAATGATTGCCAAATAATTTAACCCTTTCAGTCCCAATGACAATTTGGCATCATTTCATTATTTTAGAATTTTTAACGTCTATAGCCATTTATGGTACAAAAAGCAAATCATTCGATACTTCAATCTTTTTCTATTATAAATTTTTTTTATTGATCCCAATAGGTGTCAGGCATATCATTTTTTAAAAAATTATGGTCAGAAAAATGATGATGCCAAATTGCATTACTGGGACTGAAAGTGTTAATGCTAGCTTTCAGTTCTAATTATAGCATATAAAATGCAAAAATGAAGTTATATTTACCAGCAAATATAACAAAAAGGCTCAGTACAGGATGATCTCGCTTGAATTTAGTTGCAGACCTCTTTGAATTAGTAACATAGCAGAAGAGACCAAAAACAGCAGCCATAGCCATTATACCACAAATCATCTTCGCTGGATGCATAAGTCTACAAACAATAAATAAAGTTAATGGTGTTGTAAATTTTACAGCATTAATAGCAGGGTGGTAACAAAATCCTCGAAAAGAAGTTCCCTGATATTTCCATGATTTCCCTGATACTTTCACAAAAATTTCCCTGATTTTACAATTACCTAGAAAAAACATGCAATACAAACAATTCAATGCAGTACGGAAAATTTAATACAGACATCGCTTAAATTAAAATTTTCCGGATTATGGGGTAGCCTATTTAACTTTTTTACATTTCCGAAAATCTTAATAAGTTTAGAGGAGTGATCAGAAAATAATTTTATAACAAGATTCGTGAGAGAGATTGATCCTTACTCCAAGATTGGTCCTTCAGGAAAAATTGGATCAACCAGAATATATATATATTTAATCAAGTGTCCTTTAGTAGTGATCACAAGAACCTAAACCCGCCTGCGGTTTGAGTCATCCAAAATGGTAAAAATTCCCTGATATTTTACAAAATTTTAAAAATTCCATGAGAATTCCCTGATATTTCCAGAATTAAAAAGTTCCCTGAGAATTCCCTGATTTCCAGGTTCTGTTACCACCCTGAATAATAAAATGGCTATAGTCTGCCACAACTTAGCATCCCAAATATTTTGATTGTGGAACAGTCCACTTTAAGAAAAGGTTAGGAAGGCTTTGGGCAAGAGTTATTACCATGTTTCAATGATTCAATGTTTTTATGGCTGCATGTTTCTTTAAGGTTTCGAAACAGATTATGAATTGAAGGGTTGATCAAACTTGCATCGGGTGCACTGATATTTCCTGGTGTCACAGTCATTATTAAGTTTTAAAACTCTTCATCAAAATGACGAAAATGAATGAAATGACAAATTGAAAAAAAGACCCATAACCTATCATTTTTACTTACTAATCACACATCATCTGGACATTATCAAATAAACTACAGATGTTAATCAATTAATGATCAAGTCAAAATAACAAAGAAATACACTTGTAATTGCTAAACACTACCAGCAAGCAACAACAATCCTCTATAGCCAATAACTGATGCATAGTAGTAGTGTAATACATTATTTACAATCAAACTAGACCAAAAATTCTCTCCTCTTGCCAAACACCTTGGGCTGGCAACCCTTCCTCCTTCGACTTTAAACCTAAATTCAAAGTTTAATCTTTCACAATCAAAATATTTGGGGTACTAAGTTGTGACAGCCAGATTATACTAACAGTAATAACCGATGGCAGGTCTATTATTAATAGACCTTAAAAAATACATTACACACTATATATTTCCAAGTTTCACAATATATCCTATACCATGGGTCAGACAAAAGAAGTAGCTACATATTTTATGAACTACTGAATGAAAAAGCAGTTTGTTTAATACACTAAAACGACAAATTTACAATAGAAACCTTGTACACCTGAAATCATATTAACCCAAAAATTAACTCACCCGACAATCATAAATACAACTACAGACATTAAAAAGTAATTGGTTTGGTAATAAAGTAAATTATTGCAAACACGATTTGCCCATTTATCTAAATCTTTGAAATTAGGGACTTGAAACCTTGCTGACTCAAGAAGAAAGTCAGACAGACTTCGCATTTTTGCAATTTCGACTTCATTAGACATTTTAAGATCGGTAGTATAGGAACTTCAAAGCATCAATTAATGATTTTTTATTTTATAGAAAAATTCAAAAGCGAAAGTCAGAAATCAAAATATTGCATAGGGTGTAGGGATGGGTCGTTCACCACTGAACGAATCTCAAAGAACGATTCTTTAAAACGAACGAATCAACTAAGTGACTCTTTTAAAAGAACGGTCGTTCGTTCGAACGACCGCTCTTTTTCAGCCAATCAGAAGGCCACCGATTGAGTCGAACCTAAAGATTCGTTCAAAAGAGTCACCTACTCAGAAAATCACTTGGTGGTTCTTTTCGGAATAACCTGAGAATATCGTACTTCCCGTCGTGTTCCCATGAGGTTGAAATTCCAGTTCGATCAAGTTAGAAATTAAGGGGTTGGTTCTTTTCGAAATATCTTTCAAAAAGTGAGTTTCGAACGAGCACAATCGAACGATGATTTAGTGAATTGGTGCTTTACGGAATAACTTAAGATGTTGTAGCCTACGTAGTAGTGAATTGAATTTCGTTCGGTTGCTTGTAACATGTCCCCATTGGTTGATTCCTGCAAAAGAGTAATGGATCGTTCAGGCTGGTTCTTTTCGAAAAATTTCGGTCTCGTAGACACATGTTATCTTTTTCTGCTTGAGGACATGGGCAATGGGTTGGGAGTTGGGATGTGGTTCAGTGATTCCTGGAAGTTAGCCATTCAAAAAGTAATACATCAGTCAGTACTGAACTGAATGCTTTAGAACTAAGCTTCCATAATGGGCGCAGAAATTGTATTTAAGCGGCCTCTCACTGACTAAAAAATATAGTTTTTTGGAAATTTTTAGAACAAAAACGTGTTACTAATTACAAATATTCGCCATTTGATTAAGAAGGTATTTTAAGTGCATAAGATATCCCTCTTATTAGACATCGCACTGACTCAAGAAATGAACATATTTTTGTTCAGAATTCAAAAATACTTTATAATAAATAACTATCGAACAATTGTCATTTATACGTAGAAGAAGTTTGTGTTTAATATATTACACTCAAGGGAGCATCGCACTGACTTACAAAAATTAAGAATAAAAACACAATGTCAGTAAATACGACAAAAAAATGTATATTTTGCGCATAATATATATGATTTTGCGCATATATATAGATGTCAACGGCAAGCTTGTTTATTGTCCCATTTCATACAGCCATGACACAAAATTTAGTCTTCTGCAAAAAAAAAATTGCGTGCTGTTTTGTAAATATTAAAATTAAATTAATTCCATTTTCACTTGATAATCATTTTTCGGTGGTATAAATGTTTTCTCCTAAAAAATAGTATAAAATTAACAATGAGGACGGACATCTAATTTTCAACTAGAGTTTTTAGACTAGACTCTCGACTAAATCGACACATTTTAAGGATTTGAAAATTGTAGACACGCACATAATTTTACACGAATATGCGGAACTTAAAATATTCTATTTTTAGTTTAGTTTGAATTACCGTCGCACTAGAGCTATACGAGGGCTATTGACGACATTCGTCGTAATTTAGAACCACAGTCAATTGACGAGCCGACTCCTGAATAGGCACCCAACGCAACCGCTAAGGGCGATATCGTAAGCAGCGTTGGGTCTAATAATTCTCAACACATCGGTACACTTTTCTCTAAACCTATTACATATTTCTTAATAGTTTTTTTTTTGTGTGTGTGCTATAAAACCATTTTAGATCTATTTAGGTCACCTCATTTTCTTTTACAAATAAAAAAAAATGTCTTTTTGTCACTTTTCTGCGTTGAAAATCAGAGTTTTTATGAATTTAGAATATAATGTTTTTTTTAATCAAATTTAAAAATTATTTTAGGCAAAAAAGCAGGTGACCAATATAAATCTAAGTGTTTACTTGCATTTGAAACAAGTTTTACGTACATTCATCGTATTTTTTTGTACAAATGGTATCGAAAAATACTTGTATTTTTGAAAATTCGTAATTGTATGTTTCAACAGATGTCTTTTTTCAAAAAAAAATAATAAAATAATAAGATTCTTAGGAATAAATATAACAATAAAAGTACAATTTATAACTTGGTACAATTTATTTATTTGTAACATAATTTTTAAATTATTTAGTGCCGTTCGAAATCAATACTAAGAATTGCTCAGTTTTGCTGCCGCTAACTATGTTCTCCCCTTAAAACACGAAATCCATAATAATTTTAAGTACGCCATTGTGTTTTTATAATAATACTAAACTTTTAGATTTATTATTCCCATTCCTTAATATCGCATTTCTTAGCACATTCATATTTATTTGTTCAATCTTTACGAGAACTTAAAAAATAATTTTCCCACAATAATTTATTTTTTTTAACAGAGAATGAAAACAGGTGGAAAATCATAAGTTCTGCACTCGTCTTCTCCATTGTACAGAGAAGAAAGGGAGAGTATTCTTGTAGCTGAAGATACACCAAGAAAGATGTCAGCTGTTATACAGCTTCGTCTTTTGTAACTTATCGTCTTTTGAAACTGTTTCTCTGAGGGCACGCGCCCTCAGAGAAAATAGTCATTTATTTAGTATTCGCGGGAACCCTTTCACTATACCTACAATGGATGCCTGCTTGTAAACCGCATTAGAGACCGTAAGCGTAGATGCCTGCGCCATCTGCAGGACAAATGGGTAAATGCTGGGATGTCAACATTGCATCGGAACCTGTTTGTTTACCATTTGAACCATTTCTACAAGTGACATTTTTCATATATTTATCGAATATTTCTAAATAAAATATTCTGAAAATGAGTAAAACTGTGTGCTGTGTAGTGGGATGCCCAAATTCCTACGCGAAAGCTATAAAGATAATACAAAATTAACATTTTATCGTTTCCCTTCTGAAGATAGATTTCCGGGTCGCTGTGATAAATGGATCGCAAGAAGTTTTTTTTTTTATTTAAAAATATTTTATTTTAAAAACAATGACCGAAATTCCTTTAGAATAAAAGCTTCTCTGTTAGGGTTGCAGGTTTTTAATGGCGTTTATACATGTCTTAAACTGTTACATCGAAATCTCGAACCAATATTTAAAAAAAAAAAATGTAGTTAAAATAAGTCGTAGGCAAAAATAATTATGTTTCGATAATTCTTTTTGTTTCTAATTTTACTGTATAAGTTTCCAAATTAATAAATAATAGATTAAAATAATAACTAACGTTTCTTAATATTCATTGACTTTTGTCATACCAAGAAACCCTACCATATATTTGTGACATTGTCCAATTTTTGTGTGTTATTATAAAATCTGCAGTATTTTCTTAATTACATTTCTCATTTCTTAGTTTATTAACCAGCTTTAAACCTCAGATTCTTTAAATATTGTGAACTGGACCTAATAACAAAATAATACACAATAATTTGTAGTTCTGAGATTTTATTTATGAAAATATTATTTTGGCAAAGCACTTACAAATAAAATTAACTTAAGATACTTTTGAATTTTATTTAAGGAAAAGTCATTTATATCTGATTTATTTTTAACAGCCCTGATGGAAAAAAATTGGCGTACTTCTACTAATAGTAGGAGGATGGGGTTGAATTATTACAAACAGGAACCCTTATTTCAACTTTGTATCTTGAAGACACGGATGTTTCCGGTATCACAAAAGCTGTAATTGAGCTTTCAGATACCATTTCTTTTAGGCCGAACACATGGTTACTTTCAAACTAACTCCGACCTTTTTCCCAAACGGATTCTCGAATTTCGCTTTCGTCAATATTGATTTTATAAAAAAAAACGCAATATAAAACACAATCCATCCTGACAGAAAGTTTATAGAAATGAAATGAGATTCACCACATAACCATACAACGATAAAACAACTTTAGAGCTATGATTTGGAAAAACTTTTGGCATATGAAACACAATGTAAACAAATACTTTCGGCGTTTGTTTAAGGTAGGCGAATACCCAAAATTCTAAAATTTTTACTATTACTTTAATCTTTTCCAAATTTGGCATAATGATTTCAAATATAATGAGCAATGCTTTTTTGGGCAATTTTTTATATTTAAATATAATTGATTTATTTTAGCCGGTGTTTTTCAACTAAAAGAAGGGGTTTACGCCAACACTTCTAGCATAAAAAGTTTTACATTAATTTACCTGAAATTTGTCACAGATGCTATTTCAATATATATCTGTGCCATGAACCTCTAACATCTGGTGTAAGTGGTACAAGTTTTTTTAAGAAAAATGTCCAAGTGTAAGTTAATCGAAAAAAATCCCTTTTTTGTAGTTAATTTATAACATTTTTCTTAATAACTTTTTTTCTTGTAATTTGTATGTAACTCTAGAGGGTCATTGCATGTATCAGTTCAAAACGAAGAATTTAACACAAAATAAATGTTCATAGAATGAAAATTCAATGTGGTAGACTTGTTGGCGTAAACCTCTTTTTTTAGTAGAAAAACACCGTTTAAAATAAATAAATTATATTTAAATAAAAACAAAAGCCTATATAGTATTATTCATTATATTTGAAATCCCTATGCCAAATTTGGAAAAGATTAAAGCAACAGTAAAATTTTTAGAATTTTGGGAAATTTTGGGTATTCGCCTACCTAAATCCCAGAGTTTCGGATTTTGGCCACTGCGAGCGCATTGTCGTTTTTCTCGCTTACTTTACGGTCTCTATTGAGTTGGGGTACTGCTATTTTGTTCAATTTCTTTAAAAAGGGTGAGGGGGGGGGGGGGGGGCTGACTGAATATAGCGACAAGTCAAATGTATACAAGTCGGTACCTAAGGCATCTTCTTGTGCTTGTCGGTTACTGAAGAGAGCTTTACAAGTATAAATTTGTGGTGCACCTGTGCGTGTTGTAAGCAAGATTCTTTTAGACAGAGCTCCAGCCAATAGGAGAATGTTGCTATTGTCTACATTTTCACGTCATCAGACCACAAATCACACAAAAATCCATACCCTAACAACCCATACCATACCTGCTTACTCGTTAAACATCAGCTTAAGTTTTCTGCTGTTGCGTCTTACTTAAACTTCCCGTAAAAACTTAAAAAATCTTACAAGAGAATATACTTAAAATTGGACATCAAAAAGAAGTGATATGGTCTATAAGCATTAAAACGTAAGTAAATTAAATCTTTTATCTGAAATTTTAATATTAAAATATAAGCATTATATTATACAAACTATTAAAATAAAAATAATTTGTATTAATTATGTAAAAATTAGTTCTTAATAATTTTCCAATGATACCATATCCATGATGAGCGTTGAGTACATAATCGCTGAAATATTTTTTTATTTCGCTAAAATCCTTTAATTTACCGCTTATTTGTGTTGTAAATTGACTGATATTTATAATAGGCAATTTTTGCATTACTTTATTTTAATTTACATATTTTTGCTATTCGACAATGATAATTTTTGACAAAAATGACAAATATAGCTCTTTGTATTTAATTTGCATATATTTATTTTCTTTTTGGGTTTTGTCTTTTCAGTTCCGTTTATTGGCTATACCTTATTAAGTCTATAGAAGGTTTTTCAACAAAGACAGATAAGATAATATATCATTCCTTTCGTCATTCAGCGTAAGTTGACTTAAATACCTTTATAGTTTTTATTATTTAGTTTTTGCCAGTCTTTTAATTGTAACATCATAAGGCTTTTCTTCTCCAGCAAATATTTTGCAAATATTTTGATAGCATTGAAATTAAATTAACCTAAAAGTATACTTGCTTGATTAAAGTAGCCATGTACCTTAAAAGCACATCACGTTCATTTTTCTTTTTTAAAACTATTTAAAATTGCAATTAATCTTCTTCATCAATCAACAAAAAATTTGTTTCTAGTGAAAAAAGAAAAATAATGTCACAGTTTTAGTTAGCATTGACCTGACGAGTATCCTGGCGTGAGATTTTTCAAAAAGAGCTCAGCTGCTGTAACCAAGCTCAGGGATTTTCAAAAACAAATGAATCTCCCTGAGCATAAATGTTGTTGATGCAAGACGTTGAGACGAGATGGAACTCAACATTTGATATGCTGAGACGGTTCAACGAGAACAAAAAACCGATCTTGGCTACGTTGGCAGTTGTGGAATCGTCACCGGACGTTAGTTTCCACAAGGATGACTGGGAAATAGTAGATGGCCTTATCAACTATCTTACTATTTTTCATTCGATCACTGTGGAAGTTAGCACGGAAAAGATGGTATCGATTTCATTGCTGCCATTTCTCTACAAATTTTTGAAGCAACACGTAGAGAAATGTCTGTTGAGTTGTACCTTGAACCAACCTCTTGCAACAATGGGTAAAGCTCTTTTGGAACAACTAGTTTCAAGGTTCGAAAAGCTTTGCCAGGGTCAAATTATTGCGCAGGCTGTTCTTTTGGATCCCAGATTTAAAGTCCTGGGATTCAGTAATGACCCTAAATCCCTGGATCGCGCAAAGAATGAGATTAGGGGTCGGCTTAAAAGCTTTTATGAAGCGCGACCATCAGCGCAGACCACAAGTAATAAATCCCCCCCTAAGAAAGCTGGAAAAAGCCATTGGGACGATTTTGACGAAGAGGCAAAGAAAAGCATTGAAATAAGCAATTCATTGTCCAGAGCTATAATCGAAATGGACAAATATCTTAGTGAACCGATCATTCCAAGGTCCCATGATCCTCTGAAATGGTGGGCAGATCGAAAATACATGTATCCTGGTTTGCATGCGCAAATGGAACGAAGGTTGTGTATTCCTGCTACTTCAGTGCCTTGCGAACGAATTTTTTCAAAAGCGGGGAACACTTTAACTGAACGACGAAACAGATTGACTTCGTCTAAACTAGATAAAATTCTGTTTTTGAATCATAACCTTTAGGCATTATTTGAGATACGGAATAAATATTTTTCGACCATATTTTTATTAATCTATACACTTCAGCCTCAATTAAAATTATCATACATTATATATTATATACTAGGTTCATGTAATTATATTAAAATAGAAATCTGTTTCGTTTTTCAGTTTATTTTCCCTGCTTTTTAAAAAATTCTTTAATCTGTATAAACATGTTATCTTTTTCCTTTTTTAAAATCTTTTAAACTGTTATTTTAGCTTCCACACGCTTATGACTTTAAAAGTAGAAACTTTTATGAAGGTTATGTCCTTCCGTCACCCGCTTTTACAACCCAAACTACAAATACTACAGATGAAACGCAATAAAAATTCAGTGCATCTAAATTAAAAAACATTGAAAAGCTCACAAAAAACAATTTAAATAGAAGTACTTCAATTATTTTTAAAAATAACTGCATAATTAATATTCATTTAAAAAGCATGAAAAGCCAATTTTTATTAGAATTAAATCCCAATTTCCACTCACAACATTCGCGCATGAAACTTCATTTCTATTAAATAAAAAAAAATTGAAACTTATTTTTGCGACTTCCAATCAGATAAAAATAACGTATATGGTATAGTCACCATATGATATTCATTGATTGTTCGTATTATTTCTTTAGAAAGAGACATAGGGTGTTAACTTAGTTGACGTTTTTTTCTTTTACATTTATACATAATATATTAATACATAATGATAATGACTAATTTTCCCTTTTGGCAAAGGTTTTTGCATTGCCTTTTGTTTTCTAAATGGCATTTAAAAATCATTTTTCGAAATACAAATAAATTTAGCAAGCGATAAGTATAGAAATCGGCTTGTTACAGATGTTTCTCTTTCGAGTTTTAATTATTTTCTCTTAGCTGATTTCACAAGTTGTTTTTGTTTCATTCTTATTCGCTTCTTTTTCGTCTGCTGTGTTTTATTTTCAAATTCTTTACGTGTGACTTGTTTTTATTCCTACTATTTATAAAACTTTATTGATTTTGATTCGATTAAATTTCATGTCAGCAAAGCATTACCAAGATGTTAATGTTGTTCGAAAACTTAAGTTTAGACTATATTCTGTCTTAAAAATTAAATGAAATTCTTGGACAGCAATTAAACGTGATTTTTGAACAGAGAAAAGCTTTAGTTCCCCGAAAAGAATTTTTTTCACAACATTCGTGAAACAGTAGGCGATACGCTAAATCACTTTCGCATAAACCAAAACAGATATAATTCCGAAATTGCTAAAAAGGAAAACATGCTGCTATAATTGTTGCCCCTCAAGACGCTAAAAATGCCGATTATTGAATTTCGTAGTTTATTTAATTCTGACGTTTAAAAGTTTCTTTCGAACTAAATGCCGTGTTTTTATTTGTTTAGAAAGAGACACAAGGCATTTTTTTTTTTTAAAGACGTAAATTTTCCTTACCATTTAAACAATTTATTGAAGAATAATGACGTCTTAATGCTAAGTATTCCTTTTGGCATTCCCCCCCCCCCCCCCAAATTGTCGTTTGTTTATCAGAATAGCATTTAAAAATCGATTTGTTTAGATATTTTTATAGATAGTTTCAATGTTGATTATTGATATAAAATATTAGCCTTTTTATTTAAGTGTGCACTATATTACATATTTATTCTTCGAAACAAAATTAGCTAACTAAATTAAAAAGAAATAAAACAGTTTAAAAGCTTAATATTGAATGGTAGTTTTTAAATGCATTAATTATGTGTAAAAGCAGTTCTTAGTTAAAGTGTGTGTTACAAACTTACTTGTTATATTTTATATCTTAATTATTTTTATACTTGTATTATGCAAATGCATTGTTTTTATTAATAATAAAAAAAAAACAATTACTGAACTTATTTTTCTAAGGTAGTAGTTTCTCTGAGTAACTTAAACAAACATTTTAACAAGAAAGTGTTCATAATTTACTGTGGTGAGTTATTAGTAATACCTACTGAAATAAAGTTGAAACTAACAGGGAACTTATATTAGCAAAAAAAAAAAAATCAAAAAATTATTTTGATTTCGTACAGTCCTACTATACATTTTACATCATACAGTTTTTACAGTACAACAACAACAACAAAAGAATAACGAATGAAAAAAAACCTAAAATTAAACCCAAGCTACAATAAACACCAAAAATGGAAAGAGAAGCTGCCCGACGGAAGCAGCAAGAAAAAGAAGAAAAAAAATCTATTGTACTCAGCATTTCGAATTTCTCAATACACAATAAACAAGACATTCCACCCCGAAACCGCTCCCCCGAGAACCTCATCTCTATACCTCTGATTCCGAGAATTCTCTTTCTTCCCCCAAGACCAAATTCCAAACCGTCAATGTTCAAGGTTAAAGGGGCGAACGAAAAACAAGTACTAGAAAATATCCACTTTCACAGCAAAAGGGGTTCGCGAACTTAAATCATTTGAGTCAGTTTCGAACGATCGCTTGCGAACATTAACAGCCGAGTCAGTCGCGAACGATTGTTCGCGAACTTTAATCAGTCGACTCAGTCGCGAACGATCGTTCGCGAACTTTAACAGTTGACTCAGTCGCGAACTGTAATCTGTCGAGTCAGTCGCGAACTTATTCAGTTGAGTCAGTCGCGAACGATCGTTCGCGTACTCAGTCAATGCACATCTTTCGCTAATCATGAATCCATCATTCGTAAACTAGGCAAAAAGTGCGAACTGCTTCTACATGTACGATTGCTTTTATTTCACCGTGAGGTTATTGTTTTAATTTACCATATTTGCCTTCAGCATATTGAATGTAATTGAACAGATTTTGTGCTCCGTAAAAAAAATCAAAATGTTAGCACATCTGTCATCAAGTTAATTAATTTGGAAATTAATAATATTTTTTCCCTAAAACAATTATAAATTCAAAGTTACGAAACCTTTTTTTAAGTTTAATTTCAGTTTTATTTTTATAAAGTTTAATTTCAGTTTTATTTTTATTAACTTTAATTCTGCATGGAATTTTTAAAATAAACAACATTGCCATGTTAATGCAAATCAGAAAAAAATGCTAATTAATATTTAAAAAAATGTATTATTAAGCTTTGTAAGTGAAAAATAATTTGTATTAATTTTAGTTAAAAGTCTCAACATATTATTTAAAAAAGTATAATGATAAAAAAAATTAAACTAATTAAAGTTATTGCAATCTAATGTACCCACTATTCCTCTTACATGCATGAAATTGATAAGTTATTGTTCCTTTTCTTATATGAATAAATAGACATACTAGATCAGATCAAGCAATGTCCAGGACCAGCTTCCCAAGCTAAAACGCTAACAGCCAAAAGCGATGACTATTGATAAGGAAAAAAAAAAACGCCTTTCAAATTCCTCTCAGCTTTTACAGAGTGTGTGTGCGTTTCCCCTCTGCCCCCCTACCCCCCCTCTCCTACAAGGAGAGATGTCTTTCCACCATACTTGGCATAAAACCCTCATCTGCGGGCGCTTGGTTTTTTTTTGGGGGGGGGGGGATACAAGAAAAAAGAACGAATCAGAAGATTCGTTCTTTTGAACGAATCTTTGAAACGAACGGGAACGATTAGAACGAATCTTTTAAAAGAACGGGTCCGACCCATCTCTAATAGGGTGTGATATACTGAGTTGAGTTGTTGCATTGCTTGCTATTTTTAATCCATGACATAATCTGAAAAGTTAAAAAAATTATACTCTTTTTAATAAGATATTTTGAAATATATAAAAATTAATTTTGAGAAGAATATCTGCCGTATATATAATTTGAAATTTTAAATAAAGAATGTAGCAATCAAATAACTTTTTCTAACGGTTTCGTCATAAAGTGAAATCAAATGACAGTTTTGGTTCGCATTTTTTTCTTTTGTGTTTTGTTTGCATTGTGGTTGCTGAGTGAGCGTCATTCCTGTTCGTTTTAATATTTAATAATTTAATCGTTAGAAGTAGGCAACTAGTTGCAGATTGTGAGTAATCAGGGCTTTTTGTGTGCGAATCAGTGAATAATTAGGTAAGAAAA
The DNA here is from genome assembly GCA_023701765.1 of Hylyphantes graminicola. Classification (NCBI taxonomy): domain Eukaryota; kingdom Metazoa; phylum Arthropoda; class Arachnida; order Araneae; family Linyphiidae; genus Hylyphantes; species Hylyphantes graminicola. The sequence goes on from CM043111.1 coordinate 14,156,992, forward strand.
ATTTGAATATTAATACCAAAAGTGATAGAACTAAGTAATTTTATATAAGGAAAATAGGAAACTATAAAATCTAGTTATGATTCTGATTCAAAGGGCGTATTGAACTTTTTTTATTATCTGATTTGTAATAAGTATTGTTTGTTACACAACTATTGCTCGTTTTAACTCTATTGTTCAACAATCTCTGAAAAGAAAATGCTCGTTCAAATTTTCCTTTGTAATTTTTCGGGGAATTTCCCTTTTCAATGAATAGGGTAGCGTCCTATGATAGTACTTATTCAAGTAAAGTTATGAAAACATTATTTATATTCATTGATCTCTTCATTTTCTATTATTGGCTTTATTTTTAGCTATTAAGTGTAAATTTTTAAAACTAATTTGCATTTAAATTAATATATTCTTTTGTGCGCAAGCTTTTGGTTTCGTTTAAACTTCCGTTTCATTCTTATAAATTCAAGTTTACTAATTAAATTAATAGGTTAATTATAAATCAGCATTTGTTTTATTGAAAGAACATCTTTGCAATAAATTGTTCTGTGTTTATATCTTTTAAAATGTTGTAATTAATTGTTTTTTTTTTTTTTTAAATTAGAGAAAAGATGGTGAACGCATGTTTCTTGTTGCTTGGTGCTCTTGTGATGATGCTCTCCTATGAAGGTAATAACAAGCATCTATTATTAATGGAAACAAGAAGTGCATAATGAAGAAAATTTCTTGATTTTTTTTTTTTAGCTCCTTTGCATTAATTCTGTCACCTTAGTTTAAAAGTAAAATAATGAAATAAAATAATATCTAGTTTCATTAACATTTTAATAGATTTTTTGACATTATAAACACAACTTGCTAATTATAGTTGTATTATTTTAACGTGTAATATATAAAAAAAATAACTAAAACAACCAATTAAATTGCCGAAGGACAAGAATTAAAACAGGAAGAGTTGCACATCTGAAACAACACAATTGTGAAAAGCTTGTTATCCCATACATATATTCATTAGGATAAACATATTTTTCAATCAATATATCAAGTTTTTTAACGAAATTTTTTATCAAGCCTTATAAATATTTTTATGTTGCTGTGAATGCAAGAAATAAAACTTAGTCAGTTTTTTATAGTCGATAGTCTATTCTTATATTTTCTTAGTGCAGTCCTTCCTGTATTTAGTCGTCTACATGGAAATGTCTCCTACTTAATGTACTTTTAATGAATTTAATATCATTTAAAAAAAGGTATCTTTATCCGTTTAACAAAAAGTCCTAACTTATTTTTAGTGGATGCCATGGATTGCAGTTTTGGTGGGTTGAAGATCTCATGCCCAACCGCACTAGACAATAGTGACAAAGTATTTTGCTGTTCAACTAGTGTTGAAAGTATACATGTTTGCTGTAATGTTGAAGACTACATGAAGGAAAAGTGAGAAAATTTTTCGGTTTTGATTATTTTATGTTTCATTATTATGGTTTGGAAATATAAGCAACATCTTAATGCTTTTAACGCTTAAGTTTCCTGTGCTGTTTAAACAAATGTACACTTTTGGCACTTTTCTTATCACTCGGAGGGTGAAACTTCATTTGCAATTGTAAACATTTGCAGAGTCCAGGGAAAAAAACAATTTATCATCAGGATATCTGTCTGTTTCAGCCTTATTTGGAAACTATGGTGAATCTTTGCCTAAACCTAAATTGGTGTAAAGAAGTTTTTTTTTACTTGGTTCTCTGGCGGCTACCCTGAACGATATTACTATCGTTTAAGATAACAAGTTCCCCTTTTTCATAAATTTTTAGATCAGTATCAACAGATACGAGTGCAAACTAAAAAAATGTATGGAATGTTTTCCCCCTTGGCTACCATAGTATTTTTATATTGTTAGCCTGTTTTTAATTTTTATTTCAAGATAATGAAAGAGAGAGATATTGACATGGCTGTTGATGTTCATCTGTCTGTGCATACCCCTCTTCCAAAATAGGTTCTATTCATCAGATCTTGATTTTATATTAATGTGTATATATTGTAGAAACGCTTGTGGATAATATTAACAGTTAGGAACCTAGTTTTTTCCCTATAATAATTTAAGTAACAGACAAGTACACCTGGTAACAGAACCTGGAAATTGGGGAATTCTAAGGGAACTTTTTAATTCTTCAAATATCAGGGAATTCTCATGGAATTTTGCAAAATATCAGGGAATTTTTTCCATTTTGGAATATTTAAACAGCGGGTTTAGGTTCTTGTGATCACTACTAAAGGACACTTGATAAAAAAAAAATGAAGAAATTCTGGTTGATCCGATTGGCCTGAAGGACCAATTTTGGAGGATGTATCAATCTCTCTCGCGATGTTATTATGTCATTATGTTATGAAATGATTTTCTGATCGCATGATTCCTTTAAACTTATTCAGATTTTTAAAAAATGTAAAAGAGTTAGGTAGGCTAACCCATAATCTGGAAAGTCTTAATTCTTGCGATGTCTGGATTAAATTTTCTGTACTGCATTGAATTGTGTGTATTGCATGTTTTCTAGGTAATTGTAATATCAGGGAACTTTTTTCCTAGGATTTTGTAACCACCCTAAGTAAGCTTTAGTTCTTTAAGAACTTGTTTCTTTGTCATTACTTACTTACTCCTCGGCACTACAGTCCATGAAGGACCTTGGCCTCCTTTAACACACAGCGCCTCTTTTTCCGGTCCTTGGCTTTGACCCTCCAATTTTTAACTTTAATTCTTCTCAGATCTTCTTCCGCCTCGTCCAGCCATCTCTTCCTAGGGCGTCCGGCTCTCCTCTTTCCCTCTGGCTTTCCTTTCAAGATTTTCCTTGTTGCACTTTCATCACCCATTTGCTCAAGATGTCCGAGCCATTGGAGTCGTTTGAATTTTATTATATCCACGATATCCCTTTCCTTGTATAGCTTTCTCAACTCCAGATTACTTTGAATTCTCCACACCTCTCCTTGCATATGTGACCACAGGTCTGATTAGTGTTATATAGAGTTTTAGTTTAAAAGTTCTTGATAATAGAGATGATTTAAATAGTTTAAGGAGGGAAAAGTAAGGTTTATTTCCAGCAGCTAGCCTAGCCTTTATCTGTTTCTTTGTCATTAACCATGTAATAACAAAGTTCATTAATTTCTTTTCCAGCGGCCCCCTGATCGCAGGTATAGTGATCGGTGCACTGGTGCTGTTGTGCATCTGCACCCTGTGCTCCTGCTGTTTCTGCAGCTGCTGCCTGCTGGCCAAACGCAGGCAGCGAGGGACCGTCCTCTATGGTTAGTGTCCTCAAACTAAGTTAAAAGATCTGGGGATTTTGCATAGCGCTTTAAGTGTAAGCTCACGTTTATTTGTACATTTTTGTAGTAGATGTAGTTTGTTGTTCAGGATTAAGTAGATGTAGTTCATGTTCAATTGTTCAACCTCATTTAGGTAGTATGTGCTGCTGTTTTATTCTTTTCACTCGAGAGGTACATGTTTGTGGACCGTGGTAGAATTTTATTTTACAATTTTTAATTTCTTGATACTGTAATGGCTAGGTTGTTTACCAAAAAGACAATGTCGGGGGAAACTTTAGAAATTATTTAATTTAGTTAAACCCCAAACGTACAAAATACTAGATTACAACAATGCAATTAAAGTTAAGTAGAATAAAGATATTAATAAACTGACAGACAAAAGTTTGATGTTTATGGTTCGAAAGCCAGGCCCTCTCTGATAACGCAAATACCAATTGGACATGACATTGGTTGATGCCCAAACGGTGGCACCCTCTTCATAGTGCTAGGAGCGAGTTGTTACAATACTAATTTTTCTATTTAACTAAACTGTTAAAATTCTTCAGATGCGTCGCTGCTTTAGCAGCTGGTTCTATAATTGTGCTTTAAAAATGACATAGAAAGAGGTTTAAAGGGGTCTTGCAACTAAATTTTTTAATGATAAATTTAAAAGACATTTTGCATTTGAACAAGTGTTAGAATGGAGGAGTATGAATGAGAAAAAGCAGAGATTGTATTTTTACCCCGCAAATTCCACTAAATTGCTTCTTCAGCAACTGTTAAGTTTTGGCCTGGCTGCTCCGTATTTTGTGCATCAGTCTTTGTGACAATAACCTTTAATTTCTGTTAAACATGTAATTGTTTGATAAATATGTTCACATCCAGAATATATGCGAAGGATTTTTATTTGAGAGTAAAGAGATTAATGAAACTTACTTATAAATAAACAATTAGATTATAACTGAAACAACTGACCCAACTTCTGAAAATAGGAAACTGCTTTCCTGAAATTAGATTCTTGTGTATTACTATTATTTACACTGAGTTGCTGACATATTCTGGGTACACACTTAAGTAGAGTTGAAAGCTTCTTTTATTAAGCTAAAATAAGCTACATATTATATCGTTAAATGAGGTGGAACATTAAATTATAGTTGTAGTCACACATTTTATATTGTCTGCACTAAAACATTACCAAGTTATGTTTAACCATACCTTAATTACTTAAGGAATTTTATGAAATGAAACTGCTCTCTGGGGGATACATACAGTGGTGGCCAAAAGTGTGGACACTTTATGAAAGTTTCATATTTTTCAACTTTGTGTGATAACAGAATATATTAATTGTATATCAAATTAAAAGTAATTTAATCTTTATGAGGACCACTGTGTGCAGATCGCTTAAGCAGTCTGTGAGACATTTGGTCCCATATAATCGATATCAATGGACACAACATCATCATCATCAAAGTAATTTCATGTAGATTTAAAAATAAATACAGTATTACAATATCTGAATTACGAATAAGTTATGCAACTAATAGTATGATCTGTCTTAGTTTTGCAAGTCTTTGAACCACCAACTTGTATTGCAATTTCAGCATAAGAGAATCCATTGATTGTGCTTTTTTGTTCAACTAAAATAAGCATAACTTAATTTGTAATACAGATACTTTAATTCTGTTTTTTTAAATGAAATTCTACATTAAATTACCTTCAACTTGATATTTAAGTGTTTGTATTTAAGCGAAATTTAATAGCTGATAGAATACGGGTAACAGTTGAAACATGTGAAACTTTCAAAAAGTGTCCACACTTTTGGCCACCACTGTACTTATAAACACGTCACCTGACTATCAGGTTTTCCAGCAACACACATAATTTTATGATATTACTATATTTTGTAAATGAAATTATTATGGAGCAGTACCCTTTTTTCATCTGCTACAGAAACAAAATTTAAAACAATTTAAAGAAATTGAATTTCACTTAAAATTTTAATCTCATGCAGTCGAAACAAGATTACAAATTGTGTATCCTTCAGAGGGTTGATTTGAAATTAACACAACTATAAAAACAATTTAAAGAAATTGAATTTCACTTAAAATTTTAATCTCATGCAATCGAAACAAGATTACAAATTGTGTATCCTTCAGAGGGTTGATTTAAAATTAACACAACTATAAAAATAGCTTTTTAAAAGTGTTTACCAACCCAATTTTATCTGATTTTAACACTCTTAAATATTCACTCATTTTTTTCCCTCTACTTTCAGGTCCGTTAAATGGTGCCCAAGTCATTTCTTCTCCGCCCTCTAGTTACGCCTTAGTCCATCCCTTTCCCCCTAGTCAATTTTCCAATCCACCGCCCCCTTACCAACCCACAACCGTTCCCAACGATCAGGCCCAACCTCCGAAGAACACTTACTACCATCAGTAATTGGGTCCAATGAGCGAGCACGATTTCCATTTCTTCAAGCCCTTTGGGCCAATATTTTTATGTTTTGTGTATGTGTTTTTGTGTAATGATTTGTAATTATGTGCCTTATTTAGTCCTGTTTGTAGCGACGCAATGCCTTTGTTGAGAGTATGCAGTCATCTCAATGATATGAGTGTGTTTCAAACTGAAGTGTATATGTGTATCGAAAAAATATTCTACTACACAGTACTGCGACAGTATTGACTATTTTACAAAAGCTTTTTTATTTTATGATAAATGTATCTGGCTTACAGGGCTCTGTAATGCCTTTTTTTTTAATTGGTTTGAATATTGCTCTTATAACTAATTTTACATTTATATATTACATTATATGTATTTTCTCCCCATTGGATTAACATAGCCACTTTGGTTTTTAGAACCACTCTAATTCCCTCTTAATAGCAGAACAATTGAAAAGGAAGCTTTTAATTTACATATTATTAATAACTAAAACATACAAATTGTACTTAAGATGTTTTTTTATAAATAACAGAAACACACGAGGGTGTTGTGTGGCATATGAACAGGATTTTGTAAATTTTTTTTTTGTGTATTCTAAAACTTTAAAATGAGTACCCTTAAGTTTGGGTGTGTACTTTTGTAATGTTTAATTGATTTCCAACGTTTTGTGCATGATTTTTTAAAATCTATTTTTGTTTTAAGTTTTATTATTTTTGCTTAGTCATTTTTCAGCTTTTCTAGGTTTTTATTGATAAAATGTTCATATTTTTTTTAATCCCAAAGAATTAAGCACATGTTATATCACTGTTAACGGAACAAGGTATTCTAAATTTCCTATGTACCTTTTCTTATGGTTAGATTTGCTATAAGATAAGACAAAATCATTAAAATTTTCTTAGCCAACTTTTTTACACTGATCACTAATTGCACCTTGAAATTTTTAAAAACTGAAAGTATTTTTTAATTTGAAATTCAATTAGCTGTAAAATATTTAGATTAAATTTGATACATGTTATTTCTTTGTTAATAAACACTGATCAAAATTGGCAGTTTTAGCTATAGGCTTCTTTCTATGATATGCTTTAATATGTAACTAATTTTACAAAACCTGTTAAACCGGGAAGCTAAACAAAAATCATTAAGATTTCTTAATTGAAATTTGTGCCATTAGAAATTTTTTGAAATATCCCATGTTTTAAAGGATAACTCTTTTACTACATTGTTAGGAAGTAGTGGACTTTCAAACATTACTCTTATAATAAGCTGTGTGTTTGTAAAGCATTGAATAAGGGGTTGTAAGCAGTGCAGTGCCACTCTTATAATAAGCTGTGTGTTTGTAAAGCATTGAATAAGGGGTTGTAAGCAGTGCAGTGCCAAAGTCTGTAAAAATAATGAAATACTAATTTTTTTTGGCAAATTTTAGCTATAAGATACTAAATGGTTTAATTTGCATTTTACTGTAGTTGGATAATGTGTAAGAGAAATCGGTTAAATTTGTGCTCAAGCTAAAATTTTAAATATATGCAAAGAGCTTTTTGTAGAGCTTTTGATGTAAAAAAAATTTCGTCCTTCATCTTTGTTGGAAATGTTGTACACACTTATGACACTCTTAATCTCAATAAAATTCAAAAATGAAGTGTTTTGTCATTTTATTTGTTGAACTTGTTTTGGTTTTATGTATGATATTATATGGTATAATTAAATTAATGATATTTTCTACAATAATTCCTGGAAACAACTCATAAAGTCACCATTTTCACTAAAAGCTTGAAAAAAATAAGATTGTTTCTTTAACCAGACGGTCAGGCACTCGTCTAGCATGCGAAAGGTCCCAGGTTCGGGCACCGCCAAAATAACTGCCTATAAACGGCCCGTGCAGCTTAAAATGTCTGACGAATAATACCCCGTAAGGGAGCGCATGTTAAATATCCTTCTAGTTCTAACGCTGCGTATGATGTCGCCCTGTTCGCTACCGCTCGCCAACCCCCGAGAAGCAAACAAACATGCAAGACTAAGATATTTTAGTTTAAAGGTCCCGACCAGCGGGGAGAGTGCGCAAGACGAAAAAGGGAAGATGCATAGGCTTCGGCTGTTTTTACAATGCGTGGCTGGAACCTCAAGACCGATGCCAACTGATGATGACCGATTCTGATTGGCTGAAGCCGCGTAAGTCACGTGGCTTTCAAGCGTTCGACAATTACAATTTTATATTATATCGAGATATAGAGACAAGATTTTCCCATGGAGAAAAGCGCCTAGCAAGCGAAAAGTCCCAGGTTCAGGTCCGTCTATCGCCTAAAAATCTGCCGACCTATAAACGGCCCGTGCAGAAAAAAATGTCCGATGAATAATACCCTGTGAAAGGGAGTGCATCGCCCTTAACGGTTGCGTTGGGTGTCTCTGTCTATTCAGGTGTCGGCTCGTCACTTGACTGTGGTTCTTAAATCGAAGCCCGTCGTAATCGTATTTAGAAAAATCGCTTCTAAATGACACCCACGATACAAAAAGAAAGTTTTTCTAAAATATGGTTGCTGTACCTCCAATTGTTTTGGCGGCTTGGCGTTGGTTGTTACGTGAGTGAGTTAGGACTCTGCCTTTTATAGATTATCGAATATATACTTATTAACAAGTTGGTTTGTTGTTACAGCGAAGAATACTGATGTACTTTTTAAATAAATATCTTTTTGCAGCCACAAGCTTACATTTCGAAAAATAAATGAGTAAAATTGTTGCTTTAAAAATAAAAGCGAAACTTTGCTTTTTTTATGCAAGTTTAGAATTTTTTATGCATCTTTCTTCATTCATATATAATGGGCCTTCAAAATAACTTTATTGTGCTATTACAACAATCCAGATTAAATTATATCACAAAAATAAATATTTTTTCAATAATTTTATTTTTATTTTAAATAATTTTTCTTGTACGTTTGATGCTATGGCAATAGTGAAAATATTGAATAAAAATTATATTTTGTACAAATCTAACCAATGAAGAATGGCGATATTTATTTTCAAATATTCTCACGGGATTCAGAATTATTATAGTTTTAGGCTATGTGATTGCACACACTTGCACTTCTAACAAAACTACTTCACCTTACACCTACGATGAGCCAATTAATATTAAAATATTTTTAAAAATCACAGTAAAGCAAAATAACCTCATTTTAAAATCAATAACTATTACTTTATCAAATGTTTAATAGATGGCAGCACAACTAGGTATCGTGCATTTGTTCTGTTTTTGCACAGGGATGAAAAAAGAAATAATAATAAATTAACAGTCGAATTGAAGTAAGGTTTATCTTTTAATTGCAATAGTAAAAATAGTAATTGAAAAAGTGTTAATTATCAATTTAATTGAAGCATTTATTTCTCTCAATTTAAATTTTTACGTGTTTTTGAAATTAATAAATAGGGCCAATAATCAATATATGTAATAAAAAAAACGATTATTTTCGTATTATAAGCCCCCCAGTTGGAGGCGAATACTATTATCTGAAAATGGTCTAGGTAGGTTTGAATTATCGGCGACTATTTTGGCTTTTGGCAGGCTGGAAAAAATGGTCTAAATGAAAATGGGTACCATAACTTTTGCTTTAAATAAAGCCGACATCTTTTTAAAAAAAGTTATGGATGTGTTTGTTGTTAAATTCCTGCAAGAAGTTCTTGTGTAGCTCTCTAATGCAACGTTAAACTGACCATACCTTGGCCATATCTGATAAATTATGGCAGCGATCGTTAATGGGTTCATTTTTCTTGTGCAATTTGTGGATTGTTGGGTGTTAACTATTACATCCCAGAAGAGGCTATAAACAGCAGGGAACGATTATATGGATAACCAAAAAATATTACTAATTCTTACATACAAAATTGTGAATTGGAAAACAAAAGCATAGCCATATAATTGCCGATATATAAACGGCCCGTGCAGCTAAATGTCCGAAGAATAATACCCTGTGTAGAGGAAGCCCCAGCCAAAAAAAAAAAAAAAAAACTTCCCCAAAACTTCAAAAATTCTGAAGGGATTTGAAACACTTAAAAACTGCAGGTTTTTTTTTATAGTTGTCTTTTGCTGCAAGAAAACTGCATTTTTTCCCGCAGACATAGTGCTAAATAACTTTTTTTAAAAAATTTTTTGTAAAGCCATTTCGCAGAATATTTTGGATGGGAGTCAGGAAAACTTCAGCCTTTTTGCAGTTTTTTGCTGCAAGAAAACTGCAGACCAAATGTTTCAAATCCCTTCAGTTTTGAAGTTTTTGTGAAGCAATTGTGCAGAATATTTTTGATGGTCACTTTCGACTATTTTTATGTCACTTGACTGTGGTTCTAACTTATGACTCTCGTCTCCATAGTCCTCTAGTGCGACGATAATTCAAACTGAACTAAACCTAAGTTATGGAAAGGATAAAAAAAATAGTTATCTCATTTGCTAAGGCTATCTTTTTTTCTGCCAAAATATGTAATTCCGCTCATAATCCTTTCGGAATGTGACCACATTTGTCAGTTGTCAAAGCAACTCCGGTTCTAAGCGACATCAGTCAGTTCTGTTCCTCCCAGTCCAAAAGTGCACTTGACTTATTCTGCCTTATGTTATCAGGGTATAGATATAATTCATTTGTCGGATATTGCGATTGCGCTACGGCACGTTTCGCCTTCAACTTCAGATAAGAAAAATTTAGGGCAGGGCTTCCCAACCGGTGGTACGCGTGTGGTTCGCGAAAGTATTTCAGGTGGTACGCGTGAGTGATGTGAGCAATCTGATGCTTTTAATAGCTTCTGTACGCATGAACAAGGTGCACGCAAACATATTACTAATTATATTAGACATTTATTAAAAAACATCATTTTAAAAAGAAATCTTTAATTAACTTCTGAATCGGATGTCAAACCTAAACCCCTTGATCTTCCGGAAAGTTCTGCTATTTGTTACGAGTTACTATGTGGATTTTCTGAACTCTTGTATACAGAAAAAAAAAAACATAGAAGCACAATAAGTGTTGAAATTCAATAGGCCTTAAAATACTTTTAGAAGAGTAAATATTATACGTCAATTAAAAAATTTAGTACCCTACTATGGAACTCTTTGATCTTGTTATGCGGCGAGAAAAAAAAAAACCGCGAGTTTTCAATTAGTTTATTCTTTTAAAGGATACTTAACGCATATTGTATATCAACTTTAAAAGTATATTAGATTCAAATTACAATTCATTCTGACTTACAATTTTATTATTATAAAAAAAAAAAAAAAAACTCAATGTAATATCAGAAACATAAACGTTGGACCATTATAAATTTGAATCAGCAGAAATTTAATTAGTAGAAAATTATGATCACCATAATTTTAAAGTCACATTTAATTTTAACTTTTGCATTACGTTTTTAACGAAAAAGTGGAAGCGTTTAAAAGCCTATGTCCGTCTGTCTGTCACCTACATTCACAGAACGAACAACAAGCGTCTAGCAAATCCCAAATTTCATTGAAATTTTTTTTTTAATTTAAATTTTAAATAAAACAAAAACATAAAAAACAATTGAATATTTATTTTGACTATTCAATATTCCCATGGTTGCCTTAGTATGTATCACAATAGGTTTTTTTTATGGTTTATTACAAAAACCATAAGAACCATGCAAAGAGAGTTCCAGTTATAATTATTACTTTTTTTGTGAACATAAAATCGGGTATTTCATTATGCATTTGAAAAAAAGTCTAATTCAACAAGTCATGATTGTCTGCGACACCCATAATTGTTTCACATGGTCTGCGGTACCCATAAAATGGTATGGTATGGTATGATACATATATATTCCAGCTTGTGTGCTTGTTCGTAGAACCGCTTATAAGCTTTCGTCAAGTGGGACAGACACAGAAAGAAATTTTACAGTCACAAAGAAATGAATAACACATAGACAAATAACAACATTTATTGACTGTCACAAACATCCATGCCTGACCGGGATTCGAACCCGACCTCAGCAGCTCCAAAGGCTAGTACACTAACCATTCAGCCACCGAGGCGGCAACCCATAAAATAAACGTAAACAAAACTGTTTCTCTGCAGAAAATCAATAAAAGTCTGGACTTATGCGGAAAAGTGGTGTTTTCTTCCATGTTAACTCTACGGCAAAAATGTCACTTACGTGTAGTGCTATGTTAAAAAAAAATGGAAATGCACATGGCTCTGCGCGTGATTATGTTTTCTATGCTAAGTCACGTGTGTTGATTGCACTGGAGTGAGGGAAGATCCCAGCTGAGCTAATGCCGAAACTGGGCTTCCAAATCCCCGATCATGTGCCACGTAACGGGAAAACATGTGCTTCTGAAGCAAATCCACTTTAGCTATTGACCTTGTTATTATGTGGCCGGGATGAGACGTTTGGGTTTCTATAAAAGATCTGTTATAGTTGCTGATGTTTATTAATATGTATTACTTGCATGAGCTAAAAAAAGTACATTGTTTGGTTACTACGTATTAAAATGAGACCGTTTTATGCAAGTTTTTTTTTTGTTTTTTTTTGAATTAGAGTGCGAACAAGAATGCAATACGAAGTAAAGATTTCTAAAATTTACTTTTAACTTATCGGTTTACAAAAAAAGAATTAGTAACGATATCAAAAGTGATATTAATTTGGAGATCGAAGTCACTTGTGATTTTGAATGTTCAAGGGCATGCCATAATTTGAATTAATCGCTCCCTTTCATTAACTTTTTTAAATGATTAAAATGTTATGTGAAAACGATTCTTAGTGGCAGTTACTCTCATCAATTTATCTCGTTAAAAAATAAAGAAGTTATTTGTTGTTCTTTTCCAAAATTGGAAGGGCTGGGGAGCCCAGTCGGTTAAGCACTCGCTTAGCATGCGGAAGGTCCCAGGTTCGGGTCCGGGCATCGCCAAAATAACTGCCGACCTATAAACGGCCCGTGCAGCCAAAAATGTCCGACGAATAATACCCCGTGTAAGGGAGTGCACGTTAAATATCCTTCAAAGTCCTAACGCTGCGTACGATGTCGCCCTTAACGGTTGCGTTGGGTGCCTATTCAGGTGTTGGCTCGTCACTTGACTGTGGCTCTAAAATACGACGCCCGTCGCCAATAGCCCTCGTGTAGCTCTAGTGCGACGATAATTCAAACCAAACCAAACCTTTTCCAAAATTGGTGAAACTGTTGTTTTGTTATATCTTTTCCATCCATGATGAGCAAGTAATAAAAATTCGACATAAAGTCTTTTTTTATTTTTATATGTTACATATTTATATGTTATTGAGTCTTTGTAGTTAAATGTCAGAGGATAACGCATGAGATCGTAAAAGCTGCAACACGTTGTAAATTTTTTTGCTTAAAAGGTTTCAAAGATCCTTTAGCGCGACTTACTCTCTGTTTTGTGGCAGCAATTCATTCTATGTTAAACAGTTACTGCTAAATCCGGCTAGTTTTAGTTATTCTTTTTCGAAAAATCACTATCTTTGAAATTTATATAAAATATGTAATATTTCTCGCTCTTAAATGAAAGCAAAAAAATATATATATATCAACATTAAAACAACAGTTAGACAATATATATCACCCTCAAAGTCCAACTAAATTGAATGCTTTTTAGATTCCATCTTAAAAAAGTAATAAAGAAAGACCTTATTAAAAGGAATAAATCCTATCAAAACGTCATTATTCATAAATAAATGTTGAAATTTTAATGAAAAATTGTGCTTGCGATGAAGCAAAGAGAAGGCCTTCTGCCTCTTTCAAAACAAATAATTAAAACTATTAAAAAATCCAAATTTGATACATATTAAGACGTCATTCTAAACTGACTTTTAAACAGAATTAAAGGCAATGCTGATTTAAAAGAATAGAAAAATGGACTTCTTATGCTTTTTAAATGGGTATTAAAATTGAAGCTTTTAAGATGAAGAATAGGAAAATGCACTATTTATGCTTCTTAAATGGGTATTAGGCTCTGAAGTTTTTTTTAAAAGTAATAACTGAAGCAACTTAGAATTGAAATTTCTGTTTAATATTTTCGATGACTTCTAGTTTAGATGCAACGATTTTTTGACGCATCATACTTGTCTGCAGCATTTTAGTTTGGGATATGAAAGTGGTGACAGCTGGACAGAGCCTTTATAAAAGCTTCAATTTTTTTCCCGTTATAAACATATCGTGGAAGCTAAAATTTAGTTTATATTTAGGCTAGTACTTCCTTAAAAGTGCTAAACTTTTGATAAATATTTGAAGTCAGAGAAGTCTAAAATGTTTTTGATCTTTGTTCCCATTTTGAATTATGCTTAATTTCTATAGGGACATAAGCTCTACGTTGGAATGTATGCCGCGTATAATCTTCAAATATCATGATACATATTTCTGAGTATTTTTTTAGAACTGTGCACAAATTAAAAATTTGCATGACATGTACATTATTTAGCATCATGGAATTATGCCACAATAAGTGAAACTCAGTGCTACGCATTTAAATATTTAAAATATCTTGTTTAAATAATCTGCATGTGCCTATATACGCATTCTTTCTTTAATGCTTTCCCGTGGCTAAAAAATTTCTACTTGTTGCAGTTACCACCACTTTGAAGATGCTTGTCAAAGCTTGTATAAAAAATGTCTCTATTTTTGTTTTCGAATATTATAGTGTTGATGCATTTCTCATGGCAAATTACAAATGTCGACTTAAATATTAATCTTCTTAAATGCATATATATACTCTTAAATTACCAAGGAAACAAGAATTACATATAAAATCTTTGTGTTCGGTGGTATTTTTCTTTGTAGTGAGCATACATTGTTTAAAAAAAAATGTTGTTTTTAGAGTTAAAAACTGTCAACTTTGACGCCAGTTAATAATTGTTTTTTAACAGTTTAAAACTAACTTTTTATGCATGAAAACTGTAATTTTTTTACATGAAAACTGTAATTTTTTTTACAAGAAAACTGTATTTCTAACAGGGAAAAACTGTTAATTTAGCTGGGAAAACTGTTATTTTAACAGTTTATCCCGACTAAAATAAAAATACCCACTCGCGACCGAGTAATTACTTTGTCGCAGACGGGTGCTTAGCGATGATCTCAATCACGTGTCTCTTTGCGCGTCTAATTTAACAGTTTCAACCTGTTAAATAACACAGTTCTCCCTGTTAAAATTATTGGTTTCCCGATAAAAAAAAATTACAGTTTTAAACTGTAATGGCTTCAAAGTTGACAGTTTTTAACTGTAAAAACAACTGGTTTTTTACAGTGTATGTTCTAGTAATATTAAAGGTTTTTAAACAAAATAAGTGAAAATACGAAACCACATACGTAAATGAAAATATAAAATTCTATAACATAAACGCTCGGTTAATTGAATTGTTCATACGCTTTAAGGTTATAATATCTTGCATACAACGACAACTTTCGATTAACTCCTTGGTTATAACGCCAAAAATAAACGTTTATAACAAACCTAAAATGCATTTAAAAAAAAAATCGCTTTCACTATTAAAGTTTTAATTTATTCTCTAAATAATGCAAAAAGTCACTTGAATTTCATTTCCCTTTTGCAAATAAATAAACGAAGAAGGAGAAATTAAACTACTACTACTAGAAGATAGGATCAAAATTTATTTAATAAAATGAACATTTCAATTGGGGTAATTATGGGACATAGTAGTTTTTTTTTCAATCTGTTCTGCACAGTATTTAGTGCTACTAGCTACAAGTGGTAAATTGTAGACAGTGGTGTGTACTATAGATAATGCATTTGGGGGCAATTCTTGAACACCATATGGCTGAAAAAAATGTATAACTGCGTAATCTAGTAGAGAATTACCAAACGTTTGAATTTTCGCAGCTTTTTTATAATTTCTTCTTTTTCCAAGTTCAAACACTGCATAGATGGTGTTTCTTGATCACACAAACTAGAGTCGCATGGGGGAATTATGGGTCATTCTTTTTTCGGGGTAAATAATGGTCACTAACGTTTAAGAATTAATAATGGTTTTTACAAAACAACCAATTTATGCCAAGTCATCCTAATACATTCTATTTTCTTATATCAAGTTCAAAAACAATTTAACCCTGCAGCAAATAA
Source organism: Hylyphantes graminicola (assembly GCA_023701765.1). Taxonomy (NCBI): domain Eukaryota; kingdom Metazoa; phylum Arthropoda; class Arachnida; order Araneae; family Linyphiidae; genus Hylyphantes; species Hylyphantes graminicola. The sequence goes on from CM043111.1 coordinate 14,172,777, forward strand.
TAGAAAAAAAACTTTTTACACTGCTACTTATTTGACCGAGGACCATCTAGTTTTTATAAAACAGTTGCAAAAAAAGTTCCTCCTTAGACGATGCTAAGAAGGTGCTGCAAGGAATTCATTCTGCAATTGAAAAGCATAAATTTTTTGCTGTGTATAACGACAATGACCGTATCTACATTGGTAAAATAACTAAAATTTTGGATACAGAAATAGTACAAATGAAATTTCTCGAGCAAGGAGACGGAAATTTTCGCTGGCAGAAAGGAGACATTTTGGGAGTATTTCCAAACAAATACATTTTCTATGTACCTGTTAATTTACAGAAAATTAATCCCTTTACTGTAGATAATAATAAAACATAACATAGCATACAATTGTTATAAAAAATTCTTATCGGAATTGTGGGCTTAGCTTAGAGTAAGGTAGAAGTGTAACAGACCCCAAACATAAATCCTACTATATAAATGTATTTCTTCTCAAAAACAATGCCTCAGATAATTAACAATCCTTTTATGTGATAAAAATTATAATTTGGAATATTTATTTACTTTGATGCATGAAACATATTTTATATTACTATTTAAACATATTTATATGAAACTACATGAAACATCTCTACATGAAACATATTTTATATTACTATTTAAAAAGGGTGACCCATATTTACCCCATGTGACTCATAATTGCCCAAATCCGTGGTAAATCCTGGTCACTCAATCATTGAAATAAAATCAATAATATTGAAAAAGGAATATTTTAAAAAGTTCTAAATTATTTAAGCTTACTCCATACCAAATTAAATCTTTTTATCCTTCGTATTAAAAATAGGATGTTGTTGTTTTTTGACCCATATTTTCCTTATATGACCCTATACCAAGTAAATTTAAGCTGATATTATAATAAGATATGTAATAAGATGCTCTAAATATTACGATGCTCTGTCTTACCCCATTGCATGTCCAAATATATCCCCGGTATCCAATTATCACCAAAGAACTAAACATGCATGTCGTGAAATGTAAAACCATAAACATGCATATCCTTCCCCTACAGGAATGAAAGCCACTCCTGTAGGAGAAGTGTATTTTCGACACTGGAATGGATGAAAATTAACTCAGACTGAGTTAAAATCGCTCGCTGGTTTTAAGAGTGTACTATTCATCCTATAATAGTGTTTTCAGCACAAACCACCTTAATAAGTATATATATGACTGACCATTACAAAATTCCAGATCATCTGAAATAAAATAAAATTATACACAATATTTTTAAATATATTTTTTGAGAAAAAGTACTTATCTAATAAAAATAATTAATCAGAGCATTGCTGATGGAAATGCAATGAACAAATTTTGCTTTGTAGACGTAGTAAATTATGATGCATTGTGGTTGTTGGAGCTTGATGGTTATATAGACTTCTCCATTTATTATTTTCTTTAACTGGTCTAAGGATTGATTAAAGGGTTTTCAAGGGAAATAGCTATTTTATGACCGTTTTATTAAAATTATCCGATCGTTGAAGGGGTTAAAGATGGCCAATTACGAATGAAATAAAGTTACTTAAAATCATGGGATTGTTCTACATGCTCAACAAAAGGACACTAAATCAAAAATGTCTAAATAACCTAACTCAAAAGATAGCATGTAAAATGTTTCCTAACAAAATAGCATGTAAATGTGCTACATTTTCTGAGATTGACAAACTATCGAATATTTTCCAGACCTAATGGGGTGGTTTCATGTCGAGGATGGCAACAGCTCCAATAGTTTGTTTTCATTTGTTTTGTAAAATTACCCTCCAATAGTTTGTTTTCATTTGTTTTGTAAAATTACCCTCCAATAGTTTGTTTTCATTTGTTTTGTAAAATTACCTTTGTTTTGGTATTCAAAAATTAGTTTTTTTAAAAAGAATCTTTTACTTATTAAATTTTTGAAATGCCAACTTCTTGCTGCGCTTTTGGTTGTTGAAATTATGAGTTACAGAAAACGTGCATCGAAAGAAAAGCTTTTTTTCATCTATATGGGTCATTTTGAGAGTGAAACCGAAGCAACCAAAGGAACCGCAGTACGCAAAAGATACCAAGAGCGCTACATCACGAGAAACCTTCCGATTAAAAATTTCCGCCTGTTAATTATATGTGGAAGGTTATATTTATATTAAGTTGACGCTACTTAAAAAAAACAAGAGCCTAATTATGCACATTCATGAAAAACGCTGCAAATTTCTATCTGCAAGTTCTATTATTTTGAAAGTTTAATAATACGCAGTAGCATATTTGGATTAAATAAATCAGTGTTATTTTCTGATAAATATTTAAATTTATAAAATTAAAATGTTCTTATTAGGCAACTTCTTTTTAAATAATACAAGTTACAGGTGATTTTAAAAAATTAAATTGAAATCGAATTAAAGTTCTTTTTGTAACTGAAATTGTCACTTGGAGCTGCTCCCACGCCAAATTCCCATGCGTCTAAAAAAAGCATCTAAATTATATGCTTTTAAACATCACATTTAAACAAAATTTCATTGAAAATTCAATAATTATTCCCTATCGTGTGCATTTCGAAGAATACCTAAATATTGCTCAGTTTTAAAAAAGAAATTTGCAGTAGATTTAGAAGGTAGATTTGCTCAAGAAAGAAATTTGTGTTTAATTTATTGCGGCAGAAACTGAATATTTTTGGAGTTCTTGATTACTCGTGGAAGTAACTAATTTATGAAGTTCTTGATTACTTATAAATTAACTCAATGTATTGTACAACCAACTTTTACCGGCTCAACAGCAATGCGCAAATAAGATTAAAACTAACTGAAATCCACTAATTAAAACCCTTATGTGATCAGTAGTAATTCACCTGCAAGAAAATCCCTGACTTAACCCTCTAATGCATGAATTTTTATTTTTATCCCAAAAAAATAAATGTATCTTTAATGCTCACACATTATGGGAAAAATACTAAATAAAATTTAACTGCATTAGAATTTAAATAATTTCAATTTTTAATTTTTTTTCCATGTGGCAAAAACCAACTGCAAAATTCCAATTTTGATAATAATGACTAGTAAACTACTAAAAATATTTCAAAATAACCCTTTGTAACTATGATTAATTTTTCAAAACAATTTATTAGTATTTAGTACTAATATTATTATTCTTTGAATACTGCCAAAAACGTAATTTCACAAAAGTTAGTAACGTCACTCTTTAATTTTGAATACACTTTTACTACTGTCATCTATGAGGATTATTAGTAACTAAATCTTTAAAATGAAATGTAATAGATGAAAAAAACACAGATTTGTCTAGGAGGAGCTCGAATTTAATAAAATAAAGTGGATTATGTTACTTGTTACCAAACGGTAACAGTATGCATTAGAGGGTTAAATCCACCAATAAGCTAAAAACAAATATTTTTTTAAAAAGGACTATAATAACGGATGCCCAGTGGCCTAGTGATAGTGCTTCGCATTGCCACGCCGCAGGTCCGGATATCGAATCCCGGATTGGGCGAGGTTGACCCCTCCTTTTATCTCTTGAGTTTGGCGATAAAATGGGTACCAAGCATGTTTGGGAACAAAACACTGGGGGTTCCACGTGAGGCTGACCACCTTACCGGGACATGTGCCTAGCAGCCCAGAGCCCTAGGTCACGAAAGCTGAAATGAGCACGGCAGGCCTTGGCCCAGTAATGGGCTGTTACGCCGGGGAGTTTATTTTTTTAGAATATTATAATGAATAATACATTGTTCATACACACAATTTTTATATATATTTTAAGGGATACACAAACTAGGCATTTTAATGTTCGTTTTCTTAAAAATTATCGGAACGTTAGGGGTTGAAACTGCAAGCCTTTAAGGGGTCATAGGAGTCTTAAAAATGTGCAAAGAAGGTATTACAAAGCAAAGTTTTCAATTTCACATTATTTTTTAACTACTCAATATATAAGTATTATTTTTTATACGTAATTCTATAAGATTTATTAATTAAAAACAAATTTTAAAATTTATGAAACTTTAGCCAAAACTAAAATGAATGATAACAAACATAAAACTATTTACAAAATTTGAAAACATTGGGATTAGGCTTGCGCGCCACACTTTGGGGTCAAAATTGAAAAAAATGACCAATAAAATGACTTTATATTGTACAAATATGGTCAAACAAAGACTTATCCTAATCTCTAAGCTCAATTTTAATTAGAAAATATTAAAAAAAAAATTTAAATCAAAATTTAAAATTAAAAAAAATTTCAAAAAAAAAAATTCTTAAAATAATTTCTAATTAAAATTGAGCTTAGAAATTAGGTATAAGTCTTTGTTTGTACATATTTGTACAATATAAAGTCATCTTCTTGGTAATTTCTTCAATTTGGACCTCAGAATGTAGCGCGCAAGCCTAATCCCAATGTTTTCAAATTTTGTAAATAGTTTTATGTTTGTTATCATTTATATTAGTTTTGGCTAAAGTTTCATAAATTTTAAAATTTGTTTTATAATAAATAAATCTTATGGAATTACATATAAGAAAATTGTACGTATATATTGAGTAGTAAAAAAATTATATGAAATTGAAAACTATGCTTTGAAGTACCTTCTTTGCACATTTTTAAGACTCCTATGACCCCTTAAGGGGGTTCAGTATGTTGTATATCGGTAATGTTAAATTGGCCAATTGCAATGTACCTTTTCACAATAACTACAGATCAGATCATCTTAAAATTTTCTCTGTGTGTTATACCAACCTTATATATTAATCTGAGGTTAAAAGTTTTTTGTAAATAACTGTTAGATTTTTTAAAATAAAATAAGTTTTAAAGTACCCAAAAAATTATGAAATTTTTCACTTTTTAGCCCCATAATTTTTTTTTTCACTTTAGTTTTATTAAAATTTATAGCCTCAGATTAATCTATACTATTTATTACATCATATAAAAAAAAATTACGAGAAAACATAGCATAGTTTTTGAGAAAAGGTACATCGAAGTTCAAGAAATCAAGTTCTGAGAAAAACGCGTTTAAAGTTTTTATTGTTAACCCATTTATTTCCTTACTAAGCCACGACATTAAAATGGCTTTTAATGTCAAAAATATTTTTCCAATCGTCTTGATACTTTGTGACATTATTAATAAGGGTTGTAATAGTATTTTAAGCCAATAATTTTTGTTTTGATTTTTTCACCGATTTTAGGGTACTGAACCCCCTTACGAACACACCTTTCTCCCACCCCTAGATGATGGGCGGTCCTCCTTCGCATCACCCCTTTTCCTCCCAAAAATCCCCATCGGAGTATCAAGAGAGGAAAACCACGTTCCCGAGTCGCGTGATGCTATGTGTACGGGAATCAGAAACTCTGACGTCACGACCTGGGCACGTGAGCCAATGGAGGAGCAACAAACTATGCAGGGGGGAGAGAAACAGAACAACTCGAGACGCACTGCGATGCTGTGCTCTGTTTATCCTTCTGCACCCTCAACAATCGTTTGGCAGATGTGATCGTTTGGTTTTTTTTAAAGAGTTATTTTAGAATTTTGCAATTTTTTTTCGGTGTCTTTAAAAAAAAAATAGTGTGTTCTAAATGGATACCCTTACGTGGGAAGAACCCCTGACGCATCGAATGAAAGTTGAGAGGTAAGAAATTAAGTTTTCAAAGACTTACGAATTGTCATAAGTTGAAATATTTTTTTAATTTTTTTAAAATATGCAAGGTTCAGCGATATTTTCCAAGTTAAAAAAATTGCAAATGTATTCTAACATTTATATATTATCCATATTATGTTTGTTAATACATAAAGTGTTAAAGAGTTTAAGTTAATATGATATTTAAAAAAAAAGGGGTTTATTAATATTTAAATAACAAACGATTTTCCTATGTCTTATGGAAAATTTAGTAAATTAAATCCTATTATTTTTCTTTAAATTTTTATTTTAAAAATTTACATTTAATTTTTAATTTTTTATTGATAACTTTGTTTGGTGGATTTCTTTTTAATTTAAAGATTTTATTTTATCATTTCAATATAAAATTTATAGAATGTAATATAAATTAAGTTAATTGGTTGCAAGATATTTTGTGAAAAATTAATTACCATATCATCTAATAAAATATTTGTTGCCTATATTTTACTCGGACATGTTTTTTAAAGGCATTAAAATTTATTAATGAACTGAATGTTATTCATATAAACTTTTTTTCATTGCAATTATTTAAAATATTTTCGTTTTGACTCCTTTATTTAGAAATTTAATGCGTAATTATTTAAATTTATCGTATGCCATCTCCTAACTTCAGCAAATTACTCTCTTTGTTAAGTTTTTCTCTATATTGACTTTGTACAAGTGTACATACATTGTATCCTATTTGAAGGGCAGTTGTGACGTTAGAAAATGTAATTTTTTCTAAATAGGTCTTTAACAGATGGTTATATATGAATATAAAACACTTGTATTTTCAAACACATATTTTTTAATATTTACATTATTTAAAGTATTTTTTTTCTGTTTAAACTTTAAAATTTTGAACGTAATAAATTTAATTTGTCACACCAAAAATATATAATTTTTAACTTTTTGAATTAATATTAATTTTAAATTCAATACGTTTTTTTTAAAAATAAATTTAATATAAATTTCATCACTGCGTAGCATTTCTTAAAAGAAATGTGCCTTGTTGAATTTCTTAAAACCAAAACGTTTCGATACTGTTTCGGTTAATTTTAGAAGCGTACTAACTTAAAAAATAATGATAATAAGTTTGATACTGATGGATGTGGGCAATTTTTTTAAATAAAAAAAATAAATTTTTATTTATAAGTGCGGTTTTATTTTAAAACCTTATATTATACCTCATCTTGAGGTTCTCAACCCATAACTGCTCAGGTTTGCCGAATATTTTTTCCATATACCTTACGATCAATTTTAAATTACCCATCAGTTTTTATTACTTAACCAAAATTTATGATAATGAATAAGCTGTTTTAATTAAGTTGTAGTATACTCTCTCTATGCTATTCTATTCTGTTAGGTTAGTTTGAAAATCGTCGCACTAGAGCTACACGAGCGCCATTGGTGCCTGGTGTAATTTAGAACCTCAGTCAAGTGGACTACAGTAGAGTCCCGTTTATCCGAATCCCGGCTATCCGAAAATCGGTTTGACCAAAAGCTCAGGAATATTTTTTGCTAAAACATGAAATGTATACGCATAAATAAATACACAAAAAAATAAATAGGTACTTACAAAGTTTTATTTATTTCTCAAAATATGCAGTGATTTTTCAATTTTTCCTGTTCAATTATGGTTCCATGCCTTTCGGATAAGCGGGACTTTACTGTATTCTGTACTATGCTGCAGGGCACCACAGTAAATTTTATTAAACTTTCATAAGAAAAATTATCATCAATTTTTTAAAATTATTTCACCATTAACTGGCTGGAAAACTCTCACGTTTCGATTCCCTACATTACAAAAGTAGGGGGGGGGACAAATATATTGTGTGATCCATTAATTAATCAAAACTTGTTATATGAAAATAAAAACTAGATAAAATATAATTTGGTAAAAAGGGATATAAATAGATCGTAAAAATCAAGAGTGATTAGCAGTTTTAACCTAGAAACAAATATTGTCTTCTTATTCATTTTTTTAAAAAAGTATTTTTAATGGTTTGGTTGTATTGGCATCGCACTAGAGCTGCACGAGGCTATTGGTGACGGGCGTGGTGATTTAGAAACGAGGTAAAATAATAAATGTGGAAATAATATAATCTTCATTTGCGCATTCTTTCGTTTATTTATTAAATAAATACATATCTCTACCATTTGCTATTCCAAAGGTCTAAAAAAAATAGTGGCTATTAATTCAAACCCCATAAATTTGTCACAACATTTGAATAAAATCTCCCAAAACAAAGGACGATATTTGAATAAGGACCGCGGAAATGAACAAAAATGAATATGAAAAAAAAAAAAAAAAACTTTTTTTTTCTCTCTGCGTTTTTAAAAGAATAGCGAAAGACAAACAAAGATTCTCCATCATTGATGAGTTTGACATTGAATTGTTTGGTTGGTTGGCTTGACACCGATCGAGGGCCGTAAAAATTGAAGGTTACTCGGATGACCCACTGCTCTGGAAACCCGTTTTAGAATACATTTTTTTCCACTTCCTGCCTCACTTTTACCTCGCGCGGTATTTCGCACGCGAACACAGGTGAACTTGTAGAACGTTCTTTTCTATTTTTTTCAAAGTCTTCTTTTTATCCTTTAAGAGGTTTTATTAGTCTATCCATTTTTCAAGGTCGTTATTAGTTGAATATGGCATTCAGAGGGAAACCGGTAAATTCAATGGCATCGCTCTGTTTTTCCTAAATTAAGTTCTTTAATAAAAAAATGGTCTTATTTAAGAGTGATACATTTTCAGCTCTTTATTAAAATCAAATCTTTAAAAAAATTAACGGAAGTTCAGGGAATTACAAATCTGATGCAGGATCGTCACTTTCCCAGGGTTCTAAATTACGAGGCACGATTGGTTGTCTTAAAACTCCGCTGTGGCTAGAAGTAGACAGCCGGAAAACGTACAACTGAACTTGATGTAGGAGGTTGTCAATTTTTTAGAGGGTCTGTTTTTTTTTTTTTTTTTGAGAAAAATTCTACTTGTTAGTCAATCTCGTAAAAAATTTCAGAATAATACAATGATTATTATGCGAAAACAACAGCAAAATATTGATAAGAATTAAACTACAATGTTCCATACAATTAAACCTAATCAGATTTTAAATATACATGCTTGATACTTTCAGTTCCTAATCTGATTTTTACTTGAAAATATGTTCGATAGAATCGTTATATGTGGCCATTTTTATTAAAAACACGATTAAGATATTCTAGAGTCAATGACGAAATATTTTTATAAAAATGTTCTGGAATTTACTTGAAATTACCAAATAAAATTAAACGAAATGACTTTTATGTTCTATATTCGTTTACTTTAACGAAAGATAGAAGTTACTTATTTTATCAGGCTTTGTTTATCTTGTCGATATTTCACAATGTCATGAATTTCCTCGAGCACGGAAACGTGGTTGCAGTAGCCACATGTCGGAAAACGTGAAATTTGAGACGGTTTAGAGGAGATCCCATTTTAATTTTTATTTTAAAAACTTATAGTTTTCTTGCCAGTTTCAGAATTAATTTTGAGTTTATTAATTTTTACATGCAATTATGTAAGCAATTAAACCTAATTTTAATTTAAAACTAAGAGTTTAAACTGTAAACAATCAATTACAGAGTCATTAAATGTAACTTGTCGAGAATATGTCTCAAACACCGGGATTTAAGAAGATTGTCATTTTGGAGATTTTTAGTAAAAAATAAGAAATGACCAACAAAATACATGCGAAAAGTACCTGATATTTTATTTCAGTCAATATATGTATGCTTGCTTTATAAACCCGGCGTTGCACTGGTGTATTCATAATAACAGTGATTTTTTTATGTAAACTTTTATTGTATACAGAATTCCTTTGCAATCATGCACCAAAAATTTCAACAATGTACTCTGATCTTCATTTTGTTTTATATTTTGTATATTTAACTAATAACGCAGGAAACTTATTTTCGCATGGCATTAGTTTTCTTGTTAATCGTCGTGGGTCTACAAACCTAAATGTTTCTGCTGTTAATCCAATGGTAAAAAAAATTCCAAGCCACGATTCTCTGGCTCTATTGAATATTTTTACAAAAGTTTTTTTTTTTCATATGATTAAATGTAGCTGACCAACAGGTTTCTATAACCCACCTTTTAAAGTTGGTTCCAATATTATTTCTTAAATTTTCAATAAACTATTTTACACAAAATATTCGAACCCATTTAAAAAAAGTACGATTTTAGAGACCTGAAAGTTAGCTAATACATTTAACAAATTATAAAGAGAGAGAGAGAGAGAGAAAACGTTTGTAAAAATATTCAACACAGGCGGAGGTATGTGACTTAGAAAATATTATCTTTTATATTGGACAGAGGCACTTTGGTTTAGAGACCCGCAGTCATTTGGGCTCATTCTCCCTGAACCCTTTAAGGGCTGCAGAAGTATAAACCCGTCACCAGTCCGTCAGCACACACAATTTTTAAAATTTATAAATGTAATAATTTTAAAAATTTATAAATTTAATAATTTAATAAATTTTAAAATATAAAGCACGAAGGTGCCATTTATATCCATCTACTACAGAAATATAATTTTAAAAAAAATCGAGAAATTAAATTATTCGGTTAGAAATTTTAATTTAAATCTCTTGCACTCAGAGAGTTAACGTGTCCATTATTGAATACTCAGTGTCAGCTATAGATATCGTATCAAAAGTATTAGATTGGCAGATCACGAGACCTCCAATGCTAACGACGGTACGCGCATGGAGACCAGAATTGGAGGGCCATGGGGTCAGTGTTGCCGCCACATTAAGTAGAAAATACTACGAAAAAATACCATTTAATTCTAAAATTATAAAAATAAAACATTATAAAAATACTACAAAAGCGTTTCACGTTTTTTTTTTAAGTCACTAAAAATGTTCCAAAACGTAGCTAGTATTTTTATGGCATTATTTTTTTGAAATTTTAGGATTAAATTTAATTTTTTCGCAGCACTAATCTTCTCAATGTAGTGGCAACACTTTCCTCATGACCTTCCAATTCTGGTCTCCATACGCGTCCCGTCGTTAGCATTGGAGGTCACGTGATCTGCCAATCTAATACTTTAACTATGATGTCTATGGTGTCAGCTTATATTACTCTTTGCATCACCCTCTCAGCCTTGTCAGGCGGACTCGTGGACTCGATCTGCACCCGCTGCAAGGACTCGAGTTCTTGTCTGTCCGATAAGAGACTCGTGATACTTGATAAAATACTTTTTTGCTTCTTGTGTCACGTTGGAGATAAATTTTTTATTTTTTTAATGGTCGCACTTAAAAAGGTTGCGTCAAAATAAAACAAATTGCAAGTGTTGGATTTAAGGGGTCTAAGGAGTCTTAAAAATGTGCAAAGAAGGAACTACAAAGTATAGTTTGATCTCCCATGTAATTTTTTAACTACTCAATATACAAGTATAATTTTTTTTATATGTAATTCTACAAGATTTATTTATTATAAAACAAATTTTAAAATTTATGAAACTTTAGCCAAAACTAAAATAAATGATATTAAACATAAAGCTATTTTAACACATTGTGATTAGGCTTGCGCGGCAAATTTTGAGGTCAAAATTGAAAAAATGACCAAGAAAATGACTTTATATTGTACAAATATGTACAAAGTAGGACTTATACCTAAATTCTCAGCTCAATTTTAATCAGAAATTATTTAAAAATAAATTTAAAATCAAAATTAAAAAAAAAATTATTAATTTTTTTAGAAAAAAGCTCTTAAAATAATTTCTTAAAATAATTCTTTCTTTTTTTCAATTTTGACCTCAAAATTTGCCGCGCAAGCCTAATCACAATGTGTTCAAATAGCTTTATGTTTAATATCATTTATTTTAGTTTTGGCTAAAGTTTCATAAATTTTAAAATTTGTTTTATTATAAATAAATCTTGTAGAATTACAGATAAAAAAATTATACTTGTATATTGAGTAGTTAAAAAATTACATGACAGATCAAACTATACTTTGTAGTTCCTTCTTTGCACATTTTTAAGACTCCTTAGACCCCTTAAGAGCTGAAGAGCCACAATGAAATACGCAAAGGATCTATATTCAAATGGGTATTATATTTTTCATGTGACATTGATTAGTTTAATGTAGACGTAACACAAGGATGTTTGGATTATAGTAACCGCTTTTGAATGCTAATTACTCGATTAGACTCTTTTTTCGAGTCACGTTGGAGATAAAAGGTATAGTAAAATTAAGTATTGCACTTTTCGTTATTTCCGGTATGAAACCTCAAAGAACGGGAAAATCTGATTAAAAAATCGGTAAAAAAAATTATTCATTTTATCCAATATCTCCAAGTTTGGCCGAAACTCATGCGACATTGGCCAAATTATTGTGCTACATGGGTAGGTAATAGAATTCCTTTAAAAATAATTTTCCGGGCGCTTAAAATTTCTTGGAAATATTAAGACTTCCGGGAAAACATTAAAAATAAATATTTAACAAGAAATTAATTTGTTCCCGAATAACGGGTTACAATTAAAATAGTGCAATGTTTAATCAGAGTGAAATTTAGATGTCTCTATGGAGATAGGAGAGACAGCGGGAAAAAAAAACACATTTGATTTATTTTAACAATTAAGAGCCGTTTATTGTTACTTTCCTAGAAATTGTTGTTTCGGATTTTCTTTAGGAAAATTGGAATTTAATTTAAGAAAATCTGTCGGATATTTATCAGAATTGTGAAAATGACAAGTTTTTTTTTAATAAAATATTTGACAAGGATCTTTATTCTGCAGACAAGAATATCTAAGTTATCTCAACATATTTTTCTTTTCGTTATAAATGGTAATTTACGCTTTGTATTTTAAGTAAATGTATCCATACTAAGGAAAACTACGTTTAACCTGAAAAAAAAATCGTCCGAAAAAGATATTTAAGAATTCTCAGGGAACGCCTCGTCACAAAAACTCACGTTTTTCTAAACGATACCTGACATTGCAAAACTGCTGTATGATAACCAAGTTTACAAACGATAATAAGAAATTTAATGTTATGAAATAGTGGCCTTAAAATCATTACTTTATTCCCCCCCCCCCCCCAATGATGTTTTGTAAACCACGTTTAACCTTCTTCCAGATCAGAATAACCTTGTCGAAACCAGACAAAATCTGTTGAAATGTCATGATTACGTGTCTGCCAGTCACTTTTCCATCGAAATAGGAATCACTTAGAAACAAAGTGGAATAACCACGTCAAATTTAACTAATAATGCCAGAAAAACTCTCTGTTACGTCACACTTTCCGTCCGGTACGGGTTGTGCCGCAAGAGAGGAACGAAACCTGACGACACCTGTTTCGTACTTTTCTTTGGAAAAGCCGACAATCGGAACTGGACGGATAGCGTGATGTCACAGCTTCTGTGGCCTTAAAGTTGAGCAGGCCATGGAATAGTCCACTAGAAGGACTACTCCACTTTTGCTTGAACATCTGCAATTCCACCAGCTTTACCCATAATCCTAGCCCAATTATCCATAAACAAGAGTTTGACTCTGCACTTAAATAATAATGTCATATTATAAATATTGAAGGGTAGGTCGACATAGACACTGGAGGTAAGAAGCTGTTGTTTACCCTCTTAAAACAAAAGAGTGAAATCCACTCCAGTACAGTAGGAGAAGTGCATTTTCGACACTGGAAAGTAGTGAATATTATCTCAGACTGAGTTAAAATCACTCGTTTGGAGTGATCCTGTCGGATGTTTGACACACAAAGGATTCACTCCTTTCGGGGAAGTGCATCTTTCTAGACTGGAGGAGTGAAAATCAACTCAGGCTGAGTTAAAATCGCTCGTTTGTTTTAAGAGTGACAAAGTGGTCGAACAGCCCTTTCTTCGGAAGATGAAGATGTTTTAATTTCGCTCATTATTTTATGTTGGGGCATCAAGGAAAGAAGTTTCGCACATGATTGTAGAATTAGTGTAAGCTCCAAGCTTCTCCTTCACAATCGGGTGAAGTACCTTTTCGGTTGCTGTCCAATGCAATTTATGCGATTAAAAACAGAAAAAACTGATTTTACTTAAAGCAGTTTATTTTCGCAGAAAAAAACTGAAAAAGGAAATTACAGAATTTTCTTTAAAAAATTATATATTATTTTTGTGTAAAAAGACAGATTTTTTTTATAGTGCAGTGAAGTTCGCAGATTTGTTAGAAGGTAGTAACTAACTCAATCTTGTTTAAGTATTATAGTTGAGCCATTATTACACTGATTCCTTCGTTTAATGTCGAGGTAAGGTTCGGGTTAACCTTGCCTATCAAATAGAAAGGCCCGGATCTGATGGCACTTTCGCCATTGTGAAACTTCACTTTTCAAGGAAACCCTGCTTTCACGTGCTTTTGCAGGGAATTTAATACCTAACAATTGTTTTCATTCGTTACAAGGAATAATCAATTATTTTTTGGTTTTTGAGTGAGTGGTTAACCTTATTTTTTTTAATTAGTTAAGTTTTTGAGTTGTCTGGCAAATAAGTTTATGAAAAAAGGGGATAAAATGTGATGAGTGAACTTCAAAAGATAGTTTTGTTCGTAAATCGGAATTATTACAAAGACGCGTCCTACTTTCAATTACTCAATATGAAATATGATGTAATGATAATATTGTTATTAGGTAGAAATTACGAAGTATAAACGTTGTGTTTTCTACACGTTTTGGAAGGTGTTGATTCTGAAAAAGTGGTTTTGGAGAATTAGTTGGTCTGTCATTATAACTGTTTGTCTAAAAAAAATTTACAGATCTAAATCGACTTCTAACTTGGTACTCGAGTTCCTCGTACCTCCAAAATCCTAGAGCGTTATAATAAGGTTTTTTTTTTTTTTTTTTTTTTTTTTTTTTAGGAAATCGAGCAAGCGCAAAGAGTTTTGAAGGTGTTGCCGAAACGCGAAAAACCTTCTTGTGGAAATCTTTAATCGAATTTTAGCGTAACAAGTATCTGTTATTGGGTGTAATTAGAAGCCTTATTGTGATTCACACCTCTATTTTTTTTAAAGCAATAGTAAAAGCGTAAAATTAGTCAAACGAGATTTATTGAATAATAAAAATGTCACCAAACAGCCGTTTCAGCTGTTATGAGATTTTTTTGGTGAACCACCTATTGTAGAAATTCTAACATTCGACATAAAATAAGCCAATAAAATATCGATAAAAATATAGGCATTTTGTAAAAAAAAAATCTTTGCGAAAATAAATAATAAATGTATATTATCGACTTATAAAATATCGATATAAAAAATTGATACTCCTTAATTCCCATTATAAAAATATCGATGCATCATGGATTTTCGGAATGTTCGATGTTTTTGCAAGGGGACTTTCTATACATTCCATCTTCCATCGATCCGGGTGGTCTTCCGTTTTTCCCACGTGACAATTTCGCAAATATATCGATTGTAAACCCCTCTCCACCCCCCTCTCGAGGCGACACACGTGACTGTACAGAATTCTGTTTTTTTTTTCTTCACATCATCCTCTTTTTCCTGGAAAAAAAACCCAAGACAGGATTATAGGTACTTTTTCTGGAGTTGAGCATTTCCTTAATTGATGATGTTCGCCGGATTAAATCCGTGAATGAATGTAATCTCTAAGCTGTACTTATTTATTGAGTTTATCAGTGCAAATGCATTTTATTTTTTGTAACTTGATGGAGATGTCCTGATTAAGTTGTCATTAGAAATGTTTAGCGAGGCTTTTTGTAAACGAGCAATTTTAATTAGAATAGTAAATGGTATTACAATGTCGAATGTTAAGCCTTCCACACAAAATTTTTCCAATGAAATACTTAAACTAAGAATCTCAACTGTTATCTACTTAAAATGACATACAAAATGTATTACCATCAACTTGTACAAATAATTTTTTTTTTTGAAAATCTTTTCGCTGTTTCAATTTACCAAATGATCAAAAGAAATCTTATTTGTGTCTTCTTAAAATATAGATTTACGTTATTAAACAATATAATTTTTCAGTCTTAACAACAACAAGGGATTTGGGTGTCACACATTTAATTACATGCATCTCACATGCGTTTTTTTTTTTTTAAAGATTAAACAGATATTGGATGGTGCGTAAGCAAACAATATTTTAGGAGTAAAATATTTTGGTACAAAAAATTAACTCTTAATTTTTCTTTAAAAAATTAACTCATACTTAGTAGTACATTTACAGTATTTGTTCTATCTTTCCCATTAAAAATCTTATTAATTTTTTTTCTCTGACTCATCAAACATTCTTCATGTAACGTAAAATTCTACTTATGTAAAATTTTGCCGTACTATGAATACTTTATTATGCTTAAACTGGTTAGAAGGTCTCTTTAAAATGGTTTTAGATGTTCTTTTTAAATCACCATTTATCTTATTTTATCTTTCACTGTCCTTAAAACGAGCTATTTTATGGTAGAGCAATTCCAAGGCCCTATTTTGAGATGCATCATCTTAAAAAAATTTGAGTTCCATTTAGATTTATACTAAAAGCTACATGACCTACCACTAACACATTATCATGAATTGCATCGAACTTTTCATTAAAAAGATGCGCAAAGTATAATTTAGCATGTACTGTACAGAGATTGAAAATGCTTACAAACTTTTATAAAACATTGTTCAGACTTTCCAAAAATATTGATACTTAAAGCACCTGACAAGTTCAGCCATTTATTTGAATAATGTTTTTGTTTACTGTGGGATTTCGGAGGTCTTGGTAACATGTTTTTTTCTTCCAGTGGTAAATTTATAAGACAGTTTGCATTTATGAAATGTTCGAATAGGTTGGGTTAGGTTTAAATTATAGTCACACTGGAGCTACACGAGGGCTATTAATGTTCAAATAGACTATTGATTACAAAAAAAATAATGAAATAAAATAAAATCATTAAAAAAATAACTGAGCTTGTTCGAGCATTAATGAAATGTTCGAGCAGCCTATTGATTACAAAAAAAAAGGAGTTTTTTTTTAATCATTTATAGCACATAATAATGCGTATTTTTAGGACACGATTGCACTAAATTAAGCTATTGAAGTGCCTTTTAGCTAATGTTAAACGTTAATTTGCTCATAATTCTTTGTAAAACATAATTTTAAATATACAATTGTTTAAAAATACGTTTTAAAAAATGTATGTAGAGAAAAGATGTTTAAAAAATGTTTGTAGGCCAATACGTCATTTTTCCTCAAAGCAGTGCAATTCTTCCCCTTTAAAAAACAATTCAAGGAATTGTTGTCGGATAAATTCTCAGAAAAATAATCCGCAAGATTTCAACTATGCTCGGAAGAGACTGTGGGGACGTTTAATGAAGCTTTCGAAACTAATGTTATTTTACTCGACTGGAATTGATTTCAAAATTTTCTCAAAACTTTCGGGACCGACTCCTTAGACCAGGGGTTCCCAACCGGTGGTACGCGGGAATATTTCAGGTGGTACGCGTAGAGAGAAATCTTTAATTAACTTCCGGATCGGATTTGGCTGAGTTTGTACTATTTTTTATTTGTATGTTTTTAGAACTATGGACAATAAACAAAACTGTAGATTAATACAATTTTAATCTTTTTTATTTCTCCTTTATTATAAGCATGTTATAAATAAACAAGTATCTAATCATTAAATACGAAGTTTTCTCGAAAATTTTACTCAAAAAACCTCTGAACACTTTTAGAAGAGTAAATATTATACGTTTATTAAAATATTAGGTCTGGTGGAACGATAAAATTTCTCAAAAAGGCAAATGGTACGCAGGTGCAAAAAGGTTGGAAACCCCTGCCTTAGACTATATAAGGAATGAGAAATGGGTGTCAACTTTCGTACTTTTAAACGCTTCGCTCAATTATAATTCCTTAATTATTTGAGAATAATTTGTCAGAACAAAGTATTAACTTGCACAATTTTTTTTATTAATTTAATTGTAGTAGGAGGACAGTTGAAATCACGGGGAAAATCAGCAAATAAAGGGTAATTTCTGAGCTTTCCCAAAGCTAACACAATATTTAAAACTCAAATGCAGCTCGATTGAAACGTTGCTTTGGGGTTCGAAGAGCCACGGCAAATATTATCATGTAAAATTTTGCCAAATATAAGTCGATAAACATATTTTGCTAGAATTGGATTATATTATCTCGCCATTTTACGCTGATTTTTTTTTCGGGGAAAATTTCGTGATATTTGACGGAACCCCCTTCCCCTCCTTAAAAAAATCACGGACACTCTTAAAAAAAACCCGAGTGAATTTAACTCAGTCTGAGTTAATTTTCACTCTTTTCAGTGACGAAAATGCACTTATCCTATTGGAGTAGATTTCACTCTTTTGTTTAGTTAAACCTCCGACAGGATCACTCCGAACGAATGATTTCAACTCAGTCTGAGTTAATTTTCATTCCTTTCCAGTGTCGAAAATGCACTTCTTCTAAATGAGTGGATTTCACTATTTTGTTTTAAGAGTGTAATTTATAGATTTCCCCTTTTGACTTACAAGTATCATTTTGGCTAAACAAACAACATCTCCGTAATTTCCACATGAACATTAGCGCCTCTCCACTCCCGTTACTATGGATACATACAGCGGCCTTGAAAAGCCGCACCAGAAGCTCCCCAGACTAATATAATTCAATAATAACCCCTTCCGAGCGCCGAAATCTGGGGGTGATGAAGCCCACCAACACAAAAAGCGTCTCGTCGCGGGATATCCAAGGTCGATTCCGGTTGCCAATGACAACGACAACGTGACTAGGTCACAGCAGCTACTGGTGACCTTGTTTCGGCTGCGTCTCCCGACTTTGACCTGAACTACATTTCTCTCTCGCCTTTGTTTTCCCGTACTTTTTTTTTTTCATTTTTACGTTACGCAAACTCTCCCCCCCCCTCCCCCATTATTTTCTACCTGTGCTTCTCAGGTGCTCTTCAATTCTGTTGTCGTACCTGCTGATGATTTTTTAATCTGACGACTTGAGTTATTATTTTTTTTTGTTTTGCGTGTTTTTTTTAAATTTGTGGTTTTAAGGTAGGCGAATACCCAAAATTCTAAAATTTTTACTATTGCATTAATCTTTTCCAAATTTTGCATAGTGATTTCAAAATATAATAAACAATGCTTTTTAGGCAATTTTTTTAAAAAATATAATTGATTTATTGTAAACGGTGTTTTTCTACTAAAAAAAGGAGTTTACGTTAACGCTTCTAGCATTAAAAGTTTTACATTAATTAACCTCAATTTTTTTACAGATGCCATCACAATATATATCTGTGCTATATACCTCTAACATCTGGTGTAAATATAGTAGTTTTTTTTTAAATGTCCAAGTGTAAGTTAATCGAAAAAATCTTTTTTAGTAAATTCATAACATTTTTCTTAATAACTTCTTTTCTTGTAATTTGTATGTAACTATAGAGGGTCATTGCATGTACACTCTTAAAATAAAGGAGTGAAATCCACTCCAGTTGGAGAAGTGCATTTTCGACACCGTAAAGGCATGCATATTTTCTCAGACTGAGTTAAAATCACTCGTTTGGAGTGATCCTGTCGGAGGTTTAACACACAAAGGGTCCACTCCAAAAGGAGAAGTGCATTTTCCAGTCTGGAGGAGTGAAATCCACTCTGGCTGAGTTAAATTAGGAGTGTTTGTTTTAAGAGTGTATCAGTTCTAAACGAAGAATTTAGCACATAATTAATGTTTATAGGAGGAAAATTCAATGTGGTGGACTTGTTAGCGTAAACCTCTTTTTTTAGTTGAAAAGCACCGCTTAAAATAAATAAATAATATTTAAATGAAAAAAAATGCTAACATAGCATTGTTCATTATATTTGAAATCACTATGCCAAATTTGGAAAAGATTAAAGTAATAGTACAAATTTTAAAATTTTGGGTACTCGTTTACCTTAATTTGTAAATATGGATAATTTTATAATTTTTCAAATATAAGATCGTAGGTTTTGAAGTGATAACGGTAACACTTTTTGGGGGTTTCAGCAACTTCAAATGACAATCTTCTTCTGATGTTTAAAAATAAGACAAAACAATTTTATGTATGAAATAATTGTAACTTAATATGAATAAATAAATTTAATTTTTAATTATATATTGAAAAACTATTTAAATACGCTAAGCATTAACCCTTTCAGTCTCAATGAAATTTGGCATCATCATTTAAGAATTTTTTTTCTGATAATCTATAGCCATTTATAATAATACAGTGCAGATCATTCTATTCTTCAAACTTTTTTCTATTAGAAAATATTTTTGATTTATTCCAATAGATGTCAAACCTATTATTTTTTCAAAATTATGATCAGAAACATGCTGATGCCAAATGGCATCTCTGGGATTGAAAGGGTTAAATTTAAGCTGATATTTTGAAGTCAATTTTACCGAAAGTTGCACTCACATACTCTGAAGCCTAGACGTCAACTGATGTTAATTTTTTTGATTTGAGAGGGGATAAAAAACACCATTTACAATAACCTGAATATTTACTGTTTTAAGTATCTAAACCAAAATAGAATAGACTACACTTAAGTTTTAAATAATGATAATAATCACTAATAATAATTAGCATTTTTATTGTTCGTTTTTTAAGTAACGCTTTCCTTGTTGTTACAAATATGGGTGTAACAATTTTTGTTTACTAAATTTTTTTGTGTAATGGCATTTTTGCTTTAAAATTACCCTTTTTTTCTGCTGTTACACAAATAATTTTTAATAAGTTTCTTTATATTTTTAATTTTACTAGTTTTACTAACTTTATACGCTTATTCACTTTTTCTTACTTTCCCTTCTTCTTAAATTACCCTTTGTTTACCATTCTAATAGCAACATCCAAAATAGTTTTTTACTGTGGAAAATTGAGTTCAATTTTAATCGTAGTTACGATACATTTGAAACCAGCAGTTTTTTTTCTCTTTTGAAATGCACCATTGCGAATTTAAAATCCGTTTTTAAATTAGTAGAATAAGAAACTGGGTTGTTGAACTTGTAGAAAGTCGGCTTTCCACAGTCAATTTAGATTTTTTTTTTGTGTGTGTTTACTAAACTGTTCACACAGAGATGAGCTTTACAAATAACAGCTTGAAACTTGCATCTATATTTAAAAAGGCCAAATATTTTTTCCTTGCTGTTTTCTTTTATAGATCTTTTTTGTTAGCATAAAGCAGTAATTGTTGCTAGTCTTTAAATATACCCATTATTTTATTTTCAGAGTATGATTTGGTTTGTTAGTTGAAGTTTATAAAAAAGGATAATGTAAGATATTTTTTGCATCTTTATTTTTCTATAGAAATACATATAAAAAATATTTATTACAATCTTTTTCTTTTTAAATGTCTCGACATAAAAAAAGATAAATAGCATTTTATTAGCATTACGGTGAAAAATTAAAACTGTCAAGAATTAATATATGAACTTGCTAGGAAAATTACATTAATATTTAGTAATTTTTATCAATATTCAGAAACAATGATACTGATTCTTGAAAAAAAAAATAAAAACAGACCTTCCGGGTGCAATCCCCCCAAGAAAGTTTAACTTTACAATGAGTGGTTTTATAAAGGAAAATCCCTGAGCTAAGCTGTATAATATTTGCATTATTTAAAGTTATTGGCAGATTTGAATTAATTTTTTTATGGTATTGCAAAAGTAAGATACATTTGTCTGAATGTCTGGTATCACAAATTCTGATAAAAAGAAAATTGGCCCTTTTCTGTTTCTTAAACGACAAAAAAGAAAGTTTAAAAATATTAATATGGTTATTTTTCTTCCAACAGTTATTGCATTTGTAATTTTCTTTGAAGGATAAGCATATTTATTTTATAAGACGTTATTGAAAAATCTATAGTTAAATTTGGTGCAAGGATATGCACCGGAATCCTCGAATTGTCTTGCTACCACCACGATTTGAAGCGTTGATTACCTATTTTTGCGGTAGATAAAAGTAATGGTTTTTACCTCAAAAAACGAAAATCCACGATGGAGGCAGGTGGAAAGTTAAAGGGTTCCAGTGCAATCTTGCACCAAACTTTTTAAGGGGACGCATTACCCAAAATTTGGTCAAAATGTCAATTTTTCAGTTTTTACTTTTTATTATTTACCATATTTTTCTAAACATTTACTGAAAGTTTCATAATGTAACTTTTGTAGAAAAAAAGTTATTAAATATTTTCTGGAGTCATTCCTATAAGTTTGAATACTTATTTCGTCTGCTTTCAACCTTTTTTTTCTCTGTTTCACGTTTTTCAATTCTTGTGTTTAATAAATCCCTAAGGCGTTTTTGCTAATTAAGTTAGAATTTTGAAATTTTTTACCTGTGTTCTTACATATATCATGCACAAAATTGTGCATGGAATAAGGTCTTCTATGTATATTTTTTTTTAAATGTT
This sequence comes from Hylyphantes graminicola, assembly GCA_023701765.1. Taxonomy (NCBI): domain Eukaryota; kingdom Metazoa; phylum Arthropoda; class Arachnida; order Araneae; family Linyphiidae; genus Hylyphantes; species Hylyphantes graminicola. Next base: position 14,194,837 of record CM043111.1, read on the forward strand.
GAATTCAATAATTTGTATTTTTTGTGTATTTTTTGTGATTTTCACTGTAAATGCATAATACTTTTAACTGTCTCTCACATTTTAAAATCCATGCACAGTTCTTGAACAAATATTACTAAAAATAAACCACAAAAGTTTGGTGAAGTTATTCTTAAAATTGAAGGAGGAGTAGGGTTTAAAAAAAAGTTTAAAATGGTGACTATTTTTTGAATAAATGAAAAACTACTTGAAAATATTCATTTTTATTGCTAGAAATTTTTTTATTTAGAGTGAACATTATATAAAACCAATATAATTTACAAGTCTTTGTTATTATTTCTAGAAATAATATTTTGGGTAATGCGTCCCCTTAACAGTTTATAGATATTGCCCCAAAATAAAAGAGTTACTTCAGCATTACAAATCCGACATTTCACGCCCAGAGTTGACTTTCATCACCCAAAACATGTCCTCAATTCCTCAACCCCAACTACTCATCAACGCCTCCAAAAAAAAGTACATTTCCATAACATGCAACAAGTGAGGCACGTGTTCCACGCGGCCGACGAGGTGATCGAACTACCTGTTGCCTCGTCCTTTGACCTCGTCAGGACGACGTTTTATGTTACGTAGTCGTCGCCCCCGACAAAAAAACGCGGCCATCCCAGAGAGCGTTGACTTTACGTTGTGTTCGAATCTGGTACGCGCGTATTTACGAGCTTGAAGATGTGTTTTCTCGTAAAGGAAGGGTTTGGTCTGGTGTCAGTGGCGATGACCGATTGGCAGTGGCGGATCTCCAGAAATTGTCGATTGTTGGAGCCGATTAAATATCAATTAATTGTTAGACAGTTTTTCTACCGATTAGTGGATCGTTTTGTTGACAACTCGCAAATAAATTCCTCTTCTTCGCACAGACTAATTTTTGTAAAATCGATAGATTATCAATTTACCTGCTATATTGTAATAAGCTTATGTTATTGTTTCAGTTCGTTATATAATTTAAGTATTAAGTAAGTTTAAGTTATATTGCAATATGACATTCGATGACTTATATTTTATAATTCCAAAATACACTATATAATACACACTATCGTGGAGCTTATTGTTTTCGAAATTTTCCTCATAATTAACACTTAAAACACATCTGAATATTAATGTTGTTTCCAGTATTAATCACACGATAAAAAAATAGCCGTTATTTCTCGCATTTGGATCGTCATATGGCAATAATTTGCTAACATTGCAGGCAAATAACAATGAATTTTATTATTGTTAGTTGCCTGCTTTTAATTTAAGTATAAAGTAAGTTATAAGTATTAAAATTTAAGTATTTAGTAATTTTAAGTTATATGGCAATATGACATTCGATTACTAAAAAATTTTTTTTCCAAAATACACTATACAATACACACTATCGTAGAACTTATTGTCTTCGAAATTTTCCTAATAAATAACACTTAAAACACATTTGAATACTAATGTTATTTCCAGTATTAATCACACGATAAAAAATACCCGTTATTTCCCACTCTGACTTTTTATCTAAATGTAAACCTTTTTTCTTTTTTAAACATATCAAATTATTTTTTTCGTTTTCGAAATAACCGATTTTACATAAAATGTGCGAAACACTTCTTTCTACCGATTCAACTGAACGGACGATTATCAGTATTTTTCTCTTTGAACATGCAATACCCCCCCCCCCCCTCCCCTTCGTGTACAACGTCTCCGTATGGTATGGTATGATACATATATATTCCAGCTTGTGTGCTTGTTCAGGTAACCACTTATAAGCTTTCGTCAAGTGGGACAGGCACAGGAAGAATTTTTGGAGTCACAAAGAAACAACGTCTCCGTTATTGCACGTTGCCAGGCAACCCCTTCTTCCAGAATCTTCCAAAACCCCATCGCCCATTATACACTACACATCCCGTTACTTTCGTCGATCCGTACGGTCTACTTCGTAGGTCAGTCAACTGTCATGGTCAGGGTTGATCGACCCAAACGAGGAACTCGGGGCATCCCTACCTGAGCACGCGAGTGAAGCGACGAACCCTAAAAAAAAGTGGGTCACTATGTTAAATAGAAATCGCTTCGCATGTCTTACTTCAGTTTTTTTCTACTGTCTCTGAAGAAAAGCCGGATGAAAAGTACGTGAGAAAACAGAGAATGATAAAAATGGGGACTTGTTGCTGCTAATGAGACCATGGTTGAACGAACCTTGCTTTCTTTTGCCCGTGGTGCTTGTTATTCTTTTTTAAGGTTGGTTTGGAGAGGTGTTAACTGCTACTGGAATAATTTCAGGTTGAGTTGGAAATGTTTAAAATATGTATTTCCCTCTGAGAGACACAGACGTATTAAACCTGTCACCTCATGTTAAAGTTCACACATATTTTATAAAAGTTTAAACATTTTATAGCTAAGTAAAATGTAAGTACCGAGAAGTCATGAAAATTTATGTGCTAGTGAAATACAATTTAAAAAAATATGGAATTAAATTTCCAATGAAAATTTGTATTTTTTTTAAACTCACGCAGTGAAAACTAGTTTACACTTTAGCCAATTGCTTATAACTCAAAGGGATAGGTACTTTTATTGTTCGAGCATGGTATAATGCCGAAACTATATAAAAATGACATTTTATATAACTTTTGTCAGGAAATACTCAATCTTTAATAAACTTTGTAAGTATTGAAAAGTCTAAGTCGTTTTTGTGGATACGGAACCAGTCCATTGCTAAATGGAGGCTAAAATGTGTGATTCTAACATGGAGGCCTTTAACGGCTAAATGGTCAGAAGGAGACTTCTAAGCCCTTCATTTTGATCGAATTTATCGAATATTTGCAGATCAAAGACAATGTTTTGACGCATTGCAATTTTTATGTTCTTCGTTATATATGGTGGGTAAGAGTCCCATCGCTTATATCCGTACCTAGTTTTGCATCTTCTGCAATGTTTTTGCCCGTACCATCGTGTTTTTCATTTCTTAAGTTAAGGAATTAGCATGTTTAATGATATTGACGCCATTTGATTTTTTTTTGGATAAAAATGTTATTTAGAAGTTTGTTAATTCAACTTGGCGCATTGTTTTTGGTGAGGGTTTTCTATTTTTGGAATATCTTCTTCTCTCCTGTGGTGTTTTGATGGTGGAGATTCAAACATGGGATTTGGGAGCACGTGTTGCTTGTTAACCTGATTTCGGTTTTCGTGCAGTGTCCTGTTCGCGTGATGTTATATTTTTAGACATGCGGTTCAGCGGGGTTTAATAACTCCTTGGCATTGCGGAATTGCATTGGAAAAATGCAATAAGAGATTTTCTATGTCATTTCATCATAAAATTGACGAAATTCCATTATTTTAAAAGTCATATTTCTATTTGAGACATACACTCTTAAAACAAACGAATGGATTTAACTCAGTCTGAGTTAATTTTCACTCTTTTCAGTGTCGCGAAATGCACTTATCCTATTGGAGTGGGTTTCACACATTTTTTTTAGTTAAAACTCCGACAAGATCACTCCAAACGAGTGATTTTAAAACAGTCTGAGTTAATTTTCACTCCTTTCCAGTGTCGAAAATGCACTTCTCCTGTATGAGTGAATTTCACTCTTTTGTTTTAAGAATGTAGGCAATTTGGCGAGAGTGTAAAACTCTGGGCTCGAAAAACCGCCTGTCTTCCCGTCCTCGACTTTCAAAAATTCCTCGAGGACAACTACTTCTCGAATTGAAGCGCCTCATTTCTAAAAGGTCCCTCAAGTCTAGAATTCCAATTAATACTTTCGTCAGACCAAATATGCAAGCTTACGTTAGAGGTAAACAAAAGATATGAACTTGAAAAGAAGAAATGGAAGAATTTGGAATTCTATAATGAAGGAATTCTCAATTAACGTACAAAACAAATTACGCACACTGGTCTTAAACGAGAAGCGTTAAGCGCAATTATGAACGTCGACCAAAGGGAAAAGCCTTCTAAGATTTTTTTTCTTTTAAAGTTACTATTAGTAACCTAGTATTCCTTTTTTTTGCTATATGCTGTAGTTCTAGTAACTATACTATTCATTGTGTAATTTATGTAAAAGTTATATTCTTATTTATTTAGAAACTATTAATTTAGAAACTATTTATTTTGAAACTATTTATTTTGAAACTATTTATTTAGAAACTATTTATTTCGGAACTATTTATTTAGAAACTATTTATTTAGGAACTATTTATATAGAAACTATTTATTTAGGAACTAAATATTTAGAAACTATTTATATAACTAGAGTTGGACGGGTTTGTTTGAAAGGAGGACATGAACATTGTTGGGCAAGCGAGTAAAATGTCTGACATTTTTTAGAGCTTTGATAATATTGTTTTTACTGCATGAATTTGAAATTTAAATTATCAACTAAAAAATTAAACTGTTTTTAATATATTTTAAATAAAATTTCATTTACACCGAAAAAATAAAATATTTTTTTCGTTCTGTATTTGTTTAACCAAAGCAAAACTGACAAAGTGACAAAATTTTAAAAATATTTTAAACGGGTTCATACAGGTTACACTAAATATTTAAATTTCTTTTCTTTTTCAATAAATTATGATAATACTGAAGCTGAAGCATTTTAGAAATTATTTATCTTAAAACAAAAAAACTACCGTCTCTTCTAGGTATCAGATGCCCTTTAAAGCATGGTCTTTTTTTACAATTAATTCTATATGCGATAAAGTATTATAATAAATACCTCTAATATAATACAGCTAACTGATACAATTATAACTTATAGTATTAAATCAAGACATATATAATCTGATATGCAGCTATCACATTCTTAATAAGTTATTCTTTATTTTATTTCTATATTATTCTTTTATTTCATACATTGCTGTGTCAGATTTCTATCAGAAATGTGGCTTCAGCAATGTGATTATAGTAATTATTACTAAATATTGATACATATTATAGAAAATTTCTTGATGATAATGTATGAAAAAAATCATGACTAATTTTTTTAGACAGCATTTTTTTAGTTAACCCATCACAAGTTTAATTTTCCCCAGTTATTAATAATCTGGGTGTACAAAGATGGTAAAATACATAACTTTAGTTCTAAATTATTGGTGAGTTTGAATAATGAAATATTCTTTGTAATTCAACAAAACCTTAGCTTGAGTTTATTTTAAGCAGCAACTGGTATAAAAACTACAACATTGTAAAAAAAAAAAAGCCAATTTTACAGAAATTTCATGTACTGTCGACAATTTAAAACCGTTTCGCTTAATATTACTGTTTTAAACGTTTTCTTTCACTCGTTGTAAATTTTAAACCGCTTATTTCAAAACTTATTTTCACTGATGTCCCTTTGTGGCCAATTAACGTCAATAAAATGGAGTCTTTCGGCTTTCAACCTTAGAGAAATCAGGTGGCGAATTTGGTATGATGTTTAACTTGTAACTCAGTTGTTTCAGGTTTGAGTTGCTCTTGTATAGCGAAACGTTTCTATACTAAAACCGACCTTAAGTTTGCAGTATACAAATGTTCTACGAGAAAAAGGGTAAATAGTTCTCATTTTTGAGTGCGAGAATCGAATACAAAAAGGTATTTCACATTCAATAAACAAATTGATTTGTTATTTCAAGACATAAATTTACTATTTTTATTAGTTAAGCTTCAGTTAGATTGTTATTTTAATTATTTTTTTCCTTCGATTTTGACGTAATAGGGCGCATGAATATCAGGGTCGGAAGGAGCAGCAAATCGGAGTACGTGAAATAGCGGCGCCAGCAGGGTTGTTTACCGAGTTTCCTCCGCTCAGTACATTTCTCTGCTGCAAACTTAAGCTCGGTTTTGGTATATAAGTACGAATATTTAACGAGAAAAAAAATTTTCGACAAGAATTTGTCGTATTTAAAACAGAAACGTTTAGTATGTCTACGTTTGTTGTTCTTCCGAGAACTGAGTTGCCAGCTTAAAACCGTTAACTTGATATTTGCAGTAAATCAAATACATTTGAGGAAACAACTCGCAATGTACTATATTTCTAATAACTAGTGAATACAACACAATGTATAAAAATAGCAACCTTTGAAATTCCATGTTCCTTGGCTCCATATTCACGCTTTAGTAAAATAATGTTTTTTGACGTCAACAGGATCTGTTGTAGTCTCATGACTGCAGGCGATGTTGTTCAATGAGTTGCACAACTAAGTAGTAATCGCTGCCCCAGAGAGGAAAAGGGAGTTACTCCTTTGGGTGTTTAAATGTCAGTTTCACTATGCGGTATTTGTTAAGTGGGCTTGTTTTAGAAGCCCTTGAGTCGCACTCAATGATGGCTTTGGGTGGGAATTTAAATAACAGTTTAGAGTTAAAAACTGTTTTTCTTTCGTTCTTTATAAAAAATAATATTTGATATTAAAATACAAGTTTTTGCAAAGCAATGTAACTATTTAAAGGCGTAAAAATATTATAAAGATTATTATTGACTATGTATATTTAAAATACCATCCGTTTACGGTACAAGCTTTTTTTTTTAAAATCATTAACATGACATTAAAGTCCCGTGTTTTGATGGTATAATAACAAAGAAATTGCAAAGGATTGAAAAAGTGATGCAACCAAAATTATAAGATGAGAAAGTCATTGGAAAGGGGACAAAATTGTTAAAAGTTCCAGAGTGTGAAATCTTAATATGTATCTTGGGGCTAGTTATAATCTTGAACAAATAGTATTTGGAAAATGGATTGTTTCCCTGTTTGGAAAATATTTTTATAAATGTTATGGCTCTAAGTGAGTTGCAGAATGAGACACTACGGCAGAAGGGGATTAAGTAATCAAAATTAAATTTTCGTACAAGAGTAGTTTAGCACATACATGGTAGTTATTGTCACAGATTTGTCTTCTTAAATTTGCACACTGATCATTGTTTAGTCTTGTGTATAATTGTCTTAATGTTTAATATATTAACTCATTTTAACTATTTTCATTGAGAGAAAATATAAAATAAAACTTATCTTTAATTCTATGTTACTAACTCAATAACTTTTTTTGCTACACATTGTTTAAAGAGATAATAAAAATATAAATATATTGATATAAATGCAAAATGAGTAACTTAGTATCTATTGATCGAAATGCAAAATGTGTAACTTAAATGTATCAACATTAAAAGTTGTTTTCTTCCTAGGAATTTGAATTTTTCAACTATTTCCAATGACGAAGATGAATTTGGTTTCTCAAGAAAGAAAACAGCTCGAGTAAGTTTGCATATAGTTTTTTTTCTCTTTCTAAAAATGTACAACAATCTACAAGGCCGAATTGCAGCCTTAAACAACTTTTATGTATTTAAATACATTAAAAAAGAAAAATATTCGCAAGCAATTTAGGTGGATCAAAATTGCAGTGAAAAGACACATAAATAATAATATAGTAATAGTAATAATAAATATACATAATAATAAATATAAATAATAATAAATATAAATAATAATAAATATAAAAATTTAAAAAAATACTAACAAAAATAAAAATTAATATAAATAATAATAAAAATAAAAATCAATGTAAATAACAATAAAAATTAATTTAAATAATAACAAAAATGAAAATTAATATAAATAATATTAAAAATAAAAATAAATTTAAATAATAATAAAAACTAATATAAATAATAATACAAATTAATTTAAATAATAACAAAAATGAAAATTAATATAAATAATATTAAAAATAAAAATAAATTTAAATAATAATAAAAACTAAAATTAATATAAGTAATAATAATGAATATAAATACCAAAACAAATTGTAAAATACAGCCTTAAAAGACTTCTATAATTAGATCTTTTCACCAACTTTGCATCGTGAATTTGTCCGTCCACCTAATAACACGTGACTAAGAAAGGCGATTGCCCTGTGCCGCGTGATACAGCCGATTTTCCCATGATCCATCACTCGTTCTTTTCAAAATTCGTTCCATTCTATATCTAAAAGCAAACCATCAAAGAAAAGTGGGTCAAGCCGAGCCTCTTCTTTCACTTTAATAAATGAGGACACTATCCTAAACTCAATGGCTGATGGCCGGTCATCAGAAATTGGGACTCACCACCATGACGTCACTAAGGCTGTTCACCGTTCACCTTTCAAGGCCGGAGGTTCACTTTTTTGGTGAAAGACCTTTGTGGAACGCATTGTTTTGTAGGTAGGCCAAAACATTCTGGGCTCGTGTGTTTTGAACCTGCTCGTTTTGTTAGTTTTTTTTTTACTGACGTGTTTTTGTCGATGGATCCCACTTGATATTCAGTTCAGTGATCTTAACTAGAGAATCGCGTAAATTATTTTGAAGAAGTAAAGTACAGGCTGGAAATAAATGAAGGTTGTTTAGTGCAAAGAAAAAATGCTGAGTCTTGAAATGTTAAAGAAAGGGACTAATGAAGTTTTATGGCATGCAGTCATCCGTAAATCTAGTTTTGGTTATTTTTTTCACCAAATTGTTATTTTTCAAAACTTTGAGAAGAACCAGCCCTAGAGCTATCAAACGTTTCAAAATTTGTTATGAGAAAAATGTTGTTGACATACGCAACTATGGGGACATGTAACAAATGAGCTTAATTAACCCATTAACTTTGGGAATAGCTTATAACCTTCATTGCCGAATAAAAACTTTAACTTTTCAATCTTTCAAGGTTTTTCAAATTCGTTTTTCTTGTAACTTAATTTTTTTGTTGCGTAATTTTTCAAGGATATGGTCTTCGTTTATCTAATAATTTGTTTACTTGGATAAACTTAAGCAAAATTCTTATTTTCGTATGGGAAATTTTCTTACGAAACGTGTTTAGTGAGTTAATTAAGTTTTGTTTGTCACTACTTTTATTAAACAAACTAAAATATGTCACAAGTTTAAGTTTTTTCACGGCAAATAGGTAAAATTATTTATACTCTCCCATTTGATTGCATTGGTAACGGATATGGTAGTTTTAGTAAATCAGCAATTATAATTACTTTTGAAATTGTTTGAGGGAAAAGCATTAATTGACTTAAGCGTAACTTATTTTAAATATACGAGAGTAAAATATAAATTTGTAGCTTTTTTTTAAATTTTGGAATTATATTTCAGTAGAATATGATTATTTATAAAATTATTCATCCAAACTTTAAATTTTTGAATTTATTCAAATTATATCATTTTATAAAATGATAAATTCATAAATTAAAAACAAAAGTTTGTTTCTAGAAAACATGGCAGTCAGTTGACATTTTTGTTTACATCTTTTTTTACATCTCAGAGGGTTTAAAAAAGGAGCTAAATTTACAACTCTTCTCTGCAACTTAGCGTTTAAACAAAATAATAGGGTTTTTTTTTCACGTCGTGGATGGCAACAGCTTCAACGGTTTGTTTTCATTTGTTGACCGGAATTACTTATGTTTTGGTATTCGAAAATGAGTTTTCTAAGAATATTGTACTTATTAAATATTTTTAAAGCCAACTTCAAGCTGTGCTGTATGTTATTCAAAACATGTGTTAACGAAAGCTTACATAGAAAGAAAACATTATTTTCATCTGCATTGCTCATTTTCAGCAACCAATGCAATCCAGTATTGATAAAAATGAAAACAAGAGAGCTACGTCACCTGAAACATTCCCATTAAAAATCAGTCTTCGGATATTTTAAACCCAATTCATTGTGTATTCACCAATCCCAAACAAATGAGCAATCCTCGGTTATTCCCCTAAAAAGTAGGCTAGATGCTAATTGTCAAGTTTGAGAGGCCATTGGCACTGAATACCACCCCTTCGCTACACCTTCGGTGCAATAACCCGCAACTGGTTGATGCCGACTCTTTTTTGCAACTGGGGCGGATGGCAAACAGACGTGGGGTGGCCATAACAGAATACCTGAGATGCCATGTTAATTGTGGTTGATGGTTTGTGCTAACTGAACTCATTAACGGGACAAGAAAATTTGCTATGCGATTGTTTTGTTTAAGTTTATGTACACTCTTAAAACAAACGAGTGAATTGAACTCAGTCTGAGTTAATTTTCACTCTTTTCAGTGTCGAAAATGCACTTATCCTATTAGAGTTTATTTCACTCGTTTGTTTAGTTAAAACTCCGACAGGATCACTCCAAACAAATGATTTTAACTCAGTCTGAGTTAATTTTCACACCTTTCCAGTGTCGAAAATGCACTTCTCCTATATGAGCGGATTTCACTCTTTTGTTTTAAGAGTGCAAATGAATAAAATGTAAGACTAATGTATAAAGAACATTGTCCTGAACAATTAGTATCAAACCAATTAAGTTTCACGAAAAACCAATTTCAAACTTATAGAGTTGAAGTTAATTTATACATACTACCGTTAACTTTATAGATAATGCTACTATATGCGTATTTGTGGATCAATTCACAATATTAAAATATATTAGCAATGCATTTTAATAGTAAAATTTGTAACTTTGGTTAAGTGAATTTTTTTCGAAAAATTAGAAGTGAAAAAAGCTTTGTAGTTGAAACTCAAATGGAGTTCAAAGCTTAATAATTAGAGCATATAGATTTAGCCGAAATGAGTTGGAAATTCAATTTATAAAGCAATTTAGTTTTTAATTTTTTTTTCAATCACAATACCTTATTTAATTAGAAACTCTTAGAAACACAAAAAAATAATAAAATATTGAAAGGGGGAGTTGAAATATGCCTTTGAAAAACCAATATACTAGTCTATTTTATTTCATTTTCATATGCCAATAATCCTTACATTCCTAAGTCTCACGTTTTGTAATTTTAAGCAACATCTGTCCGCCCTATAGCTATAGGTTTATAAGTCACAATTTAGAAACTTCTGCGCTATTTGCGCAAACAGCAGAGGAAAGTGACAGGATCTGAGGAGAAGGTTACAAATCACGTTCCGAAAGCACGTGGATTTTTCTTCTACTCAAATATCATTCTTAGCTTTTTTATTTATATTATGCACGGAAAGTTTGGTATGGAATAACCATAGAGATGGAAGTAAATTGCCTTTTTCTTATTAAAAACTTTGAGCCATTTAAGTTGCTTATATGCTACTTTCCACATTTTTAAATTTTTTTTATTAAAATTTTATAATTTAAATTTTATTTTATTCGTCAAATGATGCAAAAAGTCGCAAAATTTGAATTTATTTTGGTAAACATTTATTCAATTATGTTATTTTATGACTTTTATTAATAATATCAAAATAAAAATTCCCATCATTACATGCAAACATTTTTCATTATAATTTATATAATAAGTATTAACATGATTCCTTAAACTTGATATTTAATCGTGTTTACAATTTCATAAAAACTAAATTCCCTTTTTAAAGACACTGTAACCGTGTCAGATAATATTGATGTATTATAAAAAATAAATATTCAAATTAAAATTATCTCTCTTACCATGGTAACATATTTTCATAAACAACTCTTTTAAACATTTAACTCCCTTTTTAAGTTCCCATTTCTGTACTAAGATAAATAATAAAAAGTAATCCTCCTCTGATCACATGTTGTTTACTGCTACAATCGGCAACGTCCTTCTTTTTTTTTCGATTACTTAAGAAGTAATCCAACTAGTATCTTTGTTGTAATATACGTTTTTTTTTTAAATATTTATCTATACATCATATTTATCTATACTTAACAAAAACTCTTGTTCCATATTGCAAAAATTTTCATTTCTTTTTAAATCTAGAGAACCACCAATATATTTTCATCATTAATTCATTAAAATAAATTTTAAGTTTTCTCACATTTAAATATAGCAATTTTTCTTATGATGTCACACTCTGCATACTGCGATTTCATTGGTTGTCTCGTTTTCTTTGAAAAAGTGGTGAAACAAGCTCATTGGTTTTTTGCAGCGTCACGCTCTCCGATCTGTGATTTCATTAGTTGTTTTGTTTTCTTTGACCAAGTTTTGAGACAAGCCCATTGGTGCATTATTTTATATAGGTCCATAGTATCACAAGAACGCACGTCACATTATTAAATGGCATGTGAAATATCCATTGAGCAACAATTTGGCGCTTATCTTGGCAAAACATAAATCTATTCATACCTTAACATACTCACAGAGCTCTGATTCAATTCATTGTATTCTGATCGCGTCATTCATTCATTGCAATTAGCTTGTTTCAAGTAATGTCATATCATTCCTTGATTCTATGTGTGGTTTCACTGCTTTGCTATATTGATTATACAATCGAGACCTACTTTCATTCATGTGGAACTGTTGCCACTCAAGATATGAAACACATTCGTCGGTAGCGAAAGGCCCCCACCACAAGAAAAATAGCTTTCTGTCTGGGAATTTTTCGAGTATGCGAAATCCACTAAAAACAGCCCCGTTGGTGAAAATAAACTTAGATTCTATAGTGGGAACGTCATTTTCAAATGTGTTGCTCGAACTTAGCGTAGTGTTCTAGATAAATAAAGAAATGAAGGAGAGGAAGAGTCACAGTCAATAATGGAATTTTCTGGTTGGGATGCACGGAAAGTATGTATGCAGCCTTATAGAAGCTGATTTGAATCAAGATATAAGGGTGAGGCCAATAAAAGTGGCCCCAAAGTGGAGATAAGAATACGACAGAAATGTTGCCAAGTCAAAAAAACAAATACAAGAACAGGTTTGCTAACTGAAGCTATCGATCGCTTCAATATTAAGCCCAAACAAACGCTTGGCGAATTATTTTCAGGCTACTACGCCATTGTTTGAGAAGCTAGTTGAAATGAAATATAAACAAGGTTTGTACAGCAGATAAAAAAAATCCCACTGGTGATTATTTCGATCGTTATTTATTCTAGAGAATCGGACCTTTTTGGTTTTGTCAATAAAAAACACCGTAAATTGATTGCAGGACACAAAATTTGCATTATGAAACGTCTTCATACAAAACGAACTAAGATCTGAGATCGCCACTAATCTATGAGTAGCTCTAATGTGAAGCTAATCCGATCCGACCAATGCAAAAACAGATCTTAGGCGGCTTCAACAGTTTTTCTAGTCAAGCATTTCAACGTATTCTTATCTCTAGACCAGGGCCACTTTTATTTGCCTCACCCTGTATATTTGTTATTCTTATTTAAGGTTATTGTAAAAAATGTAGAAGATCTTTTGATTATCATGTTTTCAAAAGTGAACCACAAGTATAAGTGAAATTAGAGAAACTTTGCAAAGAAAGAAAATGCATATTCTTGCGTCATATGTAAGATGATTATTATTTAAAAAGATCAAATGGTGTTCAGTAAATATTTTCTTTCACTGTGGTGGTACTTTCATTGCAGTCTTGATAGTCACAAATATGAAGCCTTATAGAAGCTTATTTGAATCAAGATACATATTTGTTATTCTTGTTTAAGGTTATCGTAAAAATCGATGTCGAAGGTCTTCCGATTATCCTGTTTTTAAAAGTGAACTGCAAGTATTATCGAAATTTGAGAAACTTTAAAAATGCATATTTTTTTGCGTCATATATATAAGAAGATTAATGAAGGTCAAACCTGTTCTGTACATGTTGTTTCACTGTGGTGGTACTTTCAATGCGGTAAAGTTTATCTTGTTTTTATAGTGTGTTGATTAAAGGTAACTATTTTTAACTTACACTCCTTACCAACCTAAGTCCTAAGTAGGGTAAATAGAAATATGCTATGGAGGAGATCCTTCCGAGGAATAAAGAGTTCCATAAATAAGTTTTTTGATCCATCCAGAAAAAAAACATGCTTAAAACATTAATTTCGTTTAAAATCTAACAGATTTGAATATTATTTGAGAAAATTTGACAATTCTATCGGAATGAAAAGTGTATTTTGGTTAAATTGTATTCAGATCATTTTGTATGTAAATATTACCTTGCAAGAGTTTCCAGCTAATGGGACCAGTTGCGTTTTTCTCACTGATTTTTTACTCTTTGTGTTTACCCAAGTTAGGTTGGCACGGAGTTTATAAGTTTATTATTTTTTTCATTTTGTGAAGCGTAAAATTATATTTTAAAACTAAATTAGACGTAATCAGTTACAAAACAAAATCAAAGTAGGTAACTTGTTTTAAGAGGGAAGAAACTATTAGATATGACGTAAGCTTAAGAAATTTTTAGCCTCACGAAAAGAAGAAATTCAAGGAATTGTTAGGAATCGTGGTAATGAAATTTTTAATGAGATTATACATTCAAAATAACAAACCATACTCAGGGCTTTTGTCAAAAAAACCCTTACAAAATACTAAACATTGTTAACATTAAAAAATGTAACTAAAATACTCATTAACACACATAGTATTTCGCAACACAATTTTGGCAGCATTTCCTACACCTTAAATGAGCCAAGTAATTCTTCTAGAACTTTTTAGCAACAAGGATCTAAAAATAGCGATTTTCAACTCCTTGAAAGCTTAGAGGTTATTTGATAAAGAAACTCAAAAACACTCTGAGTGTAAGTGCAAGTCCAAAAGTACATTATTTAATTTTCTGCGTTGAAATGTTTTTATATTTTTAATAGATTAATTTCATTTGCGATGGTTGTATTACAATTTTAGTATTTCTAGTTTTATAAAATTATTAAATTTGATAGAATTTTTTTTTGTGTTCATGAGGCCGTGTCGATTTTTGATAATACTTACTTACTTACTTACTTAGCCCTCTGTCACTCCATCACTGGAGCATAGGGCCTCCGTCAATTTCCTCCATCTCACTCTGTTGGTGGCCAGATGTTTCGCCTCCCGCCATGTTGTCCCCACGTCCTTCAGTTCTTTCTCGATCGTCCGTCTCCAAGTGTTTCTTGGTCTTCCCCTCTTTCGATGCCCCTGGGGATTCCAGTCAAACGCCTGTCTTATCTTGAATTTTTCATTTTTTCGCAATACATGCGAAAAAATGAAAAATTCAAGATTTTTGATAATAATAATCTATTAAACCTTACGAAATGCCTGGAAATCATTATTTTTTAAAAAAAAAAAAAAAAACCAATCTGTTTCGAATATCAGAATTACATTTGTTTACGAAGATATGGTCTCTCACTCAAAATCCATTCCTAAGGGAAAAGTAGAATATTAATAAATTCATTATTTATATTTATATTCTGGTTATTACTAGAAAGACTGGTGCATAAGATATGGAAAGATCCGTGCCCCAGAAGTTAATTTTTTATTCTGCGTGCTCTGTTTCAAGGAGTATACTTTATTTGAGAGAAACTCTTTTGAGCTAATTTTTTTTATGAAAGTTGCTCCATCTGTAAAGTTCATCTTAGTCAATTTTCAGCTTTAGAAAGTGTTTGATTGGAACAATTCTTTTTTATGAAAATGGCTGCATCCAAAAAATAAACTTTAAAAAATTCTAAATACATTTTTTTTTTCAACTGGTGATGTATTCAACGGTTCGTTTGATAAACAACCTAAGTCGCTTTGGCCTAAACGGGAAAAACAAACTGACGTAAACAAATATTTCAATGGAACACAAGCCACAAAACAAATTGTGCAATGATAATCCGAAATAACAACAACAAAAAAAAGTTTCGCACTGAACTTGTTGCCAACCGAAACTGCATTAATAACTGCGCAGATAATCTCGCCCATGGAGTGTTTGCAGAGGTGGAATTCGATTAAATGAAACACGTGACGGGGCAAGTGTAAACTGTAACCTTGACGGCACGTGAGGAGTTACAGGCATAGTGATGGAGGACATTTTTATTAGTATTGCCTTGCCATTTCGAGTGACTGTGATTTTATATTGATAATGTGGTTATTCCGCTGAAGAAAAAAATGTTGCAGAATAGATAGGAATACTGAGAATGGTAAATTAAAGTCAGGTTGTTCTATAATGAGTGAGCTGCAAACGTGGGACATGAAAAATAAATGATTCTATACTTTGCTAGCATTTTCTTCTGCTTCTTTTCAGCTGGGGATGTGTTAAATAAAAATATGGAATATAAAATAAAGTGTTCTGGTGAAACCAAGGACAATATTTTTAATAGTGGATATTTCCTCTTATTTGGTAAAAAATACAATAAATCATTTTAAATTTGATTTAAAAGAGTTTGAGGATCATATTTTACGAAAAAAAGTGCTTTAACGCCTTCTAGCTCGCCAAAGAAAAAGTTGTCAGAACTCAGACATAAACGTGCTCTCCGATGCCTTAACTCTTTAGCATCTCTTTTACAATTTCTCCACAGACACTTTTATGCGAACCTTAAACTTTAATACTAAATGTCACCATAAGGAGTACGAACGAACTTTTCAGGAAGTTGGGCAATAATTCAGAGCCTCGCCAAATGCATTCGGGTAGGTATAGAGAAAGCACGTGCTTCGATCAGGACTCTCAAGGTCCCTTTGTCTGGATCGCCGCCAAATGTTGGCGACGACTCCTCATCTCGCACGTGGACACGTGAGCCCCCGTTCCGAACGTCACGTGCAGAGCACGCACACTGGGGCTGCCAGGATAAGGCACTTATCGCCCACATCCGTGTTTTTTTATTATTATATTTTCACGTTTTTTTTAATTTGAAAGAAATAAAAAAAGAAGGGATGTGAAATTATACACACTCTTAAAACAAACGAGCGAATTTAACTCAATCTGAGTAATTTTTACTCCTCCTGTCTTGAAAATGCACTTCTCCGAAAGGAGTGGATCCGTTGTGTGTTAAACCTCCAACAGGATCACTCCAAACTCCAAACGAGTGATTTTTTTTTAACTCAGTCTGAGTTAATATTCACTCCTTTCCAGTGTCGGAAATGCACTTCTCCAACTGTAGTGGATTTCACTCTTTTGTTTTAAGAGTGCATGACTTTCAATGACTATATTCAAAAATAGGTGTTTGGCACGCAATGAGTTCGGTTATAAAGATTTGTGCATAAAGGGGTTTAGTTTATCAGCCATACCTTTAAAACCTAAAAAGTTCCTCCATTGAGCTTGCGCGATTTTTCAAAAACTTTATTATGACGTTCGAAAGGTACTAGAAACTCGTGTACCTACCAAATGTGTAATCTGCAGCTCTTTTAGTTCGAGCTGTAGAATGGTTTGAAACTGACAGAATGTAAGACAGGCAGTCTGACAGTAACTCTAGTGACCTACCAGAAACTTGCATACCAAATTTAAAGTTCAGTCACATTAAACAGACAAATTGACCAATGCGCAAAAACCCATTTTCTTGAACCAGCACCCTCCAAAGTGGGTAGAAAACACATCCCCCTTTTGGATTTTTGACCTCATCGCAATACTTTCATTGATGCCCTATATTTCAATTTTAGATAACTTAAATTAATATGGTATTAGTATTGTGGAGATTTCAGTGTGTCTTCCAGGTCTGGGGTGTCCAGTCGGTTAAGGCATTCGCCTTGCATTCGGAAGGTCCCAGGTTCAGGTTCGAGCTTTTCTAGAATAACTACCGACCTATAGACGGTCCAACAAATATCTTACGAATAATATCCCTTGGAGAGGGAGAGCTCTCAAAACATGCTCCAGAGTTCGAACGCTGCGTACGATGTCGCCCTTAATAGTTGTGTTGAGTGCCAAATCAGGTTATCCTCGTCACTTTACTGTGGTTATAAATTATAACGGCCGTCACGTTGATCTAGTGCGACGACAATTCAAAGTAACCTAACCGTTCAATTTCCGTTCTACCCTATCGATTGGAATTTTTTTAATGGTATAACATCACTTTTACATCTTTTGTACTTTTTGTCTGTACGTCCTGGCGGACAACATACGACTCCCGTCGCCAATAGCCTTCGTGTAGCTCTAGTGCGACGATAATTCAAAATAAACTAAACTAAACCTGGCGGACAACTGTCAAATTCTTTGAATTTTTTTTACTCTTACCTCCCTTCCAGAAAAAATACCTCGTTAAATCTCAGGGTAGATTCAATAAATGGGGGGCCCGAATTTATTAAACACATATTTTCCGAACAAAACACATATTAGTTTTTTACTATAATGTCAATTATTTATAAAAAATCAATACATTATTTATATTTCAATAAATACTTTTTTATTCTATTTTTACAGCAACAAATAGTTGGTGGGAAAAAAACACCAAAAATAAATTCAGAAAATACCAATAAAGAATTTAAAGGAATTATACTAGTGATTTCTCATAAAGAATCATTAGTATATAAAAGAACAATAATGAAGATTTTATTGCCAAGTTTAATACAAAGTCTTTATTGACTCTTTTATTCAATCAAACACATTAAAATAAATGAATGCCAAATTGGCTAATAAAAAGTTACATTTCCAAAGATCTTTCATTTCGGAAATTTGCAATAATAAAATATTCATTCTTTTTATTAAATACTAGTTGCTTTATGTTTCTGATATTTCTTCCACGTATATGTTCTATAATTTGGCTTAAAAATAAACTATTTACTGTAAAAATCACATTAAGTTTTTCAGCATGTAAATGTTCTACAGAAAAAGGGGTAAATAGTTATCATTTCCGAGTGCGAGAATGGAATAAAAAAGGTATTTCATACACTTAATAAGCCACTTTATTCGTTATTTCAAGGCATATTTGTATCAGTTTTATTAGTTTTTTTCAGTTAGAGTGTAATATTAATTATTTTTCTTTCAATTTTTACGTAACAAGGCGCACGAATATCAGAGTATCTCAAAGGGGCAGCCAATCAGAGCAGGCGAAATTTCGTCGCCTGCTCTGATTGGATAGTGAGGTTTATTTACTCACGACGCTTCTTCCGCGGATGCGCGCGCAACTGCATACTTAATCTTTGGTTGTCTGTAGTATATAGTAACATATTTTAAGATGAGAAACAGTGGCTAATATCGTTAATTTAAAATCCTATTTTATTATTATTATGTAGTCGGATCTAACGTTATCTCAATCAAAAAGCAAATTATTTGCATTAGAAGTATGTTGTTGGACATCTGAGCTAATTCATGTTAAAATATAAACTTGAAGTATGAAACACAAACACGACTTTCAATTACTTCTCAATAAATTTATACACGCATTTAAAGGCAATTACATGCCTTCATAAGGTAATTTTAAAAACTTTAAAATCCAAGAGTGGTAGGTAGGGGGTAGGTACATAAATATTCTAGCTTTTGTGCTTGATGTTAGAGGCTTATATCACAGATATAAACATCGGTAAAAAATTTCAGGTAAATTAATCTAAAACTTTTTATACTAGAAATGTTAGCGCAAACCCCTTTTTTTAGTTGAAAAACCCCGTTTAAAATAAATCAATTATATTTAAATAAAAAAAATTGCATAAAAAGCATTGTTCATTATATTTGAAATCACTATGCTAAATTTGGAAAAGGTTAAAGTAACAGTAAACATTTTAGATTTTTGGGTATGCGCCTACCTTAATACTATTACTATAAAGAACTGAATATTAGAACATATAATATTACATAATAGAAATACATCCTAATGGTCTAATATCTAATATAATGTTCTAATAGGTAATATAATGATATTACATATTAGAACATTGTATTACATATTGGAAAAACATATTACACTAGCAAATAAATACCCGTTCTCCGCACGGGCTAAAATAAAAGTTGTAATCGATCCCCCAAGTATATGAACCATTCAATCAATTCTAGGATAATAAACTTTATGTTATTGTTTCCGCTCGTTATAAAGTGTAAAATCCTGTTACTTATACTACATTAGAAATCCGAAATACAAATTCGGTATAAAATGCACGAATAAATAAAATATACTTGACGAAAAAAAAACGAAAACAATACCCTAATAATATAGCTCTAGTACGATGGAACCATCATGCTCATAATTCACGGAAGTAGCTTAAATATGCATGATGCAATCAACAGAACCATTAATGAAGAAATCATCACCTAAACCCACAATAAAATCCTGGAATGGAGGCTGGACGGAATTACGTAAGACACTTAAAACATGTCATTTTTTTTTTAATTAATGAATTTAGTTTCTGAAGGAAGTGGCAACAGAATAAAATAAACATTTTCCATTTGAATTATTTTCGTTAAAAGTTTTATATTATTTTTACAACAGATGACATCAGGAAAGTAAAAAAAAAAACATTATCGGATTTGAGCCAAAGTGGTGTAGTTTTTTCGTAAAATTCGAATTTTCTATAAAAATAGAACATTTTGAAATCTGAAAGTTTAAGAATCATAATCTAAGTATGAACATGCATTTGTGCCAAGTTACGAGTCAAACAAGTGTCTAGTTTAAGAGTCTATAAGACACACATCAAACAAAGCTTCATTTTTATTATTATAGATTAGATTAGAGCATTATGTTACGTATTAGAACATTATATTACATATTAGAGCATTCTATTACATGTAAGAACATTACATTTATAGCCAAATATTAAAATATTGTTTGTGTTAATTCATAATAAAAACACGTTGTTATTTCCTTTTAACACCTCTGAATCCTTGAAAGAATAACGAATATTTAATTTGGCGATAGCTACTTGGCGGGTTCAGAATCCGTTTCCTAGCAACCATCAAAATGAGAGAAAGAGAGGAAAGTGCAGATGAACTGAAATCGGTGCTGTTTCTTTCGTTTTCTCTAAGCAGAGATTCGGATTACAACTTCGGATAACATAGCTCGTGCATTTCAAATGTTTTCGGATATTCAGATTTTAATTGAATTTTCGCAACTTCGAATTGGATATCATCAGTGCTAAATGCTGGTTTGTGGAAGCTCGGTTGATACTTGATCGGTTTCGGTTTGATTGGAAATTTTAAAAAAGTAAGTATATGAAAATTGTTAAATGGTATATGATACGATTGTAATTTATTATTTGAGTTACATATAACATTATGTGTGGCAAAAGCATCGTCTAGCGCTTTTTAAAATTAAGTTTTGGTTCTTGGATGACATTTTCAAAATTGGTTGATTAATTCCTGCTTGATACTTTAACAATTATAAAAATGGCCAAATATGAAACATGAATCAATTACGTTTTTTCTTACTTTTGTTTAAAGTATATAATTTCATAAAAAGTGTACAATTTTGTTTTAAAAAAAAACTTGAATTAAAAGTATCCTGTTTAAACCTTTCTTAAATGTACAGTGAGTCGACTTTTTAACCTTTGATTTAAGAATATATACATTTCATATTTTAGAAAATAGTTTTTCAGTTATATTTGTTAGAGAAGTAGTGCGTTTATTTAATTTTGTTTTCCCAAACTTCAAATTAAATAGCAATTCGTTAAATGATATAGGTTTTTAAACAAACAAAAAAAGCTTGAATTAGCCATTTTAAGCGTGATTTTTTTAAAGAGTAACTGAACTGAAAGTATAAAATAAACAATTTAGTCTTCCTTGCAATTGCCTTCACCCCCTTTGGGAGCATGAGAGTGTTAGTTCAGTAATTATGACAAAAAAAAAAAAAACACCATCGAGAATCTTGTGTTTGAAAACATGCATATAAAGAAAACGATCGATTGAAATAAAGATAACAATATTTTAGCAAACACTGATGATAAACTGAGTGGCAATTTTTCCGTCTCAAAACGAACAATGTTAATGCGTTTAAATAAGGCTTCTGCATTCATATAATGACGTATTAGAAGTAGTCTTTTCTGAAAAATCCCAAAATTTAAAATTAATGCCAATACATAATTCGTCAATTCTTTTAGATAAGTGGTTGGTTAGAGTGGACTACTCTCATTACGTCACACGTAACATGATAACCCGTGCAGAGGCCTTGTTTACATCTAGTTTCTTAACCACCCATTTTTCTTGAAATATCACGATATTATACCATATATAATATCCTCCGGATTTGTCATATGACAAAAATACAATTTCACTAAATCTTAAAATAAGTATGAGGTAGTCATTTATAATCATACGTTACAGAAATATAATTTCCAAAACTTTAAAAAAATTAAATTTGAAGGAGAAATTTAAAGAAATTAAATTTGAAGAAGAAATTTAAAGAAATTAAATTTAAAGGAGAAATTTAAAGAAATAAATTTTTTAGTTAACATTTTAAATTTTAACATCATTCACTGAAAATAAGTTTGCACTTTATCTCTCGGAGGAAGAAATTAGACCGTTCCTCTATCCATGTTCAATTTCAATAAATTTAGGAAGGTAGGTTAGGAAGTACGTTTTCCGGCTGTCTATTTCTAGCCAACAAGGTTCGTTAACACAGCCTAATTTCGTCTCGTGACATAGAGCCCTGGTCAAGTGAAATATCCGTGCCTAAATGGCGAGATTCGAACCCGGGGCTTTCTGACTGCCTGGCCAGTTCCGACCATTCGCCCGCCCTATCGGCATTCATGAGGTTTATTAATTTTCAATAAACGCTTCTGTTTCCGAATAGAATATAGTTTTGCAATGTTTCCGAAACCAATAATTCAGTTGTAGTTGTTGAAACGTAAGATAAGTCTTTTATCTTGGTCTACCAGAGTGCTTACTAACCAGGTCCATATCATATCATGTCTCACTCTATTTAAATACATGCTTAATTTTTATTCACATGGCCAGGGCAAATTTTTTAAAAATAATAAGGGATGTATGTGATAACAAGAAAGATACCTTCGAATTATAAACTCCGTGCCAACCTAACTTGGGTAAAAACAAAGAGTAAAATGGCAGATATAAAAGCGCGTTTAGTCCTTTAGTTGGAAACTCTTGTAAAGTAATCTTTACATTCAAAATGATCTGAATACAATTTAACCAAAATACACTTTTCATTCTGGTAAAACTGCTAAATTTTCTCGAATAATCTTCAAATCTGTTAGATCTTAAACGAAATTAATGTTTTAAACATGTTTTCTGGATGGATTCACAAATAATTTATTGAACACTTAACGTGCGCTGATAGATCTTCTCCATAGCATATTTCTATTTACCCAACTTAGGTTGGCAAGGAGTTGTAGTGACTAGCTTTCGAAAAATTAATGGCCCTTGTTTCAATTTGGGTATTATATTTATTAGTATATTTTATAACAATTTTTTTAATTGAATTTTTTTGGCACGTTCCCCGTTAGAACTTAGAACTGCCAGAAATCAGGCTCTTCTACTACACTCTTAAAACGAATGAGCGATTTTAACTCAGTCTGATTGATTTTCACTCCTCTAGTCTGGAAAATGCCCTTCTCCTTTTGGAGTGGATTCTTTGGAACCTCCGACAGGATCACTCCAAACGAGTGATTTTAACTCAGTCTGAGATTATATTCATTCCTTTCCGGTGTCGAAAATGCACTTCTCCAACTGGAGTGGAATTCACTCTTTTGTTTTAAGAGTGTATCTCACCTATGGAACCAACTATCTCACCTCGACTCACGTGAGAACACCGTATCTCGACGTTTGCACCCGTTTCGACACCTGTTTATTTTCGTCCGGTGCAAAAGCCTTGCACCCGAGCTCAGTACTTTTCAAAACCTTATCTAAAAGTCCACAGTACAGACGGGCCGCTTCGATAAGTTGTGCCATCTTGCTTTTATATAAATCCCTTTAGGCAACGACACACTCGCTTCGAAAAGCTGAGATAAGTGTGAAGTGATGTGAAACAAAACAATCACCAGTTTTGCTTCATGAGTGCTTAATCTTATGTTCTTTCACCAGTTTTTGGTTCATGAGTTCTCAGTCTTCTGCCCTTTCACCAGTTTTGTTTTATAAGGGTTCTTAAAAACTCTTATAAAACAAAACTGGTATGGTATGGTAGGTACATATATATTCCAGCTTGTGTGTTTGTCCAGATAACCGCTTATAAGCTTTCGTCAAGTGGGACAGATACAGAAAGAATTCTTATAGTCACAAAGAAAGGAATAACACATAGACAAATAACAACATTTATTGACGGTCACAAACATCCATGTCTGACCGGGATTCCAACCCGACCCCAGCAGCTCAATAGGCCAGCATCCTAACAATTGAGCCACCGGGGCGGCACATAAATGGTGAAAGGGCAGAAGACTGAGACATTTCGTTTTCGTGAGACATTCGTTCTTAAAAACGCATAACAAATTTTGATAATTTAATAATGTAACTTATTGTGTGTGTTTTTTTAAAAAAATGTTTAGTGTTTTGAACGTTAAAATGTGTGGGGATCTGCGTATATTATAAGTAAGATATTAAAATAATAAAAACTTTCGCGGAATACTAACTTGAAAAGGGGTACAGATATAGGCGCATTTAAATTTAAATACGAAAATCATAGATTAAAAAAAAATAATAACTCTACTTTCACCGTTAGTGGTAGTGTTTTAAAAGTTAAAATGTAGGATTCTAGAGATATTATAATTGAGATTTGTAAAACATTACATACTTCCGGAATAGCAGGGCGTGATGATGTGTTGATTTAAATCACGTGCTCTAACTGAAGAGGAAATAAAATAGGGTTAAGGTTACAAAGATAAATAGGCGCTGTAAACACTAAAATATGGAATGTAACGCAGATTGTAACGGTTTGATCTTAATTATTAAAAATAATCCCCTTTAAAGAAAGGAAAAGCGTAAGAGTAAATGCTCATAAAAATACCTAGAAAGTTTTACAACCACTTCTTTAAAATAACTCAAACATGAAATATTCCCCTAATTGATAACGGCCATCCAGTAACACCACCGAAACAAAAGAAACGTGAGCAAACAACGGACTTCAATCTCTCCATGGTTGCAGTTTTTTGCGACATTGTACTTTTCTCACTCACGAGTTCTGGGGTGGCATTTATAAAGATAACAGTTACTTTCCGATATCGTCCCCTTTTTAAGGGGGGATCATAGTTAGCAAAAACCAAAAAATCGAATTTTTGAAACCAGTATTTTCTGATAGATGGAAGCCCAATCTATCGAATAAGACCAATTTTGTATCGATCGGCTAATTATTTCTTATAAAAAATTAAAATTATAAAAATAAACAAATGTGCCACGCCTCCTTTGAATTACTAATTGTATGCTTGTATCATTTATGTATTACATTATAAAACATGATTTTTTTGTGTTGATATTTGAAAACTATTCACTGGCTCAATGTAAAAAAAAAATTCCTGACGATTTACATGAAATTCGGTTAACAAGAAATGTTTCGGTGGTCATTTCGAGTTCGTGTTAACGGGATCTACTGTATTTGTTTTTCGCGTTTTTCTCAAAACTATAATTTTCAACACTTAGGTACACTTTTCTCCAAATCTATTGAATATTTTTTAATAATTTTGTGTGTGTGTTATAAAACCATTTTAGATCTATTTAAGTCACCTAATTTAGTCTTACAAATTAAAAAAAATATTTTATTATTTTACACTTTTCTTCGTTGAAAATCAGAATTTTTATGAATTCAGAATATAATGTTTTTAAAATAAAATTTAAAAATTATTTTAGGCAAAAAAATAGGTGACTTAATTAAATCTAAAATGGTTTTATAACACACAAAAGAAATTATTAAGAAATACTTAATAGATTTGGAGAAAAGTGTACCGAAAAAATACTTGTATTTTTTAAAATTCGTAATTGTATGTTTCAAAATATGTCTTTTTTCAAAAATAATAATTTTTTAAAAATAAGATTCCTAGGTGTAAATATAATAATAAAAGTACAATTTATAATTTGGTACTATTTTTTTTATTGTACCATAATTTTTAAATGATTTAGAGCCTTTCGAAATCAATACTAAGAATTGGTCATTTTTGCTGTCGCTAACTATGATCCCCCCTTAAGCATAAATAATAAGTTTAATTTTATTAAATTTTCTTTAATATAATTTTTATTAAATTTTCTTTATATTTTAAATAAAAACAGTTGCATGAAATCAAATCCTGCGTTAATTGGGTCAAAGTTATATATTGTTTTTGATATGTTTAAAAAAATACAGCTGGAATGGTGGTAAGGAAAAATTGAATCTCAGTTTATATATTTATTTATCATCTGAGTTATACACTCTTAAAACAAACGAGTGAAATGCACTCCAGTAGGAGAAGTGCATTTTCGACGCTGGAAAGGAGTGAATATTAACTCAGACTGAGTTAAAATCACTCGTTTGGAGTGATCCTGTCGGAGGTTTAACACACAAAAGATTCACTCCAAGAGGAGAAGTGCATTTTCAGACTGGAGGAGTGAAATTACTCAGATTGAGTTAAAATCGCTCGTTCGTTTTGAGAGTGTACATCTGTTTTCAGTGCAAATGTTCCAATGAACAAAAAACATCGTAAAGTTTAAGACTCTCAAAGTATTTTAAACCCAAATTTCCTATCCTATTTTCAAAGTACAGCAAAAGTTTCAAAGTAATATTTTCCTGAATTTTATTGCGATTCACTAATAAACTAAAATCAATCACCGTCGTAATTTATTGCCAATATTGATGTAATATTATTGCAATATTGATGTATTGCCAATATAATAGGGGAATTATTGAAATTGGGAATTGATAGGTAAACTGTTTCAAATTATATAAAAACTCTGCAGAACATTTTATATATTATTGAAACCTTTGGAAAACAAATTAATAGGTGCACAAATTAATAATTATTTTTTTTGTTAATTGTAAAGAAAAACTTTTTGCGATTTTCTAATTTAGGATTTCCTAAGTGAAGGGTTTCAACTTATAAAAACTCTAGAGAACAGTAGTTTATAGATTATCGAAACCATAGAAACCGTTAGAAAGTAACTAAATATGTGTTTTTTTGTGTTAATTATAAAGAAAAAAGTTTTTGTTATTTCCTAAGTTCAAACGAACCAAAAGACGCAGGAGGAAAATGCTGATATCACACCAAATCCTTTCGCAGAATATGAGGCCAAAGTCTTTTTTCTCCAATTTTATCAACAGCTGCTGAGATCATCTTCGAATTGATCAAGTACTTCGAAAGTGGATTTACTTTCTAAAATTATCTTTAGTTCAGCTGACCGGATTTTCCCTAAGCTCTAGGCAGAAAATCCCTACTTACACTTTGATACTTAAAAGCGTTAGTGGAAAACAACAGTGGTCACAGTGTTTTGGACACTGATGTAACCAGTGTTTCTTCAGAATAGTTTTCAAAGCATTTTGTTTGTTGGAAACGTTTTTAAAAGTGCTATTGTTTTTAGAAAAACTGATCAATACTATTTTCAACCTGTAAGTATTGTCGAATGTCATATCTTTCATTTAATTTAAAATGAAAATAAATTGTGTACCTACGATTTTCTAAGAGATGCATTTTGAGTTACATTAATATTAATTTTTAGAAATGCGAGGAATCTTGAAAGCTCATGGATAAAATTTTACTAACTACAAATTCACAAAGTTTCACACAATCTTCCTCTTCTAATTTAAAAATCAATATTTTAGATTTTTACCATTCTTACATTCAATATTGAGCGATGTTATAAACCTTTTCCTACTTTAATTGCGAGGAAAGTTTATTACGATAAGGTGCCCTTTTGTTTTACTCTATGTTTGTATACAGTATAAAATGATACAAACTTATTTGTGTCATAAATTAGATTACACTCTTAAAACGAACGAGCGATTTTAACTCAGTCTGATTGATTTTCACTCCTCCAGTCTGGAAAATGCGCAGTGGATCCTTTGTGTGTTAAACCTCCGACAGGATCACTCCAAACGAGTGATTTTAACTCAGTCTGATTTAATAGTATTCACTCCTTTCCAGTGTCGAAAATGCACTTCTCCAACTGGAGTGGAATTCACTCTTTTGTTTTAAGAGTGTAGAGTATAAAGAAGCGAGTCTTCAATCATACAAATCGAAATGTTAGAAGATCCTAAAAATTAAAAAAAAATTGCGTCTATGAATGCGTTGTTTCCTTATAATAATAGGAGTTAATCGTTTAAATAAACTAATAGATTCGTCATACTCAATTATGTTGCAATTCCAATTCATTTAACCTTTCCTTTTATCCCTTCGAACAGCATTATTTGATTGCCGATTTCATTTGAAAAGCTTAGTGGAAGAACATGCTAAGTGACAAAAAGGTGAAAGCCACAAAATGAGCTTTAACCCTTTCAGTCCCAGAACTTTACTACACTACAAAAACATCTGATATTCACAAAATAAGCTTATTTTAGGTCAAAAATAAAAGTTCTATGAGAAAAAAAATCATTTAAAATTTTTTATATGGTTTTTGAAATAATGCCAAATTTTTTTAACTGTTTAAAACAACAAAATAAAAAAAAATTTTCCTTAAAAACACTAAGAGTTGTATATTTTAAGGTATCTGACCATATTATTAAAAAAATTTTTAGCAATTATTTTAACCGAAATAGTTTCAATTGTGTTTTAACTATGTGGAACTGAAGTGAACTCTTCAAAAATCAAGTGAAACGCTTGTTAGCTATTTTCTAAATTAAAAAAAAATAGTAGTTATGACTTCTATTGAGATTAATGTAAAATATTGTCTGATAGAACAAAGTATGAAGAATCGAATGATGTGTGTTTGGATGTCATAACGGGACATAAACAATTGAAAAAAAAATTATTGAAAGTGATGATTCCAAATGGCATCACTGGGACTGAAAGGGTTAAAGTTTTACGTTTGCACTGAGATACGTTGAAAACGGCACTTACAAAAGGTTAACAAATCTGCTTGAATGTTTTTCAAAAAGAAGGAATAACATATTCATTTACACAAAAATATCAATTTTTACAAAATCGTCACTTAGCACACTCTATTACTAAACTCTTCAACTGGATTGCCGATTTCATTTATTTTTTTAATCAGCTCAAAGACGTCAAAGCTCTAACCAATATGCAAACGACGTAATTCACACGAGTGATATTAAA
The DNA here is from genome assembly GCA_023701765.1 of Hylyphantes graminicola. NCBI lineage: Eukaryota > Metazoa > Arthropoda > Arachnida > Araneae > Linyphiidae > Hylyphantes > Hylyphantes graminicola. The sequence goes on from CM043111.1 coordinate 14,223,491, forward strand.
GTGATGAAACCTTCGTCCTTCCACAACCCCATTGTTTACAGTTACACTTGGTCCGCTGTCGACCTCATTGCTTAATTTCGTGTTCCTCATCGAAGGCCAATGCCATTGTGTCATGAAGGTCTGGTGAGTCCTTCATCGGAAAACGTGATTCGTAAAAAGGACAACGCATTTGCATAAGGCTGATGTAGGTAGCATTGAAAATTTGGTTTTTGCTGAACTTAAATTAAAATCGAGATAATTACTATAAATCTGCGTGTTAGCGGGTTTATAGGTTCTTTCCTTCGTGAGCATTAGTAAATACTTAAAAAAAAACATATACAGAACGCTTTAACAATCTCTTATATAAAATGGGAATCAAATCATGGCTTAAAGGAAATTATTCTATAAACCATTTACATTCTTCGCTCTCATATACACCATATTTAAATTTTAATTTGCTACCGTAATTATATTTTTCTACGTGAAACTCAATACTTATTTGCGCCATTCAATATTCTTACTCATTGCTGTTAATTGGCGATTGGTTTCAAGAATTGTAAGGTTTCTATAGTAGCTAGTAGCTGCAACGACTATGTGTGGAAATGTTTCACCATATTTTCGATCGAACCATTGTTCACGTTTCGGAAACCAAAACCTACACTCCTTGCCAACTTAAGTTGGGTAAATAGAAATATGCTATGGAGAAGATCCTTCCGCGCATGTAAAGAGTTCCATAAATTATTTGTGAATCCATCCAGAAAACATTTTTAAAACATTAATTTCGTTTAAGGTCTAACTGATTTGATTACTATTTGAGAAAATTTGGCAATTTTATCAGAATGAAAAGCGTATTTTGGTTAAATTGTATTCAGATTATGTTGGATGTACATATTACCTTACAAGAGTTTCCAACTAAAGCATCAACCGCGGTTTTCCTTTTTACTCCTTGTTTTTACCCACGTTAGGTAGGCACGGAGTGTAGCTAGGAACCATATTTTTTGATGAAACCTTGCGCCGAATTGTTAACAGTTTAGTTTGTTGTTATGACTTTCAATTAATGTGTTTTTTTTCTCGTTCTAGGACCCAATGTCGCACCGCATTATCGAAAAGAGGCGTCGGGACCGGATGAACAATTGCCTGGCCGACCTCAGCAGACTGGTGCCCACCAACTACCTTAAAAAGGTAAGACCCTTTTAATCAAGAGATTGGAGTAACGAGTTACTTGTAACATATACTTTTTTCTGTAACATTTACTTTTAACGGTGAAAAACGGCGTTTGTCAGAAAGTAACTGTAACTCAGTTACTTTTAGCAGTAACGAAGTAACGAAAAATTACGTTTCTTCTCCGTTACTCAGGCCATTCATAATGAATCGTTTCGGTATTTTTTTCGTTTACCTTAAACTAAACTGTTTGAAATTAAATTTATAAAATTACAAATAAAATTATATATATTTTTGTTACAGATTGTAACGTTGAAAATACATTTTTAGTTATAACGAAATTATTATAAAATTACTTTAAAAAAAATAGGAACCTTAAAAATGCGTATAGATATACTTTATTTTTCAACTCTAATTTTGTGAGTTGAATCAAGTGCAGATTTTCTTAAGTAATACAGTTGTTGAAGTACTGCTCAAAATTTAGAAGTATACAATAATTTTTTTCTTCTTCTTTAGGGTCGTGGAAGAATAGAAAAGACCGAGATTATAGAAATGGCCATTAAACATCTGAAGCATTTACAAGCGCATCCTTGCCATGATCCAGGTAGGCAAGAATTTGAAACTGTATATTGCCGTCTAATAAATGTTAAACAATTTTTAGAGTTAATATAAACTACTTTCTACTTTTTACATCGATATGTCTGTGGCTTTCAGTCAAGACGGCATAACTTTAAAATATATTTTTAGCCGTTACGTTGTATGAAGTTTCTGATCCTGATTTTTTAAATAATAGAATTATACATTACTAAAATTATTTGAGATAGTCATTACGAACTTAAGGTTCGGCGTTCGAGCCCGAGTTCGACCGGGGCCGCCACTGTGTACTATTCCCAGCGGCCCCAATTAAATACTCTGTAGCTCTCTTCTCACCTGTCACTGGAGTGACTGTGCGTTCAAATTCAGTGTTAGAATTTTCTTTCGCTGTTAGAAAGCAGGTTTTTGCCTTAAAATTACAAGTTATTCGTGCACTCTTAGAGATAACACTTTCATTTTTGACGATTTATGAATCCTCGAGCCTCATTTCGTTAATTCTGAGGATTGTTTCGTCAAACTATCACGCGACTTTTGAGTAAACGCGCATCCTTACTTTTACGATTCTGTATCTTGATTTTGAGGAAACTGAATCTCATTGTTGTACTCACATGCTCAAATATGACGAAATATTTCTTTAGATTAGACGACATTAAAATCCTCATAAAAATGACGATTCAAATTTCCTCACTTTGAGGAAACGAAAATTCCTGGCATTTGCCAGTAACGGAATCGGCAAAATTAAGGAAAATTTCGTCGTTTTTGAGCATTTATTTTTTAGAGTGTGTGAAATAAACATTTATCTTTAAATTGTGCGATATTTTTCTAGCTCACCAGTTGCTAGTTTTTTCAGCAAAAACAACACACACTTTTACAGCGTATGCTCCTCTATATTCACACATGGCAATAACCTTTTCAAAACCTTTCTTCTTCCTGCAGCCAACTGCGAGGTGGCCAAGACGACGGAGAAGGACCACGCGAAGCAGTTCACGATGGGCTTCCACGACTGCCTCAACGAGACCATCCGCTACTTGGCAGACTGCGAAGGTCTCTTCCCCTCCGAAGGGCCCTGCTACAGGCTGGTGCAGCACCTCAGAAACTACTTCTCCAAGGTCTATGGAAGTAAGTCCTGGTCTTTGTCCCTCCTTTGTTGACCATTTAACATTTCCTGTTACATAGAACCAGGGCCATCTAGGAAAACTCAAACTAGGGGCGCAATAAATTTTAGGGGCAACTCCTTTGAAAAATATTGTACGTAACTACTTTTCCAAGACCTACTGAAGTAAGTCCTGGTCTTTTTCGAAAGCTGTGATTTCACAACTGATGCATTACTTCTATGTGACTGACAGTCCCTCTTAAATTGAAACTTTTTAAGTTTTCCAACGTCGATTTCGTAAACTTTGACAGTAAATATTTATGAGTTTGTTTCTAAATATTGGGTTTTTCGTAATCGATTTTTTTTTCATCCATCACACAAGGACCACTTCATGGAATATACAATATTTATAGCTTAAAAATTGACTTGTATAAACTATCCACAAAATCAACTGAATTTCAGATTTTTTAGAGATAAAGATTTAGCGCCTTCGATTCTTTGAACCTCTTCGCTTCAGAGGTACACATACGTGAACCTTTGTAGAGTTCACGTCACAACATCTGTTAACAATTTTTATCCAATACCAATTTTATTATAAATTAAAAATTACGACACCCATCGCCAATAGTCCTCGTGTAGCTCTAGTGTGACGGTAATTAAAAACTAACCTGGCCTATTACAAACTGGAATGTTCAAGCTTTCTAAAAATACATATAAAATGAAGCAGCTGATTTATTAATTGTATTAAAAAAGGATGTACCAATCTTTTCCTGAACCAATCTTTGAACGGTTAAATGGAACTAATGATAGTTTCGTAATTGTGTATTTAAACAAATTATTATTGATAAAATAAACACTATGTCTTTCTTATTTATCTAAGGTATCTATTTCTATATTTTAGAATTCGGTGGATCTCATTCTCCTAGCCGATTGCCAAACGATGACAAATCATCGATTCAAATGGAAGTGGATTGCCATTCCAATTCTTGCTATTCATCCGATCACAGATCTAACGGAGAGATTGCCTCAGACACCATGTACAGTAACTGCACTCCGTTCCATAATAGAATGCCAGAAGTTTCTGAATTAAAACAAGAGGCTGAAACGAATGGACACCTACAAATCCACCTAGCCCCACCTCCTGTGAAACCCACCAGCCAACTTCGGGAGATGCTTCAGAATCCCGGGGTGCCAAAGGATGCAGCTCGAATCAACAACTTCAGCAGCATCACCGCATCTTCGTCGCCAGTGTCTGTGTTGGTGGAGGCTCCACCCTCGAACCACAGTGAGTCGTCGAACAAGTCGGAAGAGGTCTGCTACAAGTTCAAGAACACCATCAAGCACAGGTTCAACGCTGATCTCAACAACCACACGGACGGTCAGTTCTCGGAGAAGATGGAGGAAGATCACAATAACAACAAGATCAGCATGGCCGAGCAGTATCCCTCGAAGTCTCCTCTTTCCATCCGGGTCAAGTCCCCCGACGACAGATCCGGTGTCTGTAAAACTCCCGATGAACGACTTGGTCAAAACGGCTTGTGCAAGTCTCTTCCAGAGAACCCGATCATTCGCAAAAGTCCTAACGGCTTGTGCAAGACGCCAGAGGACAGACTGGGCCACAACGGCCGTTGCAGTTCGGATTCCTACATCGGGCACGCTTTCTCGCCCTATCCGACCACCCATCCGGCCGCCGAACTCCTGGTGAAGATACCGGAGAGGACCGTGGTCCATAACCCGGCAGACAGCAGGCATCTGTCTTCATCCTACAACAGCGCCACACAGTGGGACTCGCACACGGAGACGGCCAGCAACAGCGGATCCGATTCCAGCCCGCCACCGAACGCTGTCCGTTCCAACGGCAGCAGTTCCGGGTACAGCACGAACGGCGAGAACAATCACGGTTCGTCTGTCCTGAAGTCCTCCCATTCCCCAGGCTTGTCTACGTCGTCCTACACTCCGGACCGCATGTCCAACCGGTCTCCGAGTCCGCCCCCCGTCGGCGTACCGATCTTTGCCCTGCACCCGAAGGGATCCTTCTACATTCCCCTGACTGTCGAATCTTCTCTGCTGATACCATACCTGGCAGGGACCGACGATCTGGCCCCGGTGCTTCATCCGATCAGCATTTGCGTCAACCTGAGCAGCCATTCCTTGAAGGTCGAGAAGCCCAACGGCTCGACTCTCCAATACCGATCCCAGTCGTCATTCCTCATGGACAAATTCCACGACAGGTTCGTGTACCCAGAGAAGTCCCTGTTCTATCCCTGCCCAATCAGCCCCCAAAGGAATGTGTGCACGTGAGGACTTGAGTGAGAACTCGACTCACCACAACCGATCCCACATTCGTCATTCCTCATGGACAAATTCCACGACAGGTTCGTGTACCCTGAGAAGTCCCTGTTCTATCCCTGCCCAATCAGCTCCCAAAGGAATGTGTGCACGTGAGGACTTGAGTGAGACTCGACTCACCACAACCGATCTCACATTCGTCATTCCTCATGGACAAATTCCACGACAGGTTCGTGTACCTTGATAATTCCCTGTTCTAACCCTGCCCCATCAGTCCCCAAAGGAATGGGTGCACGTGAGAAACTGAGTGAGACTCGACTCTCAAGTACCGATCTCAATCGTCATTCCTTATGGACAAATTCCACGTATACCTTGAGAAGTCCCTGTTCTATCCCAGCCCCATCAGTTCTTATAGGAACGGGTGTAAGTGAACATTTTAGTGGAACTTGCAAAACTGAACTGAAACATGTGACTTATTCTTATCTTCATCGATTTCACTTGTGATGATCCGTGATATGAGGATTGTGCTTGATCAATGCCATGATATGAAGGCCTAGAGGCAGGAAAACGTGTCGTCACTTTACATTAATAAAACTATTTTAACGTTGTGAACAAACGATCGTTTAATATTCTGTACCGAGCGTTTGTTCGAAATGTTAAATTTGATCCTAGACAAGGGCTGTCAGATGAAATTCCTAAAAAAATAACCAAGTTGAGGTTACACAACAACCAATCAACATTTCACTATGCCATTTGCAAATCAGTGCAGTACTGGTAGCAGATATTAGTACTTTCTGTATGTCACCGGCAAAAATTATCAAATATTCATGACTTTTTATTTTAAAAATACAAATAAATACCCATACAAAAGCAAAAATTAAATTACTCATTTTTTAAACCAAAAAATTACAATCAGTGGGCTGTTCAAAATTAAAAATAGTTTTGCCAAATTATTTAAATTTTTTATTAGCTAACGGATCCAAACGGATCCCGCTAATCAAGTCTGCCAACCCTGTCATATTCTGTGCCGTTACACTGTCACTGGCTAGGTATATCTTGAATGGAATTTTGGTTTATTGTGAGAGAAAATATGAGCCAAATGTGTGTAAATAAGAAAACATATCTTAAATTATAAATTTATTTTGAAATTAGAGAATTATATAAATAAAATATCTGTTAAATTTTTAAATGTACTCTACGAAACGGGTTTATTTAAGAATTATGCTAAATATTTAAGTGAGAAATTATTGTGCTAAAATATGTGATAATTATTAGATCAAACGTTTATAAATTATATATTGAGTCATTTAATAATAAATTATGTTAACGTTATTTAATTGGTATATAATATATATTGATATTAAATTTTACGTTATATAAGTCTATCGGCAAGTGTGATTAGTATTTAAAGTAACAGTCTGTTTGCTTAACGAGTAAGTGTTTGAATAACAGTTAAACTATATTTTAAATATTTAGCAAAGTCTATTTTTAACCTATTCTTTTAAATATGTTGGTAAAGTGTTTAATCAACGTTAATTATTTTAATTCCATTTACTCAATCTTATAAAAGTATTTAAAAAAAAACTGAAAGTACTATACGTTTCAAACATTAATTAATATACATCTGAAAAATTTACTTTTTTCAAATATTAAGATTACTTACCAATGTAAAACTTGTATAATATATTATCAGATTGCGTGTTTTTTTAATGGTTAGATGAAACTAAATTATTGTTTATTGTGTTCGTTATTATCATTTGGCTCAGAAAATCATAAGTCGATCTGAACATTATTAATGTTTACATTTAATAAAAGAAATTGAGAAGAACTACAAAGTACTGACTTTTGAAAGTGCCTCAGAAGATTAAACACTATGCGTCATTTGAAGAATAAAAATAATCATTCTGTTTTCATACGTATGTGCAATCGTGAAATTAACATTGAACTATATAACCTTTCATAAAACATTTTCTTTCTCTTTAAACATTGCTATATATATGCCTATTGTATAATATTATTATTGTGTGTTTACTTTGAAATAAAAATACTGTGCCATGACTTTTTTTTCCTTTGTGCGTACATTGTTTTAAATTAAGTACTATAAGTGATTGTTATTTTTAAAAAAAAACATATATCGTAAATTTACTTTTTTTAAACATGTTATCGATATCAAAAGAATTGACAAATTGTCTGAATAGTCATGTTTCATGTCTTGGGGGACAACAGTTCCTCAGAAATGAAAATAAGGCATTGATTGGTGATTTGTACCCATGTGCCATCTAATCAAAATTATTGGCGGAGCTTGCGATGTCACCGACTGACAGCAGAAATGAAATCGCGAAAGAAAAAGGAATGAAAGCCAGAATGACTACGTCACCTGAAACATGCCAACTCGAAGTTACTTTTCATTAGAACCTTTAAACACACACACAAAAAAAGCTTCAAAACTTTGCGATATGTGTGCTCGTTAAATCTATGGAGTCGAAAGTCCCGACGGAGTTATAGTGCACGGTGTCAAACTGCATTAGGGGCCCGCAAGGTGTCGACTTTGTCACTTGACCAGGGTTCTCATGAAGTTTACAAACATCTACAAACCTAATTTCATGAACCTAATTTTTTTTATTTTATTAAACTTGTAGGGTTTTAATATTTTTTTTTAAAAACTTGTATGATTTCCAAGGTGCGAAGTTTAAAAAGATATTTTATCGCACCTATGAGGGTGGACCTACTGTATAATAATAGTTTTCCTAAGATATGTTTGAAAAGGGACTTAGGAATAATTAAACAGAGAAATGGGAATTTTGTTATAAATAAATTATTCAAAATAAGATTTTTCCTTAAATATTTAAAAATAATCTAATTAGCAAGGCGTGTGATGACATCGACGGTACTGAGATTTAAGTCAACATGTTTACAAGAATAGCTTCAAGGTTAATTGGCCCCTACAGATTTTTTTGATGATTATCTTTTTATACATTTTTACGCAAATAACCGTACATTTCGTCGTATAAAATATTAATTAATGAATATGGTTGTGAATGCGGTAAATTTAATGAACTTAATTTTTTTATTAACTGCGTTTCATTTTTTTTCTTTTGAAAGTAGAGTAATTATTTCTTATCGTTTGCTAAATTAATTTATATTTCAAAGAATAAATATGTAACATTCCTCTCATTTAATCCTCTAATGCATACTGTTGCCATATGGCAACAAGTAACATAATCCACTTTATTTTATTAAAGAAGAACTTCCTCTCTACAAATCTGTGTTCTTCTCATTCATTCCATTCCATTTTGTATCAAAATTGTTTGCCATATGGCTGAAATTATTTAAATTCCAATGCAGCAATTTTTTTCAGTATTTTCCCCATATTAGTCAGGAGCGGCCACATGAACTATTACAACTGTGCAGCTCTGATGATTAGCTATATAATTGATGGAAACAAATTGTTTTAAAAAATCTATTTAATTATTTTTTTACGTAATTTTGTGGGCCCTTATGCTTCTGTTAATTTTTTTAAAAAAAATTTATTTCACATTATTTTAAAATCCAAGACAAGAAGTTTTGTGAAATACTCAATTTCATAATACGTAGTAACACGTAGTAAATATTAATAAAAAAAATGAAATTGTAATATTTAAATACGCATAAAAGTAGTAATAAAAATTATATTTTCATTGCAATAAAATAATGGTGTTCGGGACACAAAATCTTCAAGGGGAAAAAAGGAATGAAACAAGTACTTCTAAGTTAAGGCTAAATGTGTTAAATAGATATAAAATTAAGAATTTTAATCAAAAATGAATTGTACTAAAGACATTCAAAGTTACATAAAATTTAAGAGGCATCAAAATTGTCATGTATTAAATTTTTATGTTAATTTAACATTAAAAAAAAACATTTTTTAAGGCTGCGCTTCCGCAGACCAACCGTTGGCAACCCTATAGCACGCTTGGCGACTAAGTCAGTGAATTTTCTAAGATTTTTTCACTGGGCGACATTGCTTATAAAAAGACTGAAGGGGGGGGGGGGGGGGAGGCATTGCGTAATAGGAATAAGGTTGTTATGTCAGTGTAATCAACTAGGAAAACTATAACCATTACTTTAATTAATTGGGAATTGACACTACCTTCTCCTTTGAACTAATGTATTACATAGATCACTCTTAATAAATATTATTCTCTGGTACATGCCCTCTTGAAACCTGACGTCCCCATTTGAGGACATTTTTCAAAATTTCAGCCTTTGATTACAGGTATCTGTAATTTATTCTATAAAAAGTGAAGTTGAACAAGGGTCAATACGGTATTAGAGTTCTTAAAAAAAAACTTTATTATTTATTTCTTTAAACTTTTCAAAAAGTTGTTTTAGTTGTTACTTTTAAAGGCATTTTTGATTTTTGCATTTAAAAACTAGGTTAAAAAGAACGTCTAACTACAAATAAGTACAATACAACAATTGGCTAAAAACTTGCCCGTTTTTTTTTTACTTCAAATGTTTCGTTTTTAAATACACAATTTATGATAAAATGGACGAGAGTTTTAAGAAATTACGGAATTTAATAATCTTGCCCAGTGATTTGATTTTCATATTACTAGGCGACATTTTTCTTTCACTGGGCGACATTAGCGTCGCCCAGTCACTATGTTAAAAAATTCACTGGACTAAGTTCAAGTTCCGTTACACGATGATTAAAAATAATCTCTAAAATCCTTTACAATCTTAAGGCGGGATAGTACCGATTAAGGCAACTCAACTTGGCCGAAGGCGACATCTGGTGAAGATATTGGAACTGTTAAAGAGGGAGGGTCAGAGAACTCGGAGACCAGCAAATCACAATGCTCAATTAATTGATTGACGTATTTATCTTGATTATCTCTGATTTTAGCCCTTCTATAAGTAGCCGATTGGTCACTTGGAAACTATTTTTTCTAAGCCCCTCCCTCGTCAACCAATCTTACACACCCAATGAGAAATCCCCGCCTTCGCCCTGGGTGTAATTTCTCTCTCTGTATCAGTACAAATTCTGTCTATGTCTGTCTTACTTGACGAAGGTTTATAAGCGGATCTCTCATCAAGCACACAAGCAGGAAATACATGTACCAACCAACCATCTTCCCTCCGAGAAAACGGGATGACATACTTAGTTTGCAGGTTAATTGAATTACGTCGCTCTAAATCTACACTTGAGCTATAAGCAACCTTAAGGGGTCACAGGAGTCTTAAAAATGTGCAAAGAAGATACTACAAAGCATAGTTTGATCTTTCATGTCATTTTTTAGCTACTCAATAAATGAGTATAATTTTTTTATATGTAATTCTACAGGATTTATTTATTATAAAACAAGTTTTAAAATTTATGAAACTTTAGCCAAAACTAAAATAAATGATATTAAACATGAAGCGATTTGAACACATTGGGATTAGGCTTGCGCGGCAAATTGTGAGGTCAAAATTTAAAAAAATGACCAAGAGAAAATGACTTTATATTGAACAAATATGTACAAACAAAGACTTATACCTAAATTCTCAGCTCAATTTTAATTAGAAATTATTTTAAGAACTTTTTTCTAAAAAAATTAATAAAAATTTTAAAATTTTGATTTTAAATTTTTTTACAAATAATTTCTAATTAAAATTGAGCTGAGAATTTAGGTATAAGTCTTTGTTTGTACATATTTGTTCAATATAAAGTCATTTTCTTGGTCATTTTTTCAATTTTGACCTCACAATTTGCCGCGCAAGCCTAATCACAATGTGTTCAAATAGCTTCATGTTTAATATCATTTATTTTAGTTTTGGCTATAGTTTCATAAATTTTGGAACTTGTTTTATAATAAATAAATCTTGTAGAATTACATATAAAAAAATTATACTTATACATTTAGTAGTTAAAAAATTACATGAAAGATCAAACTATGTTTTGTAGTACCTTCTTTGCACATTTTAAAGACTCCTATGACCCCTTAAGGGGTCACAGGAGTCTTAAAAATGTGCAAAGAAGATACTACAAAGCATAGTTTGATCTTTCATGTCATTTTTTAACTACTCAATAAATGAGTATAATTTTTTTATATGTAATTCTACAGGATTTATTTATTATAAAATAAGTTTTAAAATTTATGAAACTTTAGCCAAAACTAAAATAAATGATATTAAACATGGAGCTATTTGAACACATTGTGATTAGGCTTGCGCGGCAAATTGTGAGGTCAAAATTGAAAAAATGACCAAGAAAATGACTTTATATTGTACAAATATGTTCAGACAAAGACTTATACCTAAATTCTCAGCTCAATTTTAATTAGAAATTATTTTAAGAACTTTTTTCTAAAAAAATTAATATTTTTTTTTAATTTTGATTTTAAATATTTTTTTAAATAATTTCTAATTTAAATTGAGATGGGAATTTAGGTATAAGTCTTTGTCTGTACATATTTGTACAATATAAAGTCATTTTCTTGGTCATTTTTTCAATTTTGACCTCACAATTTGTCGCGCAAGCCTAATCACAATGTGTTCAAATAGCTTTATGTTTTATGTCATTTATTTTAGTTTTGGCTAAAGTTTTATAAATTTTAAAATTTGTTTTATATTAAATAAATCTTGTAGAATTACATATAAAAAAATTATACTTGTATATTGAGTAGTTAAAAAATTACATGAAAGATCAAACTAAATTTTGTAGTTCCTCCTTTGCACATTTTTAAGACTCCTGTGACCCCTTAAGGGATTTTTGTCAACGTGCCTCGTAATTTTGAAGTGCCGTTAAAAAGATGCTTTTATCTGACTGGGAACCGATTTGCGATATTCCTTTCGCTACGAAAGATTTTTGCTTCCTCGTAATATTTGATAGGAATAACATTATCGAATCCATAGTTGTTCGGGCGCTTTGGGGCGCTTCAGTAAGAAAAGGGATATTGTATAAGACTATCTGCCATTGAACCACAATGGATTTAACGATCACAAACCGTCTCTAGACGGTATATATTCGATTGATTTTTTGATTCATTGGAGGTTAGGTTAGGTTTTAATAATCTTCGCACCAGAGCTACACGAGCGACGGGCATCATATTTTAGAACCACAGTCAATTGACTAGTCGACATCTAAGTAGGCACCCAACGCAACCGGTAAGGGCAACATCGTACGCAGCGTAAGGACTTTAGGGGATATTTAACGTGCATGAGTAGGCACCCAACACACAACCGTTAAAGGCAACATCGTACGCAGCATTGGTACTTTAAAGGATATTTAACGTGCACTCTCTTACACAAAGTATTATTCGTAGGATATTTTTTAGCTGCACGGGCCGGATCCGAACTAAAATAGCACAAATTCACTCTGAATTGAAGGAGCTCTCTGAATTGAGAAGCTTTGTCAATTGAAATTGTATTGTGGTGTTTGGAATTGAAAGATACTTCAATGCATTCATGGTTTTTTTTAAAAAAACAAGTTGGTTTGTTACAGAATCTGTCACTTACACTGCTTCCACACAACATTTTGCGCTTAACAGGAAACACGCTAACAACGCCTCAGAAATAAATTCGCCAAACAGGGCCGTTAGCTAGTTCGAATTCAAGCTTTTATTAGCTAAAATTAATAATTATCTTTAATCTTATTTTTCAGATTTGATAATTAATCTTTATCGTTTGCTAATTTTTTTGAAGTTTGAAGAATAATGATGGATTTTTTTAAATAAATAACTTTTTGCAACTACAAGTTTACATTTCGAAAAATAAATAAGTAAAATTGTTGCTTTAAAATTAAAAATGAAACTGTGCATATTTTTTTATGCAAATTTAATATTTTTTATGCATCTTTCTTCATTCATATATAATGAGCCTTAAAATAGATATTTATGCAACTAGTGCGAAAAGTAATGCTTTTTAAAACTAGTGGAATTTATTTCACGAGCGAGGTACAGCTGTGGAAATAAAAAAGTACCCACTTGAGGTTATTTCATCCGTTAGTCACCCTATAGAATCGGACCTTTTTGAGATTGTGTACAATTAACATTCTGAGTTAATTGCACGATACAAAATTTGCATAAGGGGCCGGCTTCATATAAAAAATATTACGATCTTTGAAATTTCCAATAGCAACACCCAATTTTAATAACTTAGAAATGTTAAGCACTCTTGAAAACCCTTAAATCTAAGTTTTCGCTACATTTGGATGAATATTTGACGAGTTATTCAATCGAATCACTTGTGGACTTTTTGGGGACCATCTCTAAAATGACAAGCAAGCATGCATGCAAAGCCGTCTTTATTTATCAATTACACACGTAATCTTATACACAGTCCCCTAAAGGGCATTTAAAAAGTATTTTGTGATTTACTCAGAAAATTATAAATAAAATTTTTTAAAAATTAGGATTTCGCTTAAACTTCTTGTCTTAAATTTATTTCTTTAAAAATATTAAGGGGTTTCAATTCATATTTTTAAAAAAAAATAATATAATAATTATTTAAAAATATAAAAATTGTTTTAAATACCCCAATATTGAATGCATTTTGTTTGGGTTATTATAATTTCTTTTCAGTAAAAAATTCGTTTCATTTTCTTAATTATTTATAGATCGGGATAGTTTTTTATGTGCAACTCATTTAACATTATGGGACCTAAACTTTGCACGTCTATAACTCCTCTAATAATGCTTAAAAACTAACAAAATTTGGCATTTCGTGTGAACATAGGTCAGATATTTGAAATATGGATTCAAAAAGGGGTGTTGCTATTGGAAATTTTAAAGTTAGTAACATTTTTAATATGAAGATGGCCCCTTATGCAAATGTTGTGTCATGCAATTAACTCAGAATGTTAATTGTTCACAATGTCAAAAAGGTCTGATTCTATAGGATGACTAACGGCCAAAACAATCACTAGTGGGTACTTTTTAAGACTCCTATGAAGGCACTTACTTATCAAGGAGGGAAAGAATGGAACCATAAAAAAAAAACTCTTCACTTGACCAGGATTTTAATTACGAGGAGTAATTGGATGTGTTGGCCGTAATTTGCCATAATTGGCTATGCCTCGTAATTTAGAACCTTGGACAAGAGACGAGTTTCTTTTATATGATTCCATTCTTCTTGGAAAAAAACTCGTCTCTTGAGCAGGATTCTAAATTACGAATCGTAATTAGCTGTGTTGGCCGCAATTGGCCATAATTGATGACGCTTCGTAATTTGGAACCCTGGTCAAGAGACGAGTTTGTTTTTTATGCTTATTTTTTATGATTATTTTTTTGGATTCAATCTTTTATGAGTCCATTCTTTTCCCCCCTTCTTGATTAGTAAGTGTGTTAATTTTTGATGCATTGTGATTATTCATTCCAGCTACAGACCACTCCGAATAGCGAGCGTTATTTTATAACCACCCTGTATTTAATCAAAGATGCACTCGGCTGGGGAGCACAGTCGTTTACGGCGTTTGCCTTGCATGTGAAAGGTCCCAGGTTCGGTTCGGGCATGTCCAGAACAACCACCGACCAAACCAGACCAGAGACGTGAACGCACGCTAAATATTCCACAAAGTACCAACACTGCGTACGACGTCTCCTTGAACGGTTGCGTTGGGTGCATACTCTGATGTCGACTCGTCACTTGACCGGGGCTACGACGCCCGTCGCCAATAGCCCTCGTGTAGCTCTAGTGCGAAGATAATTTAAAATAACTTTACTAAACTAAATTAGAACACAACAGATGAAAATACTTCGCTTTGAGAGTGAAACCGAAACATCTATTGAAATAGCGGAAAATGAAAAACTGAAAAAAAAATCCCTAATATAAAACAAGCCAATACTACTGCCTAATGCCCAAACAGAGTTAAAAATGTCGTAAAAAACCTTTTTAAAAGAAATTCAAAATTAAAACAAAAACTTCAAGAAATATTGTTTTTTAGGATTTAAACTTGAATTAATATTTCAATAAAAATTAGTCCAAAATTTGTGCAATTGATCACACTTTGTAATGCTTTTTATAAGATCCACGTTCCCAAAACATTTATCAAGATCTTTTAAATAAATCATAGACATGGAAACAATTTAAAATGAACATTTTACTAATTAAGATTTCGAATCTAATAGAATGAATCTATGCTGCTTAATTTTTTTAATACTTTTAAACTGGAAGCGATAGTAAAAAATCTCTTTGCATTTTCGAAATCAGCCTCCAAAAACACACAGGCACACTCAATTGAAACTTTAGCTTACAGACAAGAAGTTAAAACTCGCTGACTCTTAAAATTGAACTACACGTACCTTATCTTATCGGAGTTTTAGCTCATTTAAATGCAAGGGGAGGAGCTTATGTTACCAGGGGGAGGAGCTTATGTTCTACTCCTAGGGGGCGCCACTTCCTGGATAAGGGAATTTCATAATTTCTTTGCCACTTTTCGACCCGAAAAATGCAAATAATTTCACACTTTTTTTTTTCATTGCGAAGGAAATTTAAAGTTTTACGTCTCTATCTTCTCAGTTTTTCAAATTTCGACCTTGTTCATATTGTAAAAATGTTTATTAATAATCAAAAAATTATTTTAACCAATTTCAAAAAAATGAAAAGATAGAGACCTGCAAATCACCTGCATGTATCATATAAAAAAAACCGTTTGAAAAAATATTCAATACAGCCGGAGAAATGTGGCAAAGTTTTTATTTTTTTCCCATAGGATTAACACAGAGAGAAGTCTTCGCTTGAGAGGTCGATTCTCGGTACTATTCCCCCTTAAAACTAAAAAATGAATTAGTATAGTGCTCCCATCTACAGTTTGTTATTGAAATCATTTGGTATTCCTGTTTAGAAAATTATCAACTTTCGTGCTGCCATCTAATGCATTTTAATAAAAACTTTCTGAGTTAGTGTTCGTAAGATACCTCTACCTTGGAGAGAGTGCATATATATTTTTTAAAAATTTCTTTTATATTTTCCCTTAAAATTTACAATTTAGTTGAAATATATAAATATAAGAATAACTAGGTAAAAAAAAGTATTATTATTGTTGAATTTATGGACAGAATGGTTGACATTTCACCCGAAGTTTGCTCAAATATTAAAAGCCCTACTCCTCCCTTATTTTTTTAGATTCAAGTATAATTTGCTTTTTTACGTCATTATACAAGTGTTTACATCAAAACTATGTTGAGACATTTTGAAAATAATAAAAATAATTTTTGGCAAAATTAATTGTCAAAGACACTCCAGTTTTTGAGAAAGAGAACGCATTTTCAATGTCAAATGTTTTTTTTTTTTATACTTAGACAATTAATAAAAACTCAACATAGGTTTGTTTGCTACATCATATGGAATAAAACAAAAGAAAAGTTAAACTTAATCGGATGATTTTTCCCTAATTCTTAGTGGCTCGAAAAAGGTGAAAACTCAGAAATACGTTTCCGAGAAAAACACGGCTAAAGATTTTAGTTGTTATTGAAAGAGTATATATACTAGGGTGTATGGAAAAAACCAAGTTTTTGATATCAAATTCGTAATAGTGCGAAAAAGTTGCCTTATGTTATTGTTAGTATATGTGCAAAATTTTATTGATCTGAGTTAATATCTTCAGTTGCCTCTGAGACCATTAATTATGCAAATTTCGCTAATTTCATTTTTTTTAAATATATACATGTCGTCTAAATTGTCAGAAAAAAACATAAACCAAAGTGCTGATGACTATCAAATTATTCTTTTTTTTTTTTTTCATATTGAAGGACTTAAAAATATAAATTTTGGTGCTGCCATCTATCGTTTTAGAATTAAACATGTGAATATTAAAATGTACTTTCGTCTTGGCTGAAAAATGTAAAACTACAATTGTAACGTGCTATTAATATATATAATTATCAATGTATATCAATTTGTATGGTATTACGAAAATCAAAAAGCGTTTTTTCTGTTGTACCTAAAATAGTATTTAATATTTCAAGGGGAAGTCCATAACTATTGCGATGTGAATTAAACGATTTTTATCCCCTGTCCTCCAATCATTGTGATATTTGGCTGGACTCTTGGGTAGTCCAAACACCAGCTGCATCATATCTGACAATGTAGCTTCTGTTATAAATCCCATAAGAGGCACATTTTGGTTACTATTCCTTAGTGAAATGTGAAAATACTTCGAATACGTGTCTTCATGTCTGAATTGAAACTAATGAAGAAAACATAAATACACGAACGCCAATCGAATCTATGTAAAAGATATTTTTTCCCTTACACATTTATGTATGGTTCGTATGGTTAATGTATTTTCAGTATGGTTCGTAATGCCATGATACACGTTCTCACGTAAGATTTTAACAAATTTAATTCCAGAAATAAATTTTACTGGAACTTAACTTTTTCGCAATTTTACGCTGATTTTGCAATGGAAAAAGTTACGCGACGTTTTACTCGACCCCCCCCCCCCCCCCCCCCCGTAAAACCCCCCGTAAAATTTGGTGACATTCGGATTCTGCTCAAACTTCTTCCCCAACTAAGTCACATGATTAATGTCCCCCCCCCCACCACCAAAAAAAAAGTCAAATTATGGTAACTTTGTGATCGTAACTAGTCTAAGCCAAAAAAATACATCATTAAGGTTACATACTTATTGTAGATTGAAGTACCTTTTGTCCAAAAGTCAAACATTTTTTAAATAAATGCTGAAATTGCCAACCAATTAAATTTGTGTCGAAATAAAAATAAATATATAATGTATAAAAACTTTTCCTAAAATTTTTTTTCGATGTCTTAAATTGAACCAAAGTCAATGCATCAATACTTAAAGTTATTTTTGGGTAGTACAAAATGAGTGGAGGAAATATTTCTGACAATTCAAAACTAACTACAATTGATTTTTAAAAAAAAGGAAAATAAACCTATAAGCTTTATGTACACTCTCAGAAATAACACTTTCATTTTTGAAGATTCATTAATCCTCAAGCCTCATTTCGTTAATTTTGAGGATTGTTTCGTCAAACTATCACTTGACTTTTGAGTAAACGCGAATCCTTACTTTAACAATCTTGATTTGACGATTCTGTACCTTGAATTTGAGGAAACTGAATATCATTACTCTACTTAAATACTCAAAAATGACGAAATATATCTGTAGATTAGACGAAATTCATATCCTCATAAAAATGACGAATTAAATTTCCCCACTTTGAGGAAAGAAAAACTCGGATCATTTACCTGTAAACGGCATCGTCAAAATTAAGGAACATTTCGTCGTTTTGAGTATTCATTTCTGAGAGTGTATGTAGCACGCACTATACGTTAAAGTACTATGTCGTAGGAGAAACATAGGGATGAACACTTTGCAGTAAAAGTATAATCCTTTTATTTCCTAACTGTTATGTTTGTTGATAGCCACCAGGCACTCTTCTCTTATACAATATTACTTAACCCAAATAAGAACTTAGCTAATGACAATTTTGTTCAACACTTTCAGTTATCTGATAAGGTAATGGTACTCGGGCCCATCCGTCACGAGTTTGACAGTAGGTGGGATTTGAACCTGAAAAGGTTGACTCCTGAGACTGATGCCTTAACAACTCGGCCACGGACATGCCATCTGATAAGGTAATGGTGTCGAAAATCAGTAATGGGGATTTTGTGTTTTCTACAAGTTGCGGAGGGTGCTGATTCCGAAAAAAAAGAACATTGGTTCGTTGGTCTGTCTGAAACCACTCAGCTCGAAGAAAAAGAACTACATACTTGCGACACGAGTTCACAGCACTTGTCTGACGTCTTACAAGGGTTTTGAGACGTCTTACAAGGGTTTTGAGAGAATCGTTGAAGTGCAGAGAACTAGTTGCCTTGGAGTTACTTTTGGGGTTTAATGTTAATGAAAAGTACCTATTAAGGTAAAATTAAATTAAGTTTAAAAATAGATTACAAAATGTTAAATTAAAGTTTAATGAAGCAGGATGATAAAGGGCATGTATTCATGTTTCCCTAAAAAGATGATCGATGCCTAGTAGACAAAAAAATTTGGTTTTATCTGCCTGAGTTGTGGAAATCGTCTCGATACGTATTTATAAAACCTTTCACACTTGAATAAATGTCTATAATGTAATATTTAATATCTTATGAGTATTCTAGATAGTTACAAACATATTTAACTTATTACTTTACATGCTTTTAATTTAATATTAAATGTATGAAACTTTTAGTCAATCCGTAACGTCAAATGACACAGTTAATAACTTAAATCATGTTACAGGTAGGTTGCTCGAAATTATAATTTACATAGCTTATATATCATATTTAAGATGTGTATTGTTTTAAAAAATTAATGTATTGTTAAATCACAGAAATTTCCATTTTTAAGTACCAGAATGCAGTCGTGGTTGCAAAAATGTCATTCCGTCACACAAAAAAAAGTTAGTCAAAAATAATTTGATGATGAATAATTTAATAATGAATTTTTTTACGTATTACACTTGTCTGTAGCACTTGTAGTTTGGGGTATGAAAGTGGATGACGGACCGAATGACACAAACTTTATAAAAACTTCTATTTCTTTCTGGTTTAAACGTACACTTTTAAAACAAAAGAGTGAAATCCACTCCGGTTGGAGAAGTGCATTTTCGACACCGTAAAGGTATGCATATTTACTCAGACTGAGTTAAAATCACTCGTTTGGAGTTATCCTGTCGTAGGTTTAACATACAAAGGATCTACTCCAAAAGGAGAAGTGCATTTTCCAGTCTGGAGGAGTGAAATCCACTCAGACTGAGTTAAATTAGGAGTGTTTGTTTTAAGAGTGTAGTGTGGAAGCCAAATTGACTGTGTTGGTCTTTGTTTATGGCTTATTGCTCTGAAAAAAACACTGCTTAACCCACACTGCAATTTTGTACAGAAATACATTGTTATTATACCATAAAATAATTATTTGAGATTTTGCACTTTGAAATTTTATAGTTTTGATAAAATTCAAATTTTGTGCTTAAACTACTGAAAGATCAATGTATCTGAAATACAAATGTAAACTTTTTAAACAACAAGACCATTTATTTGGATAACCTTTTTTGCCACTGTATGGATGAATTATTACACTTTAATAAAAAAAATGTTTAACAAAGTTTCTCTTATAGGACATCAGATATAACCGGATGGTATCAAGTGTGAAAGTAAAGACGTTTTAAGACTTTGCACTGCTCCATCAATACGGAATTCCAAGTATCTTATTTGTGGTTCAGAGTCCTCTCACTTGAGTTTGATGATATTTTGAATGACTGATAAGTTTTTTTTATATGCCTATTGAAATTAATTGTCGATTTACTTTATGGTAGTTGATTTTAGACTACGTTTTGAATCTCAAATGCATGAATTTTTTTTCGTCCCGAAAAAGTACATATGTTTCTTTAATACTAATAAATTATGGGGGAAATACTGAAAAAATTTAACTGCATTAGAATTTTAATAATTTCAATTTTTAAATTTTTTTATATGATAAAAACCAACTACAAAATTCCAATTTTGATAATAATGACTAGAATACTGCTTAATATATTTCAAAATAACCCTCTTTAACTATAATTTTTCAAAACAATTTATTTGCACTTAGTACTAATATTATTATACTTTGAATACTGCCGAAAACGTAATTTCACAACAGTTAATATCCTCACTCTTTAATTTTGAATAAACTTTTACAAGATTATTAGTAACTAAAACTTCAATGTGGAATGTAATAGATGAAAAAAAAAACACACACAAATTGTCGAGGGGAGCTCTACTTTAATATAATAAAGTGGATTATGTTACTTGTTACCAAACGGTAACAGTATGCATTAGAGGGTTAATAAATTAAAAATGAAAATTGTACATTACATTCAACTGCTCCGTAAAAGAAGTATACCCAAGTATGTAAAACATTTCTTTTAAATTTAAAAAAAGGATGCAGTGCTGTTAAAAAGAGTCATAAACATTTTCAAAGTTAGGTATGTCTAGCTTACGACAATGTTTGCTTCACAGTAGCTCGACTTGTATTGTTTTTTTATGTCGAAAAGTGTGAGCAATTCTGATGAAACAGCATCTTGTTCCTTGAAACATGTCAATTTTTGCACAATAAAACTAATTGCGCTGAGAATCAAAGTTTTTTTTACGCATCATCAGTTCGTAAATTTTTAAAAAGAGTCACATTAAAATCCAATAAATTAATTATCTGAGCACAATATAGGGACACTCAAAACAGCTATAAATGACGTACTTATTTAGGGTTTGGACCCTAGTTGGATCGTAGCTGAAAAGTTTCGTGTCTGGTGCAAATATCTCGTCACAAATGTCATTTAGAAAATAGGACACATTTTCATAAAGATATACTTCATTGAATTTTAGATTTTTTAAATATTTTGTCCGTATTTTCAAAAACCAGAAAATTATTGCTATGACATTTTAAATTATTATTTATTTATGGAAGTTTCCAAATTATGTGGTAAAGTTCAAAAGAGATTCAACAAAAAATTATATTCAATAGGGCATTAATACTTCCGCAAAATTTTACGTACTATTCAGAAATATTTAATATTTTTATCAGCTCTATAAGTCAATACAATTATTCAAATTTAAAACAATGGGGTAAAATATGATGGAGAGATCTCACTTTTGCATAAAAAAAAAAACTAAGGGTGTATCACACCACATCGACTTCACCCCTATCACTCCAATGAATCAACATATACAAATAGGATCCATACCCCATAAGTTAATTTTAGTAACTTAAAAAACTAAAATGTTGTATGGCAGCTACCTTTTGCTGTGTTACCATTTTCGGAATACTTACCATATGGCAACAGTAAACATTAGAGGGTTAATGCTAATTTCTCCTGATTTAACGTTTTAGAGTTTTCGTACTATTTTATAATTATAACTCAATTTAACTCTTAAAAACAGCATAACCCTCTATTCTCAAAATGTTGTCCCACACAACGCCTTACTTACGTCAGAGGGTTGTTGTTCTGTAATGATGGGAACCTTTGACCTTACCTAAACTGAAGGTCATACTTAACTTTTGGTTTTAATGCATCTATTTAACCCTATTTCTTATTACTTTATCATTACGTCCAGTGTTGCACAAAACATTGCATCATAAAAAACCATCAAAACAGGCCAAGAAGTTATCGGTTCTCATCAATTTATAATGACAACGCCAAGAAAAAAAAATCTCGGGAATTTCCAACAAAATAGAAACACAAAATTCTTTCGATACTATCTGTCAACTAGTTCCGACCAGATAAAAGTTACCTAACATAAAGAAGACTTGTTCGACCGGTCAACTATTTTCTGAAGATTTGTCTTTGTGTGGTTTAGGGGAAAGTTATATTTAAAAGAGCGTCGTAGTTATTGGCTGTAGTGTAAAAGTTATTGGCTGAAAGTGAAAATGCAGGTCTTCTTTATGCTTTTTGTAGTTGCTTTGTTTGGCGCCGGAAGTAAGTCATAGCTTAGAAAATTAATTTCTTTTCCCCATTTATAATTGGAGAAAGTAATGTAACAATATTTAAGACGTAATTTTACTTGTAAAAAAACTTACTAATTATTTTCCCTATGAGGGATGCAGACAAATGACCTTACGGTCAGGTTTTAAAGCAACAAACATATTTTTTAAACAAAATATATAATTTTTATAATTTTGAAATTAAATTTTCGCCAAATTTAAAATCTTAAATTTTGAACGTTTATGAATAGAGGAGTCATTTATAAATATGAAGCCTAACTAAAATTTTAAAAATTCTAAGGTTGTTAAATTTGTAATTACAAATTTAATTTTCATTCTCGTGCAGTGAAACCATGGTTACATTAAAGCCACATTTTAATTTTGTCGCTTATATTATCAAGTCAAGTAAATTTTGCTTTATTTGAACAGTATATACCATTAGAAATAAAAATTCTAGCTTTCACTAGAAATAAATGTGATTTTTATCATCCGATTTCTAAAAACAAAAATCCAAGGAAAAAATATCTGTTTGATAAAAGGTTTGAGGGGGGAAATGTGAAAAATATATTTTGGTATCATTTTGTTATTTTATCATATTATAATATAATGTATTGTACTTTTGCTTTTTTTAATGATTAGTGACTAATATGATGATATTACTTTTCTTGTAGGTTGTGGTGGTAACAATGATGCAAAAAAGATAGCTTGTATTCACGGAAAATTTAATAACGACGTAAGGTTTCTCAGTTTTTAATAATTTAAATTATTGACTTTTTTGTATTGTATTTTTAAAAAAGATACATTCTAAAAAATTAAAAAGTAAAAAAAATGATGGACTTTTGAAAGGACTATAAAAACTATCCAAATTTGCCCTAAAAACGCAAATTTTTTAGTGATATCTGATTTTTATGTTATTTTTTTGGAAATGAGACAGTTGAAATTTTTTGCTAATTCAAAGGAATTTATTCTCTGTTGTTCGGTGTTAAATTTTACTAATGAATTAATTTTTTTAAAAAATAGTAACAATCGCGAATTAATTTTTGGTAAGAAGAGGCAAGTGCGAAATAATAAGTTTCTTGACATACGATGGTATTGGTTTCAACTTTTTTGAAATTAGCAATACACACGCTTTTAAGAAACCATTTTGCAAAAGTTGAAAAAACACAAGCGCAAAAAATATTTTCATACTGTTTCATCCAACGTTAAACCATTTAAAACACTGGGAAATTATTTGACTAGTTTTGTTTTTTCCCTCATTTAATAAACATGAATTTTCCCGCTTTAAAAAGATATTTACTTTTCTCACCTGTTCCGTAAATAGTTATTTCGTTGTTAAACATGGAAAATAGAGAGAATATTAGGTTGAAAGTACTTCATTAAATGCTAAAAGCTGTTTATAATTAGTTTATTATGCAACATTTAAGAGGGTTTTCTTTGTTTTATATTTGTAAAAAAACAAAATCGACTTTATTAAAAAATAACTGTATTTCTCAGATTGGATCAGCTGGATATACAAACTGTCATCAAAGGTCAGGAGCCCTTCCGATTCCACGAATTAAGCAAGTATGTGTAATTTTTTAAAAAATTTTTTTGATTGTTGTTTATACAGTATTGTCCTTTTAATAGATAAGATACCTTAAAAGACAAATTTGATGATAGGGAAGATTTTATAATTTTTTGATATTAGAGATCTTCGAATATGTGGACGTAAGGAGTTAATTTAATAAAAAGCAAAAAAAAAAAAAAAATCTGGAAGGAAGAGACAAAACATTCTTTTCAACTTGAATATGTGTAACATTAATTTTTACCTTCCACCATCAAATTTATAATCTATAAAAAAAGCTGTTAAAATATTGAGAGAAAACGACGATTTTTTTTAAAAGTGTATTTGTAAAAGAATATGCGAGAAGATTTAATAAATCTGTTTTATTTTGTTCAATATTCTTTGACAATTGTGAAACATTTTAAACATTTTTCTGCCCTACTTCGCCTCAATAAGTATTTTTCTTTAAAATACTATTATTTGCTTCGCAAATGCATGAGTGACATAAAATGCATGGCAAAATGTGATGAAAAATATAATCAAATATTTCTGAAAATTCTAAAACAGCTTAACCAAAACTCTTTAAGAAATTGTAAGTTTTCTTTCACAAGGAAAGGTTTAAGTAGAAATAATATTATGTTTTTTTATGTTTGAAGAAAATGTTAATTAGTCTAAATTATTGAATTTTATATTAACTCATTCCATGTGACTAAATAATTCATCAATAAACTCAATTTTTTTTAAAGAATCATTTTATGTCTGGAGATTTGTAATGATTTTTTTTTATTCTTTGTTAAAACTATTTATAAACCATATGTATTATCAAACAAAGATATTTAATTAAATGTTTGGTTATTTTTGGCAGTCTCAATCTGCTAAGAGAGTTTGGGTTATAGTTGGGGTTTAGTAGCTATAGTACGATAATGACGTATATAATAATTTATATTTATTACTCTGCAAATAATTTGTTTTTCATTACGTTATATTCAAAAATATTTATTTTTATATTTGTAGTGTTATCAAGAGGTTATGAAAACAGCTCAAGTGGTATGAAAATTTTGACAAATATTTCGCATATGAATATTAAATAGTTTAATTTCATAGCTCTTTTGACTTAGTGCATTTTAAATGTGTACTGAATGATAAAACAGAATTATTTTTGCAGTTAAAAACCCTCGTATATAAGTATATATAGAAGGTGTTTTAACTGCAAAAATAATACTCTCCCAATTTTTGAAAATGAATAAAGGATAAAGTCTACTTATATATACTTTCTGAATACATTTTGCTACTGAATTTTTCGAAATATGCTACATAATTTTTTATTTTAATATTGAAAATTTGGTTTTCTTTAAAAAATAACTCACATTCTTCGAATTGAAATCTATAGGGACACAACTTTTGAGTCACTTGACACTGTGTAATTAACCTTTCAGTCCCAGTGATGCCATTTGGCATCATAACTTTCAATATTTTTTTCCAAATGTTTATGTCCCGTAAGACATCCAAACACACATCATTCGATTCTTCTCACTTTGTTCGATTCTACAATATTTTTTTAAATCTCAATAGAAGTCATAACTACATTTTTTTTTATTTCGAAAATAGCTAACAAGCGTTTCACTTGATTTTTGAAAAGTTCACTTTAGTTCCACATATCTAAAACCCAATTTAAACTATTTCGGTTAAAATAATTAATAATTTTTTTTAATAATGTGGTCAGGTATCTTAAAATATATAACTCGAAGTGTTTTTAGGTAATATATATTTTTTTTATTATGTTGTTTTCCACAGTTAAAATTGTTTGGCATTATTTCAAAAACCATATAAAAATATAAATGAATTTTTTTCTTTTGGAACTCTTATTTTTGACCTAAAATAAGCTTATTTTGTGAATATCTGATGTTTCTGTAGTGTCGTAAATTTTTGGGACTGAAAGGGTTAAGTTGATATGCAATGATTGTTGCAATATTTTGTGCCACAACAAACACATTCTCATTCTTAATCAATTGCAAAACTAACATTATCCATAACTCAAAGTTCTTTTTTTTAAAAAATTAATTTCGTTAAATTAGTATGTATCTTGTATAAAGCTGTTTTATATATCCGTATTAAACCTGGAGCTTTGATTACTTTTTCACTCGAGGTGCACATACTAATTGGAACTTTGTAAAATTCTAATCATAACTTCTAGAATCCCAAGCAAAAAATAAATCGAAACAGCTGACTAGTACCAGTCGTTCTTTGTATTAAAAAAAACAAAGTATCATGAGGGTCCAGCGTGGTTTTGCAAAAACTTTTACAATGCAATATTTGCAAAGTATTTTCTAATTTTGAAATTTTTTTAAATGGATAATAATTTACTAAAAACGGACACGTCTTTTTTCTTCATTGCATTTTTTTTCGTACTTCTTTAAAAAAAATCAAAATTTCTATCAAAATATTTCTATCAATCTCGAAACTTTAAATTCCACTCAATTAATGCTGTTCCTTTCAGCAAATATTAACGTTATTTTTTCATAATTAACTTGAAAAAAATTCTTTTAAATGTATAATTGTTTCAAAAACATATTTATATAATGAATAAGTGCAGAATTTTACTTGAGAGTACTCTGTAAGAGTCTCCCAATGTTTTAAATATAGCTGATATAAACCCTCATTTTTATAGGTAGTAACAGTCGGAGGAAAACAAAAAGTTGACGGAACAAAGTTTGCAGAGTATGCCGCGGCTCACAGCACCTCTGATGTTGGAAAAGCCATGGGAGCCTGCTCCAGAAAGAACGACGCTCAAGAACTTTACAAAAAGGTGAGTAGAAAATATGGTAATGTAATGTAATCGTTTCCGGCTGCCTATTTCTAGCCTCCTTTAGGAGCTTTGGCACAACCAATAATGCCTCGCAATTAAAAACCCTGGTCAAGTGACGAGGTAGACACCTGAGCGGGCACCCAACGGAGCTTCGAGCGACATTGTCAGGACTTTGGACTCCACAGACTTAACGAGCACATCTGTCCCAGTGTACTCGGGCCCATCCGTCACGAGTTGGATTTTCTACTCTTTCCCAGTACAGATATCCGATTTATAGGATGACTGGCAGTAGGTGGGATTCGAGCACCCGCACTCCTGAGAAGGCTGAATCCTGAGGCGAATGCCTTAACCGCTCGGCCACGGACGGGCCCAGAAAATATGATACTTGATTACATTTTTTGTAGGTTTTCTCAGATTGCATTTCAGAAAAAGACATGCGTGCTGCTTCTTCAACAAAATTTTTGCCCTAACCGCGCATTCGAGTTTGGTCACAATACAAATTTTGCATTGTTTCAATTCAACTTGATAATACTGGGAATAGCTCAATTTTTCGAGTTAAAAGTCAACGCAAGTTGGCAAGAGCGCCACCATAAATATATAGTTTTAGGCACTTAATTATATATGTTCATTTTATCTCTTCTAATTTTGTTGTTAAATATGATATTTATTTTAGGCTTCAAGCACAACCCAATGCGTATTTTCAGAAGTAAAAAGGGTAAAGTACTTTTTTTAAATTTTTTTTAAAAAAATAATTTATAATTAAATATCTAATTTATAAAAATAAGTTTCAAGAAAATAAACCAAAATATAACTATATTTATAATTATTATAAATTGAATTTTTTAATAACAGAATAAGTAAGTTAAAATGTGTTTGAATTGTGTTATGTTTAAAAAATATTGAAGTTTTCAAATTTCATATTCCGTTACAGCCGAATTTGTAATCATTTTATCATAAATTATTTTTTTAATTGCTGAAAAATTGGGACAATATCTTAATTTTGGATTATTATTTTGCTTGTAAAAATATAAATTAAAAATAGTATTTAACAAAATTAACTGTTTAATTAAATTTAGGAGAATATGCCATTTCTTTAAACATAAGCTGAAATTGCATTGAATCCAAAAATGTCGTACATTAGAACATAAGTATAACTTTTCCCCCCAATCCCAATTTTAACTAATTTTCAAAGAAATACATTGATGCATATTGTTCGTAATGCACACGAATTTATAGCACATAAAAAAAAATTTTAGAAAAGGAAATGCATAAAAAGGGAATGGAAATGAAAATTACACATTAAAGAATTCTTAATATTTGAAGAGATGAAACAATCAATATAAAGCACATAAAAATGCACAATAATATTTTTTATTTATTTTTACTAGTTTTGTAAAGTAAAGTTTTTGAAACATCCCCATGAAACTACACTCTTAAAACAAAAGAGTGAAATCCACTCCAGTTGGAGAAGTGCATTTTCAACACCGTAAAGGCATGCATATTTACTCAGACTGAGTTAAAATCACTCGTTTGGAGTGATCCTGTCGGAGGTTTTGCAGACAAAGGATCCACTCCAAAGGGAGAAGTGCATTTTCCAGTCTGGAGGAGTGAAATCCACTCAGACTGAGTTAAATTAGGAGTGTGTACACTCTTAAAACAAACGAGCGACTTTAACTCAATCTGAGTAATTTTCACTTCGCCAGTCTTGAAAACGCACTTCTCCGAAAGGAGTGGATCCTTTGCAAGTTTAACCTCCCACAGGATCACTCCAAACGAGTGATTTTAACTCAGTCTGAGTTAATATTCATTCCTTCCCAGTGTCGAAAAAGCACTTTCCAACTGGAGTGGATTTCACTCTTTTGTTTTAAAAGTGTAGTGGAAACCACCTTCAAGGGAACAGTAACTAACCATGGGGATGTTTTAGATAATGTAACGCTCTTGTTTTCATTTTCCGAACCACGATTTCATTGGTTGCTACGTACGATTTTACTTTAAAAATGACTGAAATATGAAGAGTACACGGGAAGAACCGATTGATTTATCAGGCGGACGCCCGGATTGTCTGCTTGGCTGACATTGGCGGCAGAAAACCGGTTTCTCTCTTTCTTCTTCACTTATCTGAATTGTCAATCGCCTGAATCTTGGTAGCTAGGAACCGCAGAGATAAGTAGTTAAAGTGTTATAGTGGCAGATCACGTGACCTACAACACTGGCTTCATTGAAGCTCTTCCGGGAGCTCCTTGCGCGTCCCGTTGTTAGCATTGGAGGTCACGTGATCTTCCACTCCATTACTTTGACTATGATCTCTGTGGTAGGAACTGGTTTCCTGACACAAGTTTAGGCGATCACTCGCTATCATCGCCAAAGTGACCTGCTGAGGAAACTTCTCTACAAAATCAATCGGTTTTTCCCGTTTACTCTTCATACATGATAAAAAAAAACAACGTTTCCCATTGCATTTCTTTAACAAATGTTTTAAACAGCAAACAGTAAAGCAAAAAAGTTGGCATTTAAAAGTACTAATAAGTAAACTATTCTCATTTCGAATACAAAAAAACAAAAATAATACCGGAAAACAAATGAAAACAAACGGTGGGAGCTGTTGCCATCCGCAGCGTGAAACAACCCCCATTCTTTTTTTAAATTGAAAATAATAAATTAGAAAAGCTGCTCACGTGCATTTAATTAGTTTGATTATTTAACCATTTAATGATTGAATTTTTTTCATCCCGAAAATATATATTTGTACCTTTAATACTGTTACATTATGGGAAAAATACTGAAAAAAATTAACTGCGTTGGAATTTAAATAATTTCAATTTTTAAAATTTTTGCTATATGGCGAAAACCAACTACAAAATTCCGATTTTGATAAGAATAGTTAGAAAACTACTAAATATATTTTCATAACCATCTTGTACAATAATTATTTTTTCAAAACAATTTATTTGTAATTTAGTACTAATATTATTATACTTTGAATACTGCCAAAGACGTAATTTCACAACAGTTAATAACTTCACTCTTTAGTTTTGAATACACTTTTACTACCTTTGAGGGTTATTAGTAACTAAAACTTCGATAGGGAGATCTACTTTAATAGAATAAAGTGGATTTTGTTACTTATTGCCATATGGGCAACCGTATGCATTAGAAGATTAAAATTATAATTAAATTTTTATGTTCTCTCTGTTTTAATGTATTTTTTTTTATTGCAGACTTGCAAGTAAGGTCTCCAGTCGACAAACGAAGTCAAATAAATGTCTCTGTAATAGTATTTTGTGCTTGTTTTTATTTTGTAAAATAAAATTCATATTTTTGTCAGCAGTTGTCCAATATAATGTGACCTTGCGTGGGATGACCAAAAGCAGACAAAGTGACTCTAACACTAGCTGCGTATCACCTTAATTGTTCCCTAATGATTTTACAGTCATGACCAAATGAAGACAATTTAATTTTTGATGGAAACTTCTTTCAATATAAATACCCCTACACTCTTAAAACAAAAGAGTGAAATCCACTCCAATTGGAGAAGTGCATTTTCGACACCGTAAAGGCATGCATATTTACTCAGGCTGAGTTAAAATCACATCACTCGTTTGGAGTGATCTTGTCGGAGGTTTAAAACACAAAGGATCCACTCCAAAAGGAGAAGTGCATTTTCCAGTATGGAGGAGTGAAATCCACTCAGACTGAGTTAAATTGGGAGTGTTTGTTTTAAGAGTGTAATATCTTTAAAATGTAACTTTTTAATCTATAGATAGTGCTACATTGCCCGAAGAAAACCATTTAAAAAAATTATTAGCAACGAAAGTGCCAAAGGCATTGTTTGCCCTTTTAAATTCAATTTGTATTTTCGTGATGTGCTGATCTAATCTATAGGAAAATTTATATTCCTATGGAATATTGTAAAATTACTTTTATTTTTGAAAAGTGGAAGGTTTTAGAAATATGATAAAACATTTTCTATTTGTATTGCATATAATGCTTGATAATGTTTATTTGTGATTTAATTATAAGATTTAGTAAAACTGATTTACAATGGTGGCACCTATGTCTTATTGGAAGTAGAGCATATGAACCTTCAAATTTACAAATTCTTAACATCCCAGTAAACAGTGAACTGCTGGCCCAGCAGTTGATTAACTGCTGGAAGTGATGGTTTAGTGCTGGTGCATGCATATATCTGCTGGAAAGGGCACCTTTACGTTGCCGGCATACGTGTGGTGATTATCTGAAGACAAAATGCTGGTGGGCCGCGGCTGGTCTACTAAATGCTGGATTAGTGCTGTCGTATTTCTGCTGGAAAGGGCACCTTTACGTTGCCGGCATACGTGTGGTGATTATCAGTTGACAAAATGTTGGTGGGCCGCTGCTGGTATACATATGCTGGAACGGTGCTGTCGTGTTTCTGCTGGGAAGTGCCCCTTTACGTTGCCGGCATACGTGTGGTGATTATCAGTTGACAAAATGTTGGTGGGCCGCTGCTGGTATACATATGCTGGAACGGTGCTGTCGTGTTTCTGCTGAGCCAGTGTTGGCAAATCAACAATTTTAGAATGAGTGAGAGCATGCGCTGAAATACACTGATATTGTGTCAACTTTGGCTAAAGTTCGTCGAGTTGGCACCATTTTAGGTTCTATTTTTTTTATAAATGAGTAGTTATATTAAATAAATCGAAAAATAATTTATATTTTTTTATTTCTTACTAAAACTAACTTTGTTTGACTCGCTTTTTTGTTCTTATTTATCTTTGGCAATTTATTTATTTTCATTAAAAAATTATATAAGTCGTATTCAATCAGAGTAGTTAGTTACAGGAATATGGTCGACTAACCAGTGAATGAACGTTTAAGGTGCTGCTTTCGCCAGTGAATGAACATCGGGATATAATGACCAGGAAAAACAACTTATGTCAGATAGCTTCCTACTACATGGGAGGAAGTAAGTGTTGCCAATCCATCTAGTGGAATGATTATCAATCCTTTTTTTTATTGTGCATCGAAACTAATGAAATGTCTTAAAAATAAAGATTTTTCTATCAATGTAGACTTGACTCTTGTGTTTGTTTTTATTTTAGTTAATGTTATCACAATATTTTTTTTAATAATTTTATTTTTACTTTAATGTAAATATTTAATAATATCCACTAAAAAATTTATTTATATATATTTATAGTTTATATTGGCCATTATAAATATGTCCAATTATCCAAGAAATTTAAAAATTAAATTAATAAGAATCTTTTGGCCGGCTACGCACTGTTAAAACTGAAGGTGACAAATAGATGCCGTTTGGCACGTCGGGGTGAATAGGCGGTACCAATTGGCACCTCAACGTCTTTAGGGTGCCAATATCTCCAAACGTTTCACTCGCGGGGTGACTTGTAAACTTGCGCATGTCTTTGACGTTGACTTGACGTATTTACAATTGACCGCGCTGTGCGAATGGTATACACATTCCTATTTACATTATTTTAAAGTTAGAAAAATCAATTTAAATCCTAATTCATCGTAAAAATATTTTACCACTCTAAAACAAATTTATCTGTATTTTCAGAAGCCTTTAATTAGCAAAAGTAGGTATATGCATCTTGAGCCGCGGTAGCTTAGTCGTGTGAAGCGTCGTGTTCGCATCGGAAGGGTTGTGGGATCTGTCCTCGGCGGTGCTGGGTTGGTTCTGGGTCTAATGGTTGCAGGGTTGGCACTTGTATTCGGTCTAAAGACCACCGTGTTGTCTAATGATGGCTGGGTAACGTTAAATATGTAGTGGTCAAAAAGTTCTTCATGTTCTCATACCACATCAATAACTCTGGAAGTACTAGAACAGGGGGTTATCGGCCTTTGATCCGGATCAAAATTCCGATATGTGAGTGAGTCTGGATGTAGGTATTATTAAACAATCATTTTTTTATTCAATTAATTCTGTTTTATTATTATTCAATGTACAGTTTTATAGAGGATCCAAAGGCATAAAATCCTTGGTCGGCTATTGATATTTGCTGTGGCACCTCTGGGCACCCCGAATCAGGGGTGCCTTTATTCTCCCTTAGGGTGCCATCATTTCATTTCCTGGGTCACTCTGGACTAGGGGTGCCATCCCTTCACCCTAGTTAAGGGTGCCTTATGACGCCTGTTGGGGTGTCGCTGACGGGACACGTCCTTTCACCCCTACAGGTGTCAAATGCCACCTCCAGTTTTAACAGTGCGGGGGGGGGGGGGGGGGGACTGCTGTAATATTGATGCTATCATTTGGCAGCGTTCTAAAAAGGTTGCAGGAAAATAACTGCTGAAATACTGCATTATTGCTGCTGTTATATTGCAGTTTTCCGGTAAGGGTGTTGAAAGAAATAACTGCTGAATTACCACCATATTGCTGTCGTCAATACAGCAGCATACTGCTGGGCGGCTTACTAGAAAAGTGCTGGCAAATCGGCACTTGCTGTTGGCCCGCTGCTAAATTGCCGCTGGAAAACAGCAGTAACTGTTGGGCGGCTTACTAGAAAAGTGCTGGAGAAAACGCAGCTGCCTGCGAACAAGTGATGGATCGCTGCTGGCCAGCACTGCTGGACCAGCATTTTTCCCGCGGACACTTTATTGACTTTTAAGTACACTTTCTCCCGGCACTGAATCAGCAGTTCGGCTGCTGGAAGCCAGCAGATTCCTGTTGCTGTCCCAGCACATTTTTCCTTATTGGGATATATGGTTAGGGGATTTTATCTAACGAATTAATAAAAAATTAATTTTTATGTAATTGACATTACTGCACT
Source organism: Hylyphantes graminicola (assembly GCA_023701765.1). NCBI lineage: Eukaryota > Metazoa > Arthropoda > Arachnida > Araneae > Linyphiidae > Hylyphantes > Hylyphantes graminicola. The sequence goes on from CM043111.1 coordinate 14,257,151, forward strand.
TTGAAGGTCTTTAAAGAGCCATAACCAACGATTACCTCCACTCTCTTTTAAAGTTTTGAAGATTATTTAATAATAAAATATAAAAAAATACGAAAATATGGTTTAAACGAATCATATAAAGAATAATTAATATATCGTGCATTTCACATTCGTATTGGAAATAAATGTTTAAAAGTATTTCATTTTTTTTTTTTTTTTGCAATTTTCGCTAGAGGAAATTCATTGCAGTAACAGGACGCAACTTCCTTTTAACAACAATAGAGTTTTTCCTGTTCTACCAGCTGCATTGAAACAAATAATTCTGGGCACTTTTATAGTTCGAAGGGGAAATTATGCAAGGGATTTTCAGCACAAAAAAAGTCTTTTTGATTCAGATGATAAAACTCTTCCGATGGTTTCCGAGGTACAACAGTTATCCGAATGAAAACAAAAAGCGCTTTATTCTTTGACCAACTTAAAATTGATTAATCTTTCACCAAGGACAGTCAGGCAACGAGTTTAACTAAACTACTCATGAAAGTCACGAATTTTTTTTAAACAGTGTCGGTAGATTATTGTTATAGTTTTTCCCACAAAGGACAGGAAAAATGAAAATACATAAAAAAGACTAAGTAAATGTGCAATGTGGCAAATATTGCAACCAAATAAATGTTGCTAACACCGACGTACATGTTACATCCTTGTTCAGCATTAATATTATAGAACCTTCCAGATAGTTTGTGTTTGCATACAAATTGATTAAAATTTAAAATAATATCTTATTAAATTAATACATTAAATTAACTGAAATGGAAAAGTTATCGTGCTTCATTGTTTTACTTATCTGCGCCCTTAGTGTTGTTGGAAGTATGTATCTCGCTTCAATATTTGATAAATAAATATTAAATTTTAACCCCCTGATAGAAAAGTTACCGTGCTCCATTGTTTTACTTATCTGCGCCCTTGGTGTTGTTGGAAGTATATATCTCACTTCAATATTTGATAAATAAATATTAAATTTTAACCCTCTGATAGAAAAGTTATCTTGCTTCATTGTTTTACTTATCTGCGCCCTTGGTGCTGTTGGAAGTATATATCTCACTTCAATATTTGATAAATAAATATTAAATTTTAACCCTCTGATAGAAAAGTTATCTTGCTTCATTGTTTTACTTATCTGCGCCCTTGGTGCTGTTGGAAGTATATATCTCACTTCAATATTTGATAAATAAATATTAAATTTTAACCCTCTGATAGAAAAGTTATCGTGTTTCATTGTTTTACTTATCTGTGCCCTTAGTGTAGTTGGAAGTATGTATCTCGGTTCAATATTTGTTAAATAAATATTAAATTTTAACCCTCTGACAGACAATCGAATGGGATAAGATGTAAACTTGTTTTCATTGCAAGAGTGTAAATATTTAATTTTTAACTACTGAATGTGTTATGCTTATTATTTTATAAAATTTAATTACTATTGAAGATCATAATAATTGAGTCATTCTAACATTAAATTTAAAAATTTAGTAAATAAATATACATTTTTAAAAATCGTGTGTGTTGCTGACATTTAGATGACACGTCTGCATGCCTCTCACTAGTTTTATCTCTCTCAATAATGTATGCAAATTGTTTAATGATCTATTGAATATTGTGCAGTATTACTGGTGTTTTATGTAAAAGATTCCATTATTATTTTTGCCAAGAGATTTTAACCCTTTCAGTCCCAGTGATGCCATTTGGCGTCATCATGTTTCTGATCATAATATAAAAATAGTAATAGTTCTGACATCCATTAGGACTTAAAAAAATTTTCAAATAAAAAAGTTTGAAGAATCGAATGATGTGCTTTTTGATACCATAAATAGCTATCGATAATCAGTATTTTTTTCTGAAATGATGTTGCCAAATTGTCATTGGGACTGAACTGGTTAAGTAATTTAGATGCTAATAAGCTTAAATAATAAATTTAAACTTTATAAAGATCTTTGAGTATAGTGCATACATTAACTAATATAATTTTATTAAATTTATGTAAAGATCTTTTAGCATAGTGCATATATTGACTCATATAATTTTATTAAAATTATGTCTTTCTTTTTTTTCTATGAAATCGTACTAAGATAGAAATGATACTTCTCATATAGAGAGTTTAGACGGCTAAAGTGTTATTTAGTTTACAATACTCTGGAAACTTATTTTAAGAACTAGCCCTCTCTATTATAATTAATTAAACTTATTTTAATAACTCACTCTCTCTATTATAATTAATTAAACTTATTTTATTTGTTTTTCAGGTTATGGAAAAGACATGAAGGAAATAAAGAAATGCATCAACGATACGTATACAACTGCTGTGAGTTAGGTAACACTGCGATCTAAAAGTTTAGACAATGACGTTTTTTAGCTGTAAAATTTAGAATTGGGATAGTAGAATTTCAAAACATCCCTATATATATTAAAAATGTATTTTGACATGCTATAATTGAAACATAATAGCTTGATTTGCTATAACAAAATTTTTTTTCATAAAATAAAATTTTGTATGGTCCCAAAAGTTTAGACACAAATACGAAATTATGCTAATTTAAAGTACATAATGACCTAATTTCGCATTTTTATTGATGAATCATATATTTTTTATATGATAAATTAAAGAAAAACTATATCCGGTGAACTAAACAAATTTAATAACGATGTTAGTGCAATTTTACACCAAAAAGACAATATAGTCACTTTAAATCTTTATTCAAATCATATTTGCTTCAAATTTACAATTTATCATATCTAAATATGAACCGAATGAATACCAGTCCATCACCTTAAAGTTTTGCCACGAATTCATAGACTTATAGACGTTCATTGATCGATTTTCTTGATGAAAAGTGCAGTCTTTCCCATATAAAATCACAAAATAGCATCAGATTAATCTTTTTTGCACTTTAATACAATGCAGAGATAGTCACCTCTTCAAAGACGCCAAAAAAATTCGGTTAGTTCAAAGTAAATTCACTCCACACCATTACAAACTTCCACCTTGATGCTAGAGTTTTTAAGGGAAAAACCGGTGTTTTCAAAAGCTAGTTTTCAATATTCGGTTAAACCGAACGTGTTTGAATAGCACTCAAGAGACCGGTTAAATTGTAACCGGTTCAAAGAAACCGGTTTCTCTCAAGAAGCTTCAAATTTTAGTATGAAGAAGGAACTTTCGTAATTGTGTGGAGTGAACTTGCGTTAAAATTTCTTACTTTTTTTGTCATTTTTGAAGAGGTGGCTATCTGTGCATTGTACTAAAGTGCAAAATAGAATGATATGTCGCTATTTTGTGATTTTATATGGGAAAGACTGCACTTTTCATCAAGAAAATCGATCAATGAACGTCTATAAGTCTACGAATTCGTGGCAAAACTTTAAGGTGATGGACTGGTATTCATTCGGTTCATATTTAGATATGATAAATTGTAAATTTGAAGCAAATATGATTTGAATAAAGATTTAAAGTGAATATATTGTCTTTTTGGTGTAAAATTGCACTAATATCGTTATTAAATTTGTTTAGTTCACCGGATATAGTTTTTCTTTAATTTATCATATAAAAAATATATGATTCATCAATAAAAATGCGAAATTAGGTCATTATGTACTTTAAATTAGCATAATTTCGTATTTGTGTCTAAACTTTTGGGACCATACAAAATTTTATTTTATGAAAAAAAAATTTGTTATAGCAAATCAAGCTATTATGTTTCAATTATAGCATTTCAAAATACATTTTTAATATATATAGGGATGTTTTGAAATTCTACTATCCCAATTCCAAATTTTACAGCTAAAAAACGTCATTGTCTAAACTTTTGGATCGCAGTGTACAATAATGTTAAATGCATATAATTCATAATACGTAGTTTAAATTATTTATAAATAACGACCAAAAAACCGAACCTATCTAAAGCTGTTTATTTACAGAATGAGACAAAAAACCTGAAACGGTCATGCACTGTAAAACTTTGTCGATGCGTTACTCTATAAACAAGGTGGAAGCACACTGTTAAAAATTTTGGTGCAAAATTGCACCGGAATCGTATAACCTTCTAACTCCCACCACAATTTGGAGCGTTGATTCATCACTTTTGCGGTGCATCAAAGTTATGTTTTTACCACAAAACTGGTAAATTCACGCTCCAAATAGTGGTGGCAGCTGGAAAGTTCCAGCATTCCGGCGCAAATCTTGAGCCAAAGTTTGTAACAGTGCAGGCAATAAGAGCTTCTACAGTACGAAGTAAAGTATAGTCACAAAACCGATCTAATCTGAAGTTGTTTAATCATAAGTAATTTCACAGGGGAAAAAACAGTGAAATAGGAACAGAGTGTAAAATTGTGGTGGAAAGTTACTCCATAAACACGTTGGTCCAACCTTGCTGGGCCTATGGCCTGTTGTTGGTCGTCAATTTTTGTATTTGTATTTGTAGCTGGCCAAAAATTCTTCCACCGTGTTTACGGAGTAAGTTGTGTAAAGTAAAATCAGAAGAATATTCTAGCCTCCTCCAATTTTTTCTTATAAAAGTACAAATAATTACATTTTTTTTATAGATTGGACAAGAAGGCTACAAAGATTGCACCAAATCGTCTGGTGCTACTGATATCCCGAAAATGAAACAGGTACTAAATGTTTTGTTAACAATTATTTATTGTATTTATGTGTAATACTGTAATATTTACATTAAACTTAATATTTAAAATCATATTTTTATAAAATTGTAATTAAACCATTTTAAAATCTGGGAAAGAAATCCAGACTGAATAAATTAAAAGCTTTAGTATAAAAAATTAAGGGGTGTACTAATTTTTTATATATATATTTTAAGAATTATTAGTTTATTCACTAAATATTTCTTTGAATTTCCTGAGTTATTATTTAATCATTCATTAAATTATTTTTTTTATCATTTTTGCAACACTTTAAAAAGCATTATAATATTTATGTTGCATATTAAATAATCTATGCTATATTGCTCTTATTATCAATTTTCTTTTCCTTTAGTGCTTTCAAGACTTTATGAAAAATAAAGATGCGGTAAGAATTTGAAATTTTAAAAAGTCAATTTTTAGAAAGCAGAAATATATAGAAAATATTTGATCAAGAAATATATTATAATTGATATCTAGAAAATATGTTAATAAAAAAGTACTAAGTTGGTTGAAAGCTAAAATACCTATCTTCACACACACAGTATTCAATGCTTTACCTCAATTACTTCTTGAATACTGAGGTGTAAAAATATAAAGCAATAGGTTTACTTTTCATGCAATTTTTCCTACTAAGTAGAAATATCAATCGAATACTACAAGTAATGAATTAATTTAAAAATTCTTTTAATGAAACACCTACCAAAATAACAAGCTAATTAACTAACTTTTTGAATAGTTTATTAACAGGAGTTGTTAGATCGAATTAACATATTATAGATTTATTGAGTGATTTTGTGAAAACTTTAAACTATGGCTGTTAATATGGTGTACCAGTGGACTTCTTAAAAAAGTAATATCCTTATTTAAAAAACTTTTTGGGGCATTCTTAGTTAAATTATTTTACGATAAATTATTTATTTTGATTGCAAATTTTTTTTTTAAATAACTTATTTATGTAATATTGCTCTATTTTATTCAATACAGTCGGAGAAATGTGGCAGAGAAAATAATGCACGTTGTTTTGTAGACCCGTTATCCCATTGCCCCTTAATGAAGAACATTAACATCAATAACTAAAAATCATAAATAACTAAATAAAAATTCCATGCTTTTAATGCACATATCTGTATCAGGTGAAGGTAGCCAGCAATGGACAGATGACGGTTGACAAAGACAAGTTCAGAGAGGTTGGGGAGTCTCTGAAAAAGAATAATGTTGGGAAGGCCATCTTGGAATGTCACAAAGAAGACAAAGAAGATATGTACAAGGAGGTAAAATCTTCTACATATTTATTATACAATTTACTGCACATTTTGTGGTAATTAAATTTTACAACACTTTATTGTAATGTTTGTGAGTAGCGAATAGATGTTTTCTAGACTTACAGAGTCACATGAAAAATTTACTCCAATAGCGTTTAAACAGAGAAGGAGGGTGAGTCCAATCACTGTGCCAGTCGCGCAAACGATTTCTCTCTCATACCAAATAATAAAATTTTACATCATAAGTAAATTCTAGCACACGGTGGTGGCTGCCTGCACTCATACCATCATACTGTGATAGTAAATTTGAGGGATTTTTTCTACACTGGGAATGACATGGTAAAGTGACTTCGATGTTAACTCGTAGGAAATAAGTTATTCTTCCTTGCACTAAGCGATATAGCCCCCAGTAAATGAAGGAGGTAGCTCAAAAAGCTTTTTCCAAAGCATAAATTATATGGTCCAGCTCCTTCGTTGGTGATTTCGTCCAATTGAATTTACCATTTTAAAAGTCGCCAGTGAACGGACCGGGCCCCATATATTCATTATACTTAGATGAATGTGCGCAATGAGATATCGTTAGTTTGGTTAAATAAAAGATTAATGGAACAATTATTTTTTAATTTAAGGACATTTTTTTACAATTTTATAATATTTGAATATTATTTGGTAAATACTATTTTTTACTCACTTGACACTTTTGAGTGTTTAATTTTTGACACAAGTTTTTGTATTCACAGGCTGGACGGTGTGACCAGTGTGTGTTTGAAAAAATAAAAAAGGTAAGATATTAGAAAACCTTATTTTCCCTTTAAAAACTTAAAACAACCTTTATAACTAGGTTTATTCCTTACTCTCAATCACGCTACTGTATTCACCAAAAGATTTATATTACCTATATTACTCAAACCCCTCAAAAGCTTATAATTTTAACCTCAATTAAGCTTCAAAATTAAAATGGCCTTTTTCAACTATCTTTGATATTACTTTTAAGTATCTTTAGCATCCTAGCTGCAACACTCTGCCGATCCGCTCACTCGTTCCCATAGAAAATGCTTATTCAGCACATATTTAAAAAAAGACCTTATAACCTTTCGCATTTCCGATCCTCGCACCCAGTTGGTCAATCAAAAGGAACGAGCGACGATAATCGTCATTTTTGAATTCTATTAGTATCTTCAGCATCCTAGCTGCAACACGAACACTCTGCCGATCCGCTCACTCATCTCCATAAAAAATGCTTATTCAGCACATATTTTAAAAAAGAAATTATATTCAGCACATATTTAAAAAAAGAAATTATTACCATTTCCATTTCCGATCCTCGCAAATAGTTGGTCAATCGAACGGAACAAGCAATGGTAATCGCCATTTTTAAATTACTTCTCCACCTACTCCTAAAGAGGGAACTCTCTAAAGAATTCTCGCCATATGTCCTGATGGATCGCAATAAAGACTTTTAAATTTTACGTTTTCCACTGTCGACTTATTTTACATATGTTTATAGCTTTTGTTTTAACTTTTATATTCAAAATGCATTTAGGATAAATGTTTTTTTTTTAACATTACCATTAAACATTTTATTTGGTAACATACATACTATTTACCCGAAAAGCTCCAACTGTATTCCTAAATTTTTTCACATTGAATGTTATACATAGTTAAATAATAATTGCATTTATATTTGCATTCTTTTTGTCCAAAGGCTTGATTAGGCCTGTGTGGGAATTACTTAAAATGCCCTTAAAAACATATAGCTATTGCATAGTTTTTTTAGAGAATAAAATTTGACCGTTTCAATAAAATTACTGATTATTTTTTTTAATTTAAAATGTATTTTTTATTATTTAAAAAAATAATCTTTATTTATTTTTATTTGAAATAATTTGATGTGTTTTCTACATTTTTCCCAAGATGCAATCGTAAATAAGAGAAGGTACTTATTTAATATTGCTTCTCAGGTTCAACAAAAACAAATCACAGTTCAATCACAATAATTATGACTTTAGCTATTAATTCAAAATATATACATATCTTTTATCATAGTAAATTCTATTTAAAAAAATGAAATTACTTCTTGACAATACATTGTTTCCTTCTACAATACATTGTTTCTTTCTACAATACATTGTTTCTTTCTACAATACATTGTTTCTTTCTACAATACATTGTTTCTTTCTACAATAAATGAAAAAATATTTTATTAGTTTTAGCAAATGCAATTTCCGATGTATTCCTATAAATAAATCGATTTTTTTACAATACATTGTTACCTATTAAGTATCAATATTATGAAGAAAATAGCTTATCATCCATATTCGTAAATTTTGTGTTTTTATTTATTAATAATTCTTTATACTTATTTTTCAGTATTGCTCATAAGTATTGCCAATGGAGGGCAAATGAATTAAAATTAATCAAGACTTAAAAATGTTTCTGCTGAAAGAGATATGATGTTTAAAGATTAATAAACTTTTTTTGCTAGTTATTAGTATTTATTAATTTATTTTAAAGAATTGTATTCTCCAATTTAAATTTTCTGGGATTTCTTGCAACTTGCAAATTGATAGCTTCTACTTTTTTAGAATAAGCATAATAAAGGATATATAGTCTCATAAATTTCTTTAAAAAATGTAGCATTGCTTGTACTTAAAGCAATAATCAGCAAATAAATAAACTTATGTTGAACACAAATCAATGACAATTGTGAATTTTTAGACCCAAAACACATAGTATACTGTAATCCCAATTTGCACTATATTGAAAATTAATGATTTTTTTTTTAAACTTATATCTGCAAAATAACGCCCTTATTTTTGAAAAAAGAAAGTATAGTTTTTGATAGCAAATGTTTAAACTTAAGCATCTTAGCTGGAAATGACATTTGATCTTCTATTATTGAAATAGATATTATTAGCTTGAAATTAATTACTGGCAGATAAAAAAATATGATCTTTTACCACCATAAATTTCGATTTATTCTTTATGTTCCAATTTTTTTAACACATATAATTATATGCTATTCGGTTGAACCCTTTCGCAGATTTTTGGTTTCTAAAACCTTAAAAATGGTTCAGTGTAATTATGGTAGGTACATATATATTCCGGCTTGTATGCTTGATCAGGGAACAGCTTATAAACGTTCGTCAAGTAAAGCAGACACAGAAAGAATTTTTACTGTCACAGACAAAGGAAAGTACACCCAGGGCGAAGACGGGAATCTAGCCCGCACCGTCTGTCGTCAGAGAGCGCGCAGACTGCTGGCGTAATTGCCCAAACCACTCAGCTATCTGGGCCCCTCAATGTAATACCGAAAATATAGTGCAAAATTTCTTCACACAGCCGATACAGGTACTAGAAACCAAAATTATAGTAAAAATAAGCACAAAATTATAACATCGTTATTTATATTTTATAAACGCTTGTTATTACAATCTGTACAAAACAGAATAGTTTCACTTACTGTGAAATATGCAGGGGGAAAGTAATTACAGTCCTTTAAATAAGGTACTTGATTTCATAAATATACAAATAAATTTTTTTAAGAATTAAAATAAATTAGTATGCAACTATGTTTAAGTGTATTTCTGGTCAAAGTTTTCTTGTTCACTGGAATTAATGTTTTAAACTTTAAGAGAATTCCGCCTTTTTTTAAGGGCAATTTTTTTTATGGGATGTTAATTATCGGAAACTTTCGGAACCGTATAAAAGGAGATAAATAATAAAGTTTCTAAAGGATTTCATTCAGATAATTATATAATGCAAATAAATTAAACTCAGTGACACACATTTGCGCCTCTTATATATTGTGAAGTTAAGAAGTTGCTTGGTAGACATATATATTCAGGTTTGTGTGCTTGGTCCTTATAAACCTACGTCAAGTAAGACAGACACAACATGCACACAAACAACAGATGTTGCCATCTATCGCCTTCCTAGCAATTTTGTCATGTCCCTGAAGGGGAGGGAAATAGTCTCAAGGGACCTGTACCCGTGAGAAACTGCTGCATGACCGCCTACAGGAGTTTGGCACCCACAGATTTAACGAGCACGTACTTATATACTTGGTCTTCAGTGGTATCTTGACTCGATCGCGGGATCTTTGGATTCCGAGAACGAGGCCTTGACCACTAGGCTACCCACGGTCCCGGTTAAGAAGTGTGTACTGGGAACATTGAACAGTATTGGCATTTTACCACAATTTATAAAAGTCATTTTAGAAATGCTTTTTTTATAGTAATATGATATTTAAGCAACGGTCTTTATTTCCTTGAGTCTTAAAAATAAAAAAAAAGTCTTAAACCAGAGCTTCATGAAGTTCAGATGTTCTTAAAAAAAAGAAACAGAAACTTGTAAAGAAATATATTGTACCCTTATTATTTGTTAACTTCACCATGGATTGCGTTAATCGTGTAAAGGTATACAAAATGTATATAAAAGTATTTATATATTTGCGAACCAAGTTTAGTTTATTGCTAAATAATTGAAAGCTAAAGAAAACGATGTTCATTTAATCGTTCTCAAAATTCCCTATCTGGGAATTCTAGAGATCCATCTGAGGAAACCCCATTTCAATCTTGTTGAGAATGGGGTACAAAAACAAGCCATGTGATATACCAACGAGATAGTGTCACACATTTCAACTTAGTACTTCTTGACAAAACAAAGTAGCCATTTAAAGAACAAATTTTATTATTAGGTATGTTCTGTGATAAAACCATGTTATAAACAACGAAAAACCATGTAAACCATCTGGTAAACAACGAGATAGTGTCACACATTTCAACTTAGTACCTCTTGACAAAACAAAGTAGCCATTAAAAGAATTAATTTTATTATTAGGTTTGTTCTTCTTTTTACATAAAATTGTATAATAGTGATATATTTTGAAAGAAAAACCTTGGTATAGAAGAAAAATATATTCCTTTTTAAGCCATTCGGCACAAATTCTATGTAGTCAAACTCTTTCAAATCACGTGCATACAGAAAAATAAACGAGTCCATGTTACTAACTAAACTAAGTCACTGCCACAGGTGACTAGTTTAATACTAATAAAAAAGCATATAGATAACTAGGCATTTTTGATGGAATTAAATCACCATATTTGCCCATTTGCAACATTAACACGAGAAGCTTTATTTACATTAAATAGAAATTTGGAGAAATTTATTTTGCGATATAAATCAATTCAGAATAAAAAAAATTTCAAGATATCAGTTACAGGTTTGAATTGAAATTATAAAAGCATCTCTTAATAAAGAGTTTCTGTATCGAAATTAAACGTGTTCCGATTCCTTATACGAGTATATTTAAAAAATTAATTTCCTTTTAAAATCTGGTTTAAATAGTAAAAAACACGGCAATTTAAAATTTCCTTTAATTTATATAAGATATCACCACGAATGCAGCTACCGTCAAAGCGGGTAACTTTGGCCACGGAGGGTAACTTTGGCCACGCGTCGGAAAAAGATTCGTTTCTTAATTTCTCTTCATAAAATAATCTCATCTTAAATTGTTTGACATTTTTGGAAAGGTGGAAACATCTCCTTTCTATTCATGTAAAAAAAATTCTCATTCTAATTCTGACAATACTACAAATGCCGTTTTCATTCTTACAAGCATAAAATGACAAAAATCTATCTCTTCCAACTTTTGTCTGGAACACTTAAAAAAATATTGAAAATATTTAAATAAAACACTCTATTCGTTTCTTTTATTTATGGGGAAGAATATTACACCATTTGTTTTATTCTAACTTGAATACTTTTTATGCTGCATTTAAATATTGATAATTGGGACGCTTTTGCCGATGAATGCGGGTAACTTTGGCCACAGATGTAAATATTTATTTATGGAACTTCGCACTTCAAAAAACATACGTAAAAGTGTATTCTGATTAACTATTTTTGAAAAATTCTTACTTTTATGATTACTCATTTTTTAGATATATTTTTTTTAAAATAAAACGATTTTAAACATTAAAAAGATAAAGATAGAATGCAAGAAACGTATACCACTCAAAATCGTAAATGTCGAAAGGTAAACATTTTCAGATTCCTAATTATGAATACGTTATTTTTTCCCCTTTTATAATAAAATCGTTTGCTTTTTATGAATATATTATTGTTATTACATCTTGCTTCAAAAGAGTTCTTTTTCCCTTATTAAAATAGAATTTTATTTTTCTTCTAAGCGACAAACAATACTAGTATTCATTGTGTAATGCCATTACACGATGCACTGCAATGTAAATGTTAAGTTATATGTGCCATTTTTAATAACTATATGTTTTATAACTTTGTTATTTTAAGTTAAAAGTTTTAATATTGCTATTTAATTCGTTAATACAGCCGTTAAGGATGTTAAAAAGTGTGCTTCTTATGTATTTCATGGGTGGCCAAAGTTACCCGCCCGGCTCCTAACAGTGTCCTAATTTTTTAAATTAATACCAATTTTTTATTAATTTATAAAATTTAACAAAAATGCTTGAAAATTATTCCTAAAAGTACAATACTTAGAATGCATAATGATTTTAAAGTGTTTAATTCGTTTTTGTAGTTACATTTTTCCTCTTTTGTAAAAAAAACTATGATTTTGGCCAAAGTTACCCGCACTGACGGTATCATATTATTTAAAAACATCGCCATAACGTTTTAAAACATACTTTAAAGTTACAATAGAAAACAATCCCATTGTCATTTATTGTATAATGCCTATAATAAGTAGATTATGCGTAGTTTTAACCTCCATACATGAATTTAGATGTTATCTACCCGTATTCAAATACGAACGATGAAATGAAACAGCTGTCTATATAATTTCTATTGTTAATTGTATTTTTTGCAAAACACAAAACAATAATATTTAAATACAGACACTATTCCGTGGATATGAAACGGCCACGATATGTTTAACAAAGTCTGTTTCATTCAACTTTTATGAAAAGCTTGTGCACTTAAAAGCTCGTTACAAACACAATTCAAGGTTTGGTTAACTTAACGTCGCAATAGTGTTACTCAAAACCCAACACTCAAATTACCATTTAAAAAAAAAATTCGACATTTTTTTAGATCGTTTTTAAAGACTGTTGTAGTAAAAAGAGATTTATAGAAATGTATTGTTCTTAAAATTGCTATGCAAATATTCTGGCACAAACTTGTCCATTGTATTCTAATTTATGGCCCACCCCTTCGCTTCAAAAGTTCGTAGATTGAGTCCTACCTAGCTAAAGCTAGAGTTTGATTTTATGTTAAAAAAGTGTAATTTAACGTATATCT